>CM023607.1:16253489-16835989 GCA_013358685.1 Antennarius maculatus
GCTGATTACGTTCGTCCCTCAATAGAGGTCGGCAGCTGCGCCGGGGAAACAAATCAATGGAAAAACATCATAAAACTCGAAAGTACAATCAACCAGGATATGGGTGACATTCCATGGTTGCTGAAACGAAGTCATCAAAAAATATATACTTTTTTTCCTGCGCCTCTGCATGTGTGGGGGTGTAGTGAGGAGGACACATATGTGTCTGAGCAGATATATTACTATATTTCAGCAGATAATATACTATGGTAAATTTCCATACTGATAACAGCCCCTCCCTACCTTACCAAAACAAAAAAATGCTTACTGTATCTAAATAATTTATGCTATTTTAGCATTTATATATAAATTTTTTAATAAGCCGCTTGGAGCAAAGTGGCCATTAACAAAACACACAGCTGTCCAATGGGCTAAACCCAACAGATCAATTGTGCATTTTTATGACATGATAAAATGCTTTTAAAGCAATTTACACAAATATGGAAAAAAATGACTTCATGGGCTTCATTTATTCATAGGGACAAATTAGAAAAAAAAAAGTCTTACAAAAGCCAGACAGGCGAGATCGTCCTGGTCCTAACTGGAACGGACTTGCTGCCCTCTCCGCAAGGACATAAAGTTTCATTACTGATGCACGCAGTCAAAGGCAATTTAGCAAACACAGTGTGCAAAAGAAAACATCAGCATATTGCAAGTGTTCCTGTATTAGGCGGCCCTTGCATGTTGTTTTCCAATTTTGATTCATTTTTGTGGGGGCAGGGTGTGGGGGTGATGGATTTTTTTCCCTCCCCCTGCCCAGTGTCACCGTGACCCAAAGTCAAGGGGAGGTAGCCTCAGTGCCGCCTACTTTCTGGCCCACAAAACCAAACCAAATCATGTGGAAGACAATGAGGGCCTAGCAGCAGGACATACGTGTACACCATCAGATGTACCGTGATATACGGCTCATGATACCAGGACTCATGTGAGAAACAGGCCCACAAATATTTCACTGAATCTGATCATTTAGCACGCACGCACACGCGCGCACGCGCGCCGCACACACGCACACACACACACACACACACACACACACACACACATTATGCATGGGAGTATGGATGGGAGGGGGTATGCTGGGCCATTTGGAGGCTAATCTTGTTTCAAAGCATCCTCTCTTCATGTGCCGACAATGTGCCTGAGCTGCTGTACAAAACGCTGCTGAAGGCCCCATGTTTGCAACACATGTCAACATTTGACAAAGCATTACTTCTCTCCCCAACAATATTCTGCTGCTCAGGCCTCTGAAATGAGGGCGCTAACAAATTAGCTTTTTATGTTTATTTGCGTGTGGGTGTGTCAGAGGGGGAAGAAAGAGAGATCTCATTTTCTAACGCACCAGTTGTCAACGGAAAGAGGGAGAGGGAGAAAAAAAAAAACAAAGAAAAAAGGAGGGAAAAGAAGGAGAGGCTGAATGTTTTGGAGTCACGATTCTTTTTCTGATTGCCCTAGCTGTCTCCGTTGTACAAAACATGACCCTCCCCTCCCTCAGCCACGACAGAAACACGGGCGACTGGATAAACACTATTTTATGCAGCGACTAGATGAATCGTCAGACAGTAATTATAGTCTTCCTCACACCCCAACAAAACTGTACCGTACAGACTCTTCCTTTGACACCAAACTGCAGTAGCATGTGCCATAAAACTGCAGGTGTGTGACATGTTTGTCAGTGCTTCTCCCAACTAAATAAATATAAATATTAGACCCTGTGACAACAGTGAATTGCTCTCTGCCGCTTTCAGCGATGTGTAACTAATCTGTGTCTGAAAGAGGACTTGTTGTGCGGACGGATAATGTTATCATGTGCAGTCAAACGTTGCACTGGATGGCTTTGTGGTGGAAGTTCGGTGATTTTTTTTCTGCCACCCTGGCAGTTTGTACTTTCCTCTTCTCCGTGTAACAAAAATAACAAGGTTGTGTCCCAAACTAAACATTCCCACACAGTGGCTGGTAGCCCACTGTGTCTCTGACATCAACATGGCCAGCACAAAGTCAGTCCTGATGTCTGAAAGACACCCAGAGTTGTGGTGCGGACAAATTTGTTCAACCAGTAAGTCATTTTGCTCGTATGAAGTTGAAATGGCAGAAAATTTGGAAACTAACATCACTTGTACATCAATCAGTTACAAGTTGGTAATGAGAGTGGAACACTCATGCGCTCTTACTCTTACTCTACACTGATTCATCCGGTCAGGCCGTGCCCCAAACACGGTGCAGTAAAGCATACTGTCAATGTCCGAGCTCTAAAAAGCACAATTACAGAGGACCTCGACTGAATAATTTAAAGAGCATAATTATTGACCTCTATCCAAATTCCTCTGAAAGGTACATTAAGATATAGAAAAGCACTGGAGGTGGAAGTGGAACTAAGGGAGTGTGTCTCCCCAGGCCTCCTTAATGCACTCTCCTGCTGTACTCTAACTTCCTGTGGACCCCTAATGTGCCCGCTGCTTGCTGGCCTGATGAAGACTATGGTTAATGAGGCCCCTGTTTCTGAAATGAAAGATCTCTGAAACCATCAAGATGCATTACTATCAAGCCACCACCCCCCGCAAAACCACACCTATACACAAACATACACCGCTGTTATCAGCACACACACACACACACACACACACACACACACACACACACACACACACACACACACACACACACACACCACCAGCCCTTAAAATCCCCTCTCTTCCCTGCCTTTATTTGTGCCACCATGGGACGGATAGGCTGGAATATTTTGGGGAAGGAGCAGAAGTCTTTTTTTTTTTTTTTAGGTCGGGGTGTAGTAGGAGCTAATCAAGAGAAAATTAAAAATTTAAATAGTCACTTTTCTCAAATTTAGCTGTTTTGGTGTGACTGTAAGTAACACAGCATCACAAGTGCGCACGCGCATGTGTGTGTGTGTGTGTGTGTGTGTGTGTGTAGGTGTGTGTGTGTGTGTGTGTGTGTGTACTGGGGGGTCGCTGAGAGTTAGCATAAGGCTTGGGGGAGGATACAACGAGATGAGACCTTTTTAATTAAAAGAAAATATTTGTGTTTGCATACTATTGTGGTTGGGACCTGGGACGATTCTGTGAATTCTGGTTGCTTTAATTCTCCTCTTTAAAGTCATCTGAGGTATTTAAGTTCCTCCATGCTTACATGCATTTTTAAAATTTCAAACAGTCATACATTTTTAAGTAATATTTATATAAGTTAAGTAATTAAGTAGATGTGTTTTTATTTTTCCTGAGATGAGAAAACAAAGAAGAAATTCCTTTAGGACTGACTTTATTTATTTATCGGTTACTTCTGTCTCTGCTGTGTTTTTACCAGGAGGGATAGAGGGCACTGAAATAATTAGGCGACTTCTGCAACATCCTGAATGCCAAGGACAGGTGGATTAAAGTATTAAAACAATCGCATTTCAGTCTTGAAATAGTCCTGTGCACGACTCAGCACCATCCACATCCGTTCAAGTTCAGCTGCCAGCTCCATAACGCCACAGGAGAGGGATAGAAAAAAAGCCCAATCCCATTAGCCACGTACATGCATCTCAGCAGACCTGCTTGAAACGTGAGCAAATCTTCGAGATCATTATCCCCTAAAGCCCTCAGATGATAATACATAATCGAACACTGCAGAAGATTTCTCTGATAAGAAAATATTTAACCTTCTGGGGTCTTTTCTTGATTTTTAAATATCTTGTTATTTTTATCTTTTTGAGGTACTTGCCTAAGAGGAAATAATTTTTTTAATCACAGGTTGCGACAAAGTCTTTCTGTAAAATGAGAATCCCAATGTAGTCCTAGAGCAAAGCGTCAAGAGGTAATTTCAAAAAATTAAAAGTTGAAATCGAACCATTCTAAATCTCTAGTGAAAACACATCTTTTTCACATAAGAGAATTGTTTTGGTGCTTGAATTTAATTTTCCAAACTCTTAAATTTACAGTCAGCGCAACATGTAATAGAATGATACACAAATATATAATACATGCATAAATGTATTGTATAAATATTGTTTTTTGAGATTTGTCATCGCATCACTTTCACTGAATTATAAGAGCGTAAAAAAAAAATATTTCAAACTACTTATGTCGCTTAATGTTTAATGTATAAGGAGTAAATGATGAAAACAAATGCCTGTTTTGAAACAAATATTTATTTATACAACCAAAAAACATTAGTCAAAAAACACACATGAATCCACAATGAGGAGGTGATGAGTGCGCTGAGCTCACTCCTCTGCACCCTAAAGGTGGCTGAGTTACTCATAGAGAGAAAATATGTGAGAGAGTAGAAAGATTCCAGCTGCATTGAAACCACATTTCAATGACATTTTATGAAAAGGATATTATTAGAAACATTGAAGACAAATGCTGAGACACATTTGGTTCTTTTTAAAGTGCAAGCAAAGAGAGATTCTTTGCCGGTTTAAAAAACATTTAAAACATGGTGATTCTCATTTTTATATTTCTTTATATCCGAGACTGTTGGAATAAAAGTCTACAATAAAAAAGCTGCCTCTCCTGCAAAAATGTTTAAAATATCAACTATAATATTAGTGTGACGAAATAAATTACACTTCTATTTTTAAAGACGCTTGTTACATTATATTAAAACATCCCTTAGGAGTTAATTACTAATAAGAAGATTTTATCTAACCACTAAAAGAGATAGCAGATTTATTAATAAACTCAGCAAAACCTTTTCAAATAAATCACTCACCGACAAATCTCTCTTACCTTATTTACCAAATATGATAAAACACAAATATATATACATGAAGTTGTGATACATGTAGCATACAGGTTGCATTTAGGAGTGAAAAGAGACTCTTTTCTAACAACGGACAATAATTAAGGTGAGCTGTTCAATGAAGTCTAAGCCTCTTAGCCCACCACCTGCCATCTGTGGCTCCGATACAAGAGCTTGTGAGGTTCGTTGTTTCATCATCTGTGAGGAACAGGGAAGAAATAAGTGGCATCTACATCATGAGTCAAAGTACCACGGTTTGTTGTCTGTCTATGACAGAAAACAAACAGGAAGTGGAAAGATGAGAGAGGGGGAGAGAAAGAGAAAGAGAAACCTGTGCCCTTCAGTCTCCCCCAGTAAAGACGCTCTTAACCAGGTCTGACAGCTGACAGCTCGCTGGCAATTGGGGTCAGTTAAAGGAAAAGTAGCTCAAGTTTTGTTGGGGCTTTGGCTTCGGAGATGTTCAGGAGCCACTGCCCACCGCAGCATCAAAGGGGATTATAGGGACAGGGCCATCTGTTGGCAGAATAAGCGTGAGCCCTTTTATGTTTTGCCCTATAATGTGAGTGTGAGCATGTGTGTGCGTGTGTGTGTGTGTGTGTGTGTGTGTGTGTGTGTGTGTGTGTGTGTGTGTGTGTGTGTGTGTGTTAGACAAAGATGGTGAGATGGAAAGACACTGAATCCCTCTTGTGACTGTACTTTTAACTTAAAGGTCAATGGAGAACGGGGCTTCAGCTAACACCCGGGCAGAGGACTGTTTTTAACCTGGGCTGGTGGCACCAAAGGTTAAACCCGGGGCAGGCAGGGCATCACTATCACTTGGTGACCTGGACTAAAGGTTAGGTCTGTACCAGTCAAACACTTACGTGTCACTGCAGTTGTTGCCGAAGGATGCAACCATCTCTATGCCGAGCATTAGCTGACCGTTTCCTTTGGGATTAATAAAGTACCAATCTATCTATCTAAAAACAGGATTCTACTGTACACATGGATTGTGTCTGCTGTTATCCAGACAACACAAACATTCTTTTGCGCTTTGTTTATTGGCACCCTGTTAATGTTGTTCCCGTTCACCTTTCTAAATGATTTTGTGTGCTGCTCGTGGCCTCCACCTGGATGCGTTTTCTCTTTGATAGTCTGCTGCCTTTTAGCTGAGCTGCCCAGTGGCTGACCTAATGCCGACACTTATTTTCAGCACTCTTAATTGTCGTTTAATCACATATCAACCTGTCACTAAAAGACCCCCGTTTTTCAAGTGGGAATATTTGCATATGTTGTAAAACTAATTCGTTTTGAAAGCTCCAGCGGCTGTGACAGCCTGCGAAGACAGTTAAGCACAGGGAGGGAGAGTGTAAGTAACACATTCACAAAAACTTCAACTGCATTTCACCTGAACAGACAAAAACACACATAGGTAGAAGTCATATCGGATATTCTCGATTCAGGTGGTTTTATCACGTTTGTTAACAGTGTGTGTCGACATGTAATGTGTTAAAATAGGGACAGTGACGAGAGACAATCTGAGCACATGAACTCATGCGAGTCAAAGCGAGGATGGCAATGAGTGTATAGCGTTATAAAAGGAATCAATTAGAGTTAATAATGTATCACTCTTTACATTCATTTGTTCACACCTAGATAAAGCTACTACAAACTAGGTTTTGCCTGGTTTGCCTGGCAGACTACACTACATTTACATTATCACCCTTCTACATCAAAGAGCCATGTTACACTTGAGTGGTGGAGGATGAGCAGAGGAGGGAGCGAGAATCGTGTTTTTCGGGCCCAAGGAATGCCAGTCCTCCAGAGATCTCGCCCTCTAATTACAGAGCGGGGGAAAGAAAGCTCTTTGTTCCACCTTTTATTACATTAATTGATAAAACGGAGCTCTGGTGGAGCTGTCTTATGTGGTGGGGTGTGGTGGTGAGGTAAGAGGGGGTAGGGTGGGGTGAATTAGGGGGGATGAAGGTAGGTGAGAGGCTTTTGGAGCTGAGGTCCTATTTTCAGTGGACTCCTAATCCCGTTAGGGGCCCTGATGGTGGCGGAGCACCGGTGTGCTGCTTTCCCAAGGGCCCTGACGGCTGCAGAGTCGGGAGGTGTGTGTGTGTGTGGGGGGGGGGGTGGCTGGGGTAAATGATGGTGTGGCCATCAGGAGCCAGCAGCGTTGTCTGGGTCCAAGCCTTAATTAACTGTCTCTTCGGGGGGTACTGAGGGCCACACTGAGACTCTATGTCTCTAACACCAGCAAGCACTGAGAGGCTTTAAGAGGAAGTGGCATCTCACCCACTTTGGAATTGCAGGACACCCCGTGGATTTTTATGTGGACCTCATGCAGCTCAGAGCCATATAGATGTCATAAAACATTAGCTGGACTATTTTATGGCTACTTAGATTTGCACAAATTCTTTCTCAATTTCTCTTACATTTTTGCAGCAATTCAATTATAAATATTTTTTTCAAATCAGATTTAGATGTAATTTTTGGAAATGAAAAGGACAATATAAGCTCCATTTATATTTGTGAGGGATCGGTCAATCTTATTTGTCAGCGGTTAAGTAGGTGTAACAGGCTTTGTCATGGCTTTAATCTGCTTCTGCTCATTTAGGCTACCTGCAGTCAACAGAGGATGAGAAGCTGGCACAGTGGTCAAACCCAGTCTGAATGTTATAGAGGCAATTAAACATGTTGGTGTGCGTGCATGCACACAACATTGTCAGAGGTGCTTAGCCTGGCCAAACATGCCTCTTTGAAATGTCTATCTTAAACCCACCCAAGTTACTCCTCTCCCCCGCCCTCCGACAACTGAGATGCTTCAAGACTGTCAAAAGCATTTTCCACAAAGCTGAGGAGAGGGCAAGGAAAAAAAGGACCTGCCACTGTCACATGCATGCTCGCGCGTGCACACACACTTGCAAGGCTGTCAGGTAAATTAGATCTGAAAGCTGACAATTTCTGACCATATTTCCTTGATTATTTCGAACAAATGCACACCAGCCGCTCTAAGGAGATTAAAGTGACATAAAAGTCCCGAGTGGGAGGAGGGAGGGCAGAGAATCCAGGTCACCCCCATTTGTCCCCCTGCCTGACAGCAGCTATATCGCTATCCAATCCAATAAAAGTCCCCCCTCCTTTTGCTTTAATTAATTTTACAGCTAGCTTGCTTAATTACTTTCAATCAAAATCCTCTTGCCATCACAAAATTAGAAATGGTTCAACTCCATTAGTCTAAATTCTTCATTTACATACACAAAGACTGTCAGCTCTTGCTAAGCAAACGGCCTCCTGCCTGATGAGATTGTTTTTTTTCACACACTTTATCACTCTCTCACTTACACACACACGCGTGCGACCATGGTGTTAAATTTTTGAAAGGAGAAAAGTTGCATAAAATTATTTGATCCCTTTACTTAAGATGTTCTCTCCCTAATCAGGGTTTCAGGTAAGCTGTGGTTCACATTATGCAAGCTAATGGAGAGCTGAGTGTGTGTCTACAACTGTCGAAATTGATTTCATCCAAAACGGCTCGACCTTAGACAATGCAGCACGTAATATGTGCTTCATATATGGGATAAACAGAACGATTAAGGTAGTGGCCATGATCATATAATTGATGGCTTCTGGTTTTTCCTTAGGATTAGCTGGTATTTTCAAAGCAACAGAGGATCTGAAAATTACCAGGACTACCTTTGCAGCAGGGTGTCACTAGAAACCACTGATACCGTGGACTGCTGTGAGCAAAGCAATGGGATTTTTCAAAGGGGTGAGGGCCCTGCCGCCTGATCACTTCATCTTGGCACACAGACATCCTCTCCATCACACACACTGCCTGAGGCCTATACATCATCAGGAATTAAGGACATGCAGATACGGTTTGTGCAGTGACCAAAGTGAAAACCCAGGCACACAACCACACCATCACATTTGCGTGCACACTCACACATACATTTCACACACACTACTAGTGCCATAATTAGGTCCCGAGATGAGGGCATTAAAGTGGTATAATGCACTCACTGCTGCAATACACTACCACAAAATATATTGGCACTAAACCTACATGCTCATCAGTGACTCTCTCCCATTGTTTTTATTTCTTTATTCACACAGCAGCCTTTTGATAATTCAGATAGCCTTGTAGCCACTGTCCTTCATATAGGTGAGAAAAAAAGAACACCTTGAAGAAGAAAGAGGTGACAGGCATCTGCAGTTTCCATTTTTTTTTTCCATTGATACATTGTATCACAGCCGTGAAATTATCCCCTACAAGTGAATATGTGTTGAATATGTGTTGATGCCAGGTGAAAAAAAAGTGCCCTGAGGTGCGACTGTGCAGACTACAATGTAGGTCTGACCTGGCCCTTTACTCCATGTCTCTGATCACTGGTGTCCCTTGCCCTCTTTAACCAGTCCCCATTAACACTGTTAATTATCCAAATCCATCATTCTTGGGGTAAATGAAGACTGCCTCTTTAATTCAATTTAATAGGATCATTTTCCAACTCCCATTCACTTTAGCACCAGCTGCCCGCCCACTTGTCCCCCACTGTGTTTTCCCCCGCTGTATCTCGACTCCCTTGGCTTTATCTTCTATGGTCTGGCTCTCTCTTACGGGAGAAAAGGGAGGGTGATGAGGACTAAGGCTTGATGGCAGCGATGGGCCAAGACACTGTTGATCGCCCATGTCTTGGCTCGGCTTGTGGCAAGCAGCAGTTCTGGCTTTCCAGTCTGTTGTGCACACTGCCTGCTTGCCTGACACACACACGCAGGCACGCACGCACACACACACACACACACACACACACACACACACACACACACACGGGTGCAGAGTACCAGTCATGCTCACCGGGGCTTAGCTAATCCTGTCACATCAGGCCACGTTGGCTGAGTTGAGGCCTCCTCCATGTACCTCTGCAGTTCGCCACCACTTCTTCGCCGACTCCTCTCACTCACTTCCTCTCACTCTCTAAGGCTTTGTTCATTTCACAAGGTGGCCGACTACAGCACCAAGTGGTGAAAAGGGACAGCTGATAAATCCCTGTGTTCCAGCTGTGCTAGAAACAAAAATGACTAATGAACACAAAATGCACTGTAGATAAATACATAAAATACTAAATAAAGTTGCGATAAGTCTGATTTCTGCTCACATAATAAAAATATTTCAAAATAAAATACCGAAAAGGTTATCTTAATGATTATTGTTACTCTAACAGAGTTGTAGGTCAGTCAGTGTGAAGACACATCAACAAAGGGTGTTTATAAAATACACAGGTGTCATTTAGTCTTTTCTTTTCTGTAATGTGTCGTATTCGTATTATCAGGCAACACTGGCTGCCTGTGGAAACTGGACACTCTTGCCCTTTAATGTGACTTTCATTCTATAAAAGTACATCTATATCAAGACTGGCTGTGTATTATATACACCCCCTAAAACAGTCCTCACAAAGAACTCACCATTCTGAGGTCACTGACATATTTCTACCAGTTCAACTACAATTAAAGCTTAAAAAAAAATTAAATTATAAAAAATCTAAAAATGCTGAATGATTTTAAACTTTGAATTAAGAAATATGAGCTCACAGTATTCCATAATTCTGTCCTTATGGTTTCTCTTTCGAATGTGCTAAGTATTGGTTTTCCTCATCCCATCATTCAATGTGAGGGTTAATTTGCCCTCATTTGCACAATGCACCCACCCCATCCCCCACAAGTAACCATAATCACATCCACACATATAAACACACACCCAAAAGCACTCAGTGTTCCCTTCAAATTTTTCCCAGACTTCTTTGTTTAACCATTCGAGACAGATCTCTTGGAGAATTTCAAATGATTTTAACCATGATTAAATTTGGTTCGTTAAAGGGTGATGTCAGCACAATGGGAGACGAGCCTCTAAATCCACTACATTCACCCCAAATGCCCAGATGAGATAATCATTGGTGACGTCTATGAAAACACTTATTATATTTGCCCATTGCCTGGCAGAAGCTGTTAAAACTCATCAGCGTTGTTCCCATTTTTTCTCTGGGAAAGGGAAAAAAAATTTGCTCAACTTTCAGGAAAACTGTCACCCCCCTTTAAAGAGACAGCACTACATTGTTGTGACTGTGGATAGAGTTTATAAATGGAAAAAGACAGGGCAGAGGGCTATTGAGTGTCGATTCAATACTCATTCTGTTTGCACCCAATAGTAATTAAATAAACCATGCACAACTTTTAAATTGGTTTGACAGAGATCAACAGTTTCCAAGAAGTTGAAATAGTGTATTATGATATGTTATGCTATGAATTCTCCATTAACAGCCAATGCTGATATAAATGAACACTCCACAAAAAAGGAGATGAGAAATGGATCAAAGTGAACATTTATCATCGCTCACTGTATTTTAAATCCAAGCCTGAACTCCAGCAGGTCTCGTCAGGTCCAACTAGAGATGAGGTGTTTAAATCCATTAATGCCTTGCAGCAGAGGCCTGAACATTTGTGACA
Source organism: Antennarius maculatus (assembly GCA_013358685.1). NCBI lineage: Eukaryota > Metazoa > Chordata > Actinopteri > Lophiiformes > Antennariidae > Antennarius > Antennarius maculatus. The sequence goes on from CM023607.1 coordinate 16,264,755, forward strand.
TAAGTTGTCATAGTGTGAACAAAGCTAGACCTGTAAAGACCACAGCTTCCACATTGGAGCACAATGTGGTTACAAATACAGCAAGTAAACTGGCACTTTTAGGAATTTTAGAACAATTAAAAAAAATACAACAAATCTCATGAGAAAAAGAATGGTGCACATCTTGGTTATGAATACACAGGTATGAATCAGTGGATCTGTAGTAAGGTCTAGACCTACAAAGGCAGGGATCAGAATATGAAACATGCAGGCTGTCCGCCTCCCGACAGGATATCCTTGTGGATCAGCATTGGTAGCCATGTTGACCCGCCCAGTTATTAAAGAGGCTAATCTGTTCAACATGTCAATGTTAGCACTTTTAGCTGCGATTAATAAAAGAAGACCCCAAGAGTGCTGTGTGTGCTTTTTCAGTGCCCCAGGTTGTTTTCATTTGGTTTGTATTTTTAGTGGTTTATGCTGTTTGGTAATTTAACAGTCCTCTTTTCCCATATTAGCATAAACAGTGTAAATTATTAACCTTGTTAAAAGAATTATAATCAACCCTGATTCCTAAGCTCTTTGTGTGTTTCTTCCTTTGTGCCAATAGCAAAAAAAAAAAAAAAATGGCATTGCAGATGTGATTAAAGCGAATGCAAATTTATATTTTATAGATAGGGAACAGTGTGCATGTGATGCCTTACTTTGTGGCCGATAACGCGATGCTTAAAATGTATGGCCCAGTGGCTTTCACAGGCTGCTAGTGATAGACCTGCACTCAACAGACTTGCATTCTGGTGCTGTGTCTTAATTTGTAATCTAGTCAAACCAATTGTCCGCCAGCTAAAAAGGTCACAGAGACAATAGACTACACAGCCTCCTGCAATGTAGAAAAAGCCCAGGGTGTCTTTTGTAGCTTTTTAACCAAAGATGTAATTAAGACACCTTCATCTTCAGGGGTGAGAAGGGCACCAATAAGAGTCTGTTGGAAACACAAGAGGAATTTCACATTACTGGAAGCAAAAGTGAGACACACACACTAAGACAGAGCATTGGGTTAGAGGTGAAAAGTACCTTTCTCTGCAGCAAAATGTCACCGTTGAGGACATTTTGTGAGTTTATATGCTTGTGCAGTACACATGTGATGTTATAAATTGTGACCAACAACTGTGGTGAAGAAAGCTTATTGGGGAAAAAACTGAGTGATGCAAAGCAACGCAGGAGAAGCAGAGGGGGGGACTTAAAGGACGTGATTTATCTGGGCTTGATTGCGTGTTAATCGAGGTTACGTGTATTAAGTGGAATCTAATTGGAACAGACACTGGCAGTCTGACAGATCGACATGATGCAGATGGATTGAGGGGGGAAAGGGGGAGCAAGTGAGACAGGGAAAGGAAGAGGGGATGGGAGACAGAAGGATAGAGCAATCGAGGGAAGGCAAATGAGACGCATCTTTTTTGCTACATTAAAATAAAACCGCCAGTCGTTTAAGCAGTTGGATTACAGGAACGAAGGCTCTGCCGTCAGGCTCGTCTCACGTGCTTCTCATGATTGGCGGCTGATGAGACATGTAACCCTTCAAGAGGAGGACACACACGGGCGACATTGTGAGTGACAGTGCACAGCGCCGGAGTTTTCCCTCCCCCGTCAGTCACCACAAACACTTCATTTCTTCTTTATTGGAAATAAGGGGGGAAAACAACCTCCCGAAATGCACAAGGTAAAGATGCCGAGTGACAGCTGCAAGAAAATTCTCCCTCCGATGAAGGGACGGGTGAGTGTCCTCCTCCTGACAGGCAACAAATGTTTCGAAGGCCCGCTCCTCTCCCCAAAGCTAAGGTATTTAACCACAGGGCTGAATGACCCTTTCAAATGTTACGGACCATAAAAGATGTCCACCTGTTATGCAGAAGCAACTGCTAACTCATAACTGATGACAGACTGTACGAACAAATGAGGAGCACATAGTGGAAAACGTTCAGAGAACAGACATTCAGGTTGAAGTTGAAGCGATGGAGTTCAATCAAGATAATTTTTGTGTTAGTATTGCTCTAAATTGGTCAGCGTAGCTATAATTGGTAACAGGCGACATAAAATGTGAGGCCTCAAAGCAGAGAATAGCCCAAGGGCAAAAGTGACTGTCACAGTGCCATTATCTAAATATGGGTTAGAAATACAGTGGTTCCTGATTAAAGGTCACTTCTACCAATAGCTGGCCAAAATGTTGGGTGGCAATGGCAAATGAATGCACAAAGGATAAATAAAATGACTGATAAAAAAAAAGTGGGAGAGAGTAGGAACAGCAAAATAAGTAAAAAGGGAAATAGACAGGGAAAGAATAGGCAGAATTTAACTGCAGTTTGTAGAAATCACGGCAGTCGAAGCCTCACTCATCACCAGAAAATACCAAAACAGTTCCCGACATGATCCCATCACGGCGCGGGTGCTTCAGCCATCCGTTGATTTGATACAACGTGACTGTTAAACTCATTATATTAATAAGAACAAAATCGCAGAATTTTCCTCCTCTTCATTTGGCCAATTTTATGGCCTCCTCCTCTTCCTCCTACAGAAAACCACAACGGGCATCTGAGTGTACCCTAATGGCTGGCAGGTCATCTTTATTTTCCAACCTTGGTAAAGAGCATCTTTGGGCTGCTTCATTTTGTCTGGTTTAAAACAACAAGAACATGAGCTTTGAAATTTGATACCCTGCTATTTTCGATTGACTACACTGTTATATTCTCCTGCCCACCCTGATGAAACAACCATACCTCAAATAACACTGCTTCACGCTATTTTGTCAGAACTAAAACGAGTTTTAAAAGGATAACACTGTGCTATATTTAATACATATAGAATTAAAGAAATAAAAGAACAGAATAAATTATAATTCATTTTCCTGTATGTATAATTTACTCAGAACTATTGCTATCAGCATGGCAAATATATTTTCAAGTATATCTTGTATATCTGTGCTGAAAGAAAAAATGTGTGTATTCAGTCCTCATCAGTCTGTAACATTGATAGAAATGGCACTCTGTGATCAAGGACATGAATTGCCCATTGATTTTTAGAAGCCAGCTTAACTATCCATTCCAATTGATTTTTAGCCTTGCTTGGTGTGCCAGTTATGGCAGTTTTAATGTATCATCTGTATGTGTACTCATCACCCACTGCAACAGGCTTTGCAGTGGAAAGACTATAGAAAATGAATACACAACATACATAAAACATACCCAACACCAGCACCGTGAGAGGAAGAAGCTTTATGCCTTGCAAAAGGTAAAAAAAAAAAAAAAAACAACTATAAAATTGTGATTCTGATCCTTTTTTAAAAATTTTAATCTCTGTAGATTATTGGAAAATACAACAAACTATCTGAACTAACAGTGAACCATGTTGTTTACAGCACACACTTAAGCTCGCAGTATCACATGGCCGCACTAACCAGAAAATAGTACAAATTTCAGGCTCAAGCGACCATGTAGCACAAACAGACAAACCACGGCCTCACCACAAATGATCACCATGGGAAAATGAAGAAAAGTTCGAAACTCTTTCAAGACTTTTTAGTTTCATTAAACAGACCGAACGTCATCATCATCATTTATATGGGTTATCCATCAATTTACATTTAATATAAATGATTAATAATCAATAGTGTGATGATGTACAATACAAAGTAGGAGCAAAGCGATCCAAAAGGTGGCCTAAAGTCATCTGTCAGGTAGAAAGTCATTAAAATCGGGGCTCATTTTTCTTCACTGAGCTCAGGTTTCACTGAGGCAGGGATACATTTCTGTTCTACAGCAAAAGCCTGGCGTCTCATATGATATCTCCTTCTGAACATTCCTCTCAGTGGCTCCTCTTTTTTTGTTGTTGTGTGTGTTTTTCTTCAATTTAAATGTCCCCTTTATTCCCAAATGGTTTGGGTGAAGCGGTCCTCTGTGTGAGGTAGCTGCCTTTTATTCAGTGAAAAGCACTACATAAAACACACTTTACTCCATCCTTTAAAAAAAAGCACAAGTCTGCTTAATTAATGTTTTACAAGTGCTGCTGTATTCTAAGAAAAAAAAAAAAAAGCCTCTATCAAAGCCGACAGGTTCAGATTACGTATGTTAATTGAAATTCTGATTTTCTAAACCAACTCCTTTTTTCCCCCTTGTTCTTGCTCTTGCTCCCTCCGCATACAATAAAGCCTAGTGTTTTGTAGTCCACAAATGACATCAAATCATCTAAGTAATATGGGCTTTTCTTTTTTTCCTGTATTCTCATGTTCTGCTCGTGGGTTCATGAGACAGCTTAATAAAGCAGTAAATGCTTGGGGAAGCCTGAGAGCCTAGACTGAGCGTGTGTGTGGTAGCGCACTCGCGTGTGTGTGTGTGTGTGTGTGTGTGTGTGTGTGTGTGTGTGTGTGTGTATGTGTGTGTGTGTGTGTGTGTGTGTGTGTGTGTGTGTGTGTGTGTGTGTGAGCATGTGCATGCAAGTCTGTGCATATGTGCAGACTCATGCTTTTGTATTTTACCTCTACCAAGGACCTAAAAGCAGGGGGCAATGCCTAGTTCCATACATCGGCACATTTTCCCATTGAATAAAACAAGAATGAAGCAAATCAACAAAAGAGAATGACTAATACCTAAACCAAAGCCAAACTAAGACACTTATCTCTTGGGTTGACAATGATTGAGACCATATTAATGCAGTCTGAATTAAATGAATACAGCATAATTTACAGATTATACATGCATTAGGTGGTGGAGGAAGACAGGCTGTGTGAACAGCTGCAGGTGTGGGAGGAGTGAGCCTGAATTTGGACAACCATCACAATAAAGGAAACATAGGGCTGTAGGCTCTGGTGGCAGGCGTCTCTGATGTAGAGGGCTACTGGATCAACTAGGATGTAGAACAAAATCTTTCCAGCTCTGTATCTAGTCTGCATACACATGCTTGTCTGTTTTCAAGCAAAAAAAATCTTGTACCATCGCTGTTTATCAGGCGAGGTAGCTGCAGCAGGCAATTATATAAATTACAGAGTTTAAAAAATGTCATCCCTGATAACCTTTGTTCTGAGTTAATCATTATAGGGAAAGAAAACTGCTTCTCTCTTCTTTTCTTTTATATTTACCCAAACTCACTCCTTTAAACATTTATTTTATTGGCTTGTTTTGCAAGCATTATAACTGTATTCTTCTCTCAAGGTCAGTTTCTAGTGTGCCACGAGGAGTATTTACTCATGGGGCTTTTCAGGTCAGTTCCATTGTATTTATATCAAAAAAAAATATGATAAGGGATGTAAAAGACCTATAAAACCAACATCATAAACAGGAGGTGTAGATGAAATAGGGACAAAAGATCAACAGTGGAATTTTTCCTTATCTTTCACACGTTGATATTTTTGAGTCAACTCTCTTCACCCCCTCCTTCGCCTGAAGTTAAGGCAGGCTTGCTAGATTTAGTCCAATGGCTTCTCAGTGCGGCCAAAAGCGAGCTCTTGTTTCATAGAGAAGTACCTCCTCTGTTATCTCCCTAGCACTATAATCACTTAACAAAGACTTGGGCATTTGCACAAATTAAAACATCAATAATTCATAAGTTCTTTTCAGTTTTGAGCTGCAGTGTCCCTTTATTGGGATGAAACAACCCCTCTACCGATGGAAAAAAAAAAACTGCTTGCCATCTTTTATCCCACCAACGACTTGAGAAATAATAACCGCTTTAAGTTAAAGATAAGCCTGTGGTGAATGTTTGGGATCCGCTTTGGTAAGTGGACTAAGTTGATGAGTTGTGTTGGAGGAGTAGTTATAAAACAAGAGGCAGTAAGTGGTGGTGGTGCATCAATGCAAACAGGCAACACCCTTGAGTGGTGCAGTGTGGCATCCTTCCATAAACAACACCACCGCCGTGTCCACGAAATTTATGATTTGTGGTCAGGATGGCAATACACGCCTGATTCCAATCCAAGTCTGTACGCTCGCCCTATCGTTTCATGGCTGGATGTGCCTGACGTAGCCTCTCATTTTCTCTGAAAAAAACACCAGGCGTTTCTTATGGTCGTCGAAGAGCTTTTCTTAAAGCAAGTAATATGAGATTGTAACACTTAGACAGGGGAAACTTAGCGACACTTTGAAGCTGGGGTTCTGCACAGGCTACTGTTTAATTCAAGAAAGACCCTTCTTTATATTTAAAGCTACAGTTGTGAAGATGAACTGTGTTGTGCTGACTATGAAGGTTGGTGAGGTATTATTATTGGACTCAAAAATCCATGGCCAGTACCGTTCCAACACCGATAGAGGACAAGCCATCCTATACAGATGGCCTCAAGGACAATTAGCAGTAATGATTGGTTGCCACATAAATGAGAGAAATTCTATTTGCTACTGCACTTGATGATGATCACAGACCAAATGCCTATGACAATAATATGGATGGCTGCTTTAAACTTGAATGTTACTTGTAAATGCTGGTTAATTATACAGCACAGTGCAAAAGAACATTTCTGAAGTGTCTGTCTCATTACTGAAGGAATACCTAATAAGGAAAAGTAGACCTCTAAATCTTATGAAAACAACACATTATCATGAAGAGCAAAGACATGAGACAAATTGCATAGTGGTCTAAAATATTATTTCTTCAATCATATCCTTTTCCCCAGATATCTTTATTTCCCCTACCTTCTCTGTCAGTTAGTCTGGCAAACAATCCCCTTGTTAGCAAACTGTTAAGACAGCCGCTTGGTACACAAATTGCGCTCGACCAAGCGAATTTGTTTTGCAAGGGTGACCTGTTTAATCATCTCATTTTCTTTGGCGGACATTTATTCATCTGGTTTCCACGGTTACAGAGAACATTAAGGGGCTACAGTAATAAGGCTGGAGAGTCAAACAGGTAATAAAAAAATTAACGCCATTTTCCAGCAGCCGAGGACAGTGGGTGAAATGAATCAAGGGAGAGGGGAGAGGAGCAGCGGGGGGAGCGAGGGGATGGTGTGTGTGTGTGTGTGTGTGTGTGTGTGTGTGTGTGTGTGTGTGTGTGTGTGTGTGTGTGTGTGTGTGTGTGTGTGTGTGTGTGTGTGTCTGTGTGGGGCGGTAGAGGGGGCTGTTCAATATTGTCCAAACAATAAGCCTTAGTGGTTATTTTACTCTGTAGATCAGGTGGTGCTGTTATGGACATGACACTTTGGGCACAGAGCAGGAGAGATAAAGCTTTTAAAGCGGCTCTGCTCCTTTTTTATTGTCATTTAGCGATTACATATCAGAATAATTAAAACTTAGCCAGAGATATCTATTAACTTTGCTCTTTTTTATTTCTCTTGTACTTCAGAAGGAAGATAATTTGCACCTCTGGCATTGCGACGTGTCAATTACATGCAAGAGACAACATGACATTTAAAAATGTTTTGTAGTGCTCCCAAGTTGAATCATGTTTTCCAATATTGTCTTATGAACAATGATCAACAGAAGATGAAAAAAAAGAAAAAAAACACATTAAATAAAATAGACCTTGTCTCTCTGAAATATCAGAAACACTGACCTGTGCACCAATGGAGTCTAACTTCTTGCCAAATATAGAAAATTCCAGCACAATAGGGGGAACAGGTGCTGTGGGCATACAGAAAGTGACGAAGCCAAAGACCTGGGCTGCTGCTGAACGCCATATAAGGCAGTGAGACACATTGAACGAAGGCACAAAACAACCAACTGTCATATGACTATCACCTTTTCCCTCACAGTTTGTCACCAACACAATATTTCTTTGTGTTCTAATGACATCCAGAGTGGTTTTCCACTTTAATAATAGTTGAACAAGAGAAAACAGGCAATACATTTTTACGCATTACTCATTTCTCCACTCCTTCAAAAAGAATTCCTAATTGACAGCAAAGCTTGGCACTCCTAAAAAATGCACAAACGTTCACAACCAAACCCTTAATCATTTAAATCATCTGGTTTAACCTGTATTTGGGTATTTTATGACCGCCAACACCTGTCCCCCACCTTTTTGAAAAACACAGGAAAGTAAAATGTTTTCTGTGTCTGCTGTCGTGTATCTTGTATATATACGTTGTTCCGGGGGTGGCTCTGGTGTAACTGAGGTCAGAGGGGGAAGGACGACTGATGGCAGACAACGTCTCTCAGGAGAGGGAGAGAAAAAGATGTCAGGCGACCCGGCCTCGCTCGCAAGTGCGCGCGCACACACACACACACAAAGGCATAGGGTACACACTCATCAAACACCCACCGCTCTTGTGTCACGAGGAGCGCTTTTCCCTCCTCAGCCCTGACTGAGGCAGGAGTCCAAAGAAACACATGCAGGGTGAAATCCATAAAAGAGGGAGCGAGCGTGGACACCAGCGAGGGAAGAAAAAGGCTAAGCTGTGGCTATAGGATGGCCAACTGTTGTGCTAACAGCCTCTTAACAGGTGTGGGCTGTAGAACCATGCAATCCTATCGAGTTACCAAGAAAAAAAAAAAAAATCTGGCAAACTGCAAACTCCTGGGCTCTTCCCCTCTCTCCCCCCTCTCTTCTCACTTCTCTATCTTTCCCCCTCTCTTTCTGTCTCTGTTGGCAGTGACAGAAATGAACAGCTGGGCTTCAGATTTATCATGTACAGACAGTAATTATTGCTGGTACTGCCTGCTACTGACCCCACTGAATAGAATGTCACATGATTAAAAAAAAAAAACCCAAAAGGGGGGACTATAACTGAGGGATGTCGGATTGGGGGTGTGATGGGGGTATGTGGAAGATATGTGAGTGGCACAGAATAGAGAAGAGAGCAGTGTTTTAACATCACTGCAATCCTGTTTGCAGTCAATTACAGACGAGGACAGGGGCATCGGATCTGTAACTCGGCAGAGCAAACATTTTCTCGTTTGCAGCAAAGGTGACGAGAAATAGCTTTGGCGCTTGTTTGTGTCAAAGTTTCTTTTCCTCCTATCAGAAATAAAGACAGTGATGCCACCAACCACAATTCATAGAAAAAAATATAATATTGAAAGGGTTCTTCACTGATAAAACTTGCAAAGGGACTTGCTTAATTTTTTTTTTTAATTATATGCATGATTAACTAAACTTAACAATAATTTATGAATAAAAAACAAGGAAAGGCCACTGATGTTGGACCACACAAGTGCTCCTGTCATTGTATCAACCCAGCCTGATCTCGCCTGCTGTATTTGTTCCATAGATAAGAGGGTCAGGAGATATGCTATCAATTTATTACCGTGTCAATCACTGCCCTTGTCATTAAATAGTTAACCCCGCATCTGCTGCTTCCTTTTTGATACATTCGCTCCTATGAATGTTGTGGTGTCACTCCACTAACCTACACACGGACTGTTTCGCACCTTTAAGACCCCCCGCCACATTTAAAGGGATTAGTCACCACATTTTGTGGCAGCTTAATCGCTCTTTCAGCTGGCCTAATAAGTGTGCTTCGATAAGCAAAGCATGCAAATTCATTCATGGCTGGTGGAGACCAAGCTTTCAGACAAACGTGTCAAAGTCTTCCTCTCTGCTAATTACTTCTTCATTTTCCTCTTTTCCCTTCTTATATAGCATATCAATGACTACAGATTATTCTTTTCTTTTCCTTTGCATGAAATCATAATTTCATATGTGAGATTAGGAAATAAAGTAGAAAAAAAAAAGTTATCGGACGCTTCTCTTCTTGACTCTACACATAAGAATACATGACACGGCATATTTAGCTTTGTGTTTCAAGGAGGGTTTTTTTAATGGGTTTTTACGCTAAAACAAACCATATTTTTTCCCCTAAAAATTGTACACTTTTTTCTAATTAATAATATAATTCACAATTTAGTGCAATAACATTTCCGATATTATAATTTGAAAGGATACTTTACTGTTTCCATTATCCTTATTTTTAGTGAAGCTGTTTTATATACACGCATTGTACACCATATTAAAATCTTGTACTGATATATTTTAGATAATAAAGGCAATGAAGATGCAAGGTGCAACCTGTTTACAATTCCTGAATATTTCTTTACTGAGTATTAATTAGGCCATCACTCCAGACTGGTGACAGGGAGCTTTGAGGTTTTAATTAGGTGCTGGCCACTGCATGAGTGAACAGGACTGAAAAAAGGGGGTGGTGATGGCACTTGCCTTGTTCTTGCCCCATATCAAGTATCCCTGAACAGTTTGGCTACTGCAGCAAGAAGCAAGGCAGCCCACGTGCATCTGGAGTTTATTCGATCATTTGATCTGAAATGTCGCTTCTTTTTACCAGTGAAAAAAGACCATTTGGTCTGATTTGGGTATTAAAAGACAGGGTTAAGGTAATTATTGTGTTGGGTGGCTTGTGTCTGATGACTGGGCACATGCTCAATCAGGACTCAGCTGTCCCTCTCTTTCTGTCTACCCCTCAAACACACACACACATGCACGCACACACACACACACACACACGCACGCACGCACGCACGCACACACACACACACACACACACACACACGCGCGCACCCTCCCCTTGTCTGCTGTCTGTGTTACCCCTTCTCTCCCTCTGCCACCCTGCAAAAACCAAGCAGCCTTGCGCAACATCAATCAAACGCTGAGAGCGGACCATAAAACTACACAAACATATACACCGTCATTAACTACTGCTTTTGACACGTATTTCACAGTCCTTCCTCACGTCAGTGTTAAATCTGAAAAATTTATTTAACACAGTGAGAATATTAATTTAAACAGGAACATTAAACCAAAGAATCAATTTCAGAGGTGCTGTTTTAAATGAATTGTAAAATGATGCGATAACATTTTCTTTACATTTAACAAAGATAAAGTAAACTGAAATAAATTGAAATTAAAAACTCTATTTCCTAAGACATTTAATTTAAAAATACCTAGAAAAGGTGATGTGAATGATGTCAGTATCTTCCACTGAATATGTCAGCGATGACAAAAATTATATATATTATATTTAAAAATAAATGTTGAGAAAGAGTGTTTTTCTCCAGTTGACAAGGGGATACTAATCGCTTCGTTGCTGAGGAGCACTCTTCCCTGACAAACCTTCTTAGAACACAAGGATCCCCCAGGAGAAAATGGCATGAAAGAGGTTAAAGATAATGACTAACATTTTTTTCCTCCAAATATCTCACTGTTAAATTTATTTCAAAACTCTGTTAATCTGCTGTACACAACATTCCTATTAGCATAGCCAAGCCCCCTAATAAAAATTCCGGCTAGTTTAATTAAAAAATGGAAATTTACTGTCAACCAAGGAGCAGCAGAAATAGGATGGCAACAGCATATTTTATTGCTTAAGACATCAAATTGATTCAGGTTATTGCCAAATTGTGATAAAAGGTTATTGAGGGCCTTCAGATCTGGGCTTGTTTTTCTCCCTCATTTCATCCTGTTTTCGTGGAAGGCCGTAAAAGATGGAGAGGGCCACAAAGGGTTAATGAGACAACTCAGTGAGGGAGAAGGCAATCAACATTATGACTCATAAGAGGATCGAAAAACATTTTCCGAGCTGACGAAAAGTTTTAAATTAGGGTGTGCCGGGATAACAGTTGCATTTGTTTGTTGTCATTTTAAACGATAAGACAGGGAACCTCAAACAAGCTGAAAAATAACCAAGCCCTCACACATGTCTGAAACCCTGTGGTCACAGAGTTCTACTGTATAGACTTTTAGAGTATGATTTAACTGAATCATCACCTTCAGATTGGGTTTTAATTTCTTTATCATACTGTCACATACATGTTAAAGAGTACAAAAGCATATATAGTTTAAAGAGCGCTGTAAGGCTAGATTTGATGATAAGAATAGACAAATAATTGTAAGGAGGAGATGAAGACAAATAGAGAGTACATAACAGGCAAATTAAAAGCCTGGAGCAAAACCTGCTTGAATGAAGTTCCTGGATGGATTACAGGATTTGTTTTTTTTCTAAAAATAGGAAAAGACAAAAAAAGAATAATTCTCTATATAAATATTTTTCTCAGCATCCTCTCCATAATTTATATAACACCGACAATAACACTAACCTTTTTTAAATTTGAGCAGCCTGCTCAAATGTTTACTAAATATTTTTTATGTCATTATAAAATAAAGACTTTCAAATATAATGCAGGTAGATCTCTAAAAAGTTAGTTTTCAGTTTAAAATAGTGATACTTATGCACGGTGCAAACAATTAATAAAGAGGAACTGTTAACACACACATACACACTTAAATGCAAAGGGATGATGCTACTTTCATACAACACACTAAAACCAGACAGAGCAAAATGTCAACTTGATCTGGGACTTATTTTTAAACACAAACAAAACCCCTGGTTGGAGTAAAGTGGCGTGGCAAATGAGGTTCATAAGCATAAGGTGTAATGCAATTACACCAGAAGTTTAGCCTCCTGAAAGTATGCACTAAGGGTTGGTTGTAAGTTGATAGTTACAGCTGCCAATTCCCCACAGGTGCATCTACACAAAAACACTGATTAAAAAGAAGAATCTCATTAAATATTTTTAGTATATTTTTATTTTATTTTGCTGTTTTTAATTATTAATATTTCATGCAGCAAACACAAATGTACTGACTATATACTCTTTACAAGTATACCTGGAAAGGTGTTAGCACTACACCCGCTCCCTTTACATGTGTGACAGCATAAGCAACACAACAGTTTGTTGCTTGCTTTGTCCCCTTGGCAACAACCCCTTAGGCCATTTATTGTACCCTAATGACATTACCGGTGCTTCTTAGAGTAAAGTCAATACCTGTATTTTTGTGGAGCCAAATGATAGCTTCTCCAAAAACATGCAATTAAAAGAAAGAGCTAAACAAACTGGAAAAAACAGATGAGGACATTAAAAAAAAAAAAAAACCTGTTATGAGTTAGGAGTTCTGCTGGTCTCGTAACCTAAAGCAGAAATTAACTTGGATGAGAGAAAATGAAACTGGCTTTGCAAACTTTCTTCACATGTGTACAGCATGTAGCAGACCGTCATGAGTTGTAAGCTGGAGAAATAGGCGATCATGTTTGATATTGCAGTCACCTTTGGGCACTGTCAAAGAGCTATAAATAAGGGTGTCGCAACACTTGGGTATACGTACGTGCTGGCACATAGTTTAATCATGAACAACTTCCCCTCTCTGCGTATTAAGTCAGAGATAAAGGCACACCTTTAACTGTCACTTAATAAAACCTATCTGCTAAAGAAAGAAAAGAAGAAGAGTACTCACCATATTCAGGGAAGTCGAAGTTAAATCCTCTCAGACATGTAACTTTCATAATATTACTCAACTCTGTTGGAAAGTCATTCAGATGTAGGTTGGTAAAGGGGGAAATAAAGCGGAAAGGTAACTAGATAAAAAAGGCTTCCTTCAATCATGCACTAAACTCCTTGACATGTAATCTGTCAATAGTTTGTTGCTGAGATAATGCCGGCTGCCACGAGCAGATTTGATTGGCAGCTCAGGGTCTGGCCCCTCCTTCCTGTGGTTTGACAGAGGTGAGGTGAAAGAATATGGAGCCTCCCCCTTCCATTCTCTCTCTGACTATCGCTCGCTCTCTCTCTGCCTCTCCAGCGCTGCCTCTCTCTCCTTCACTCTCTGCTTTACCCCCCCACATACACACACACAGAGACAGACCAAGCTGTTGGTGATGTTGTCTGAATAGACTGATAGAAAATTATGGGAGAGGAACCGGAGCAGTTTTTTCTCTCTCCCTGAGTGGGCTGGCCTTTTCCATCTTTGTGGTCTTCTAGCCTTTCAACTCTCTTGGGGTGGAGCCTCCACTGCTTCTATTCAAATGAGGAGCGCTTAGCACTTAAAAAAAAAAAAGGTTTTGCAGAAGAAGAGATTACACGTTTAATAAAATATATTGTAATTTTATTACAAACAGCTCTTTGAGACTTGGAGAATAACAATTTTGATCAAATAGAAAATGACTATGAGAACTATCTTCTCTTCAAACAAATATTTGAATATTTTCAAGTGCAACTAGTCGTTGCAAATACATTTAATAAGTAATCATCATTGAATGTCACGGATTAAGGGAGACAGGTGTAGCAAATAATTTTAACAATTCTTTAGGTAAATATGCTGCCTCTTGTCAGAAGAGTTTTTGATGATATTTTGACAAAAATATTACTCCAACATTTCAGTACCTCTTTTTCTTCCCACAGAACTGAGAACCTCTTCATTTCAGGGTTATTCTGTACACTTTCTTTGCCTCTCTCCCTCTGAGCACACTTGTTCTCCTTCCCTCCCTGTGATAAGCTATCAGTTTTCATTGCAATTTCAGGTGAAAAGATAAACGACAGCGGTTACCAGGTGACAATGAATACTTTATAAGACAAACCTCTTATTTGCCTGGCAGTTTCTTCTGCAGTGCCATGCAAAATACCTTGGGACCAATAGTACAGAATGCCCATACACTGTAAACATGACTGCATACGAAGAAAGTGTAATTCAGCAAAATATAAAACAAAATTGTGAACTTTCAAAGACCATCAGATGCTTCTGTTTTCAGTTCAACGTTGATTAAATGGTGGTGAATCTATACTATTGTTTCACGCATGAGGAAATGAACAGCTTTATGACTGTGAACCTTTATTTAATGATACATAGTTCTGGCTCCAGGACTGGAGTGCTGTCAGCAAGTTCCAAGTATGTACATAAAACAGGTTTTGGTTGATTTTGAGATTATGATGACTCATCATAGTTAATGATAGGAGAAAAATAGCTTTGCCTCCTCCCACATAAAGGAAAATGTCCTTAAAAGAAAATCTATCAAAGTTTCCACCCTAGATCTAACATTGTACTGTAAATACTTTTGTTTTTATGTGGGCTGATTTGGCAGCCAGATATTTTTCTGTTGAAAGGTGTTGGATAAAATCTTATATTAAATATCAATCCTGTTCTTCTCATCTTGTAAAATCATTTTGCGTGGAAGTTTGAGGTATTGTGAGAACTGACGCCCATGTAGGTTGTTGCTGACTGAACATTGAGCTAAATACTTTCGGAAAACATTGAAAGCATGATCAGACATTGCTGTTATTCCCTTTTGAATTGTTTAAGAACAGTATCTGTGTAGTTTCTCAGTTATCCAGGTCATGGTTATCCAAAGCTTCAGTTCTGTAGAAGTCTCTTGAATGAGAGACGAAACGTCTGCAAGAACTTTCTTGAAGTCCAGTGGATTGATTTAAACAGCTTTGTTTGAGAACAGTACTGTCAGCACAACTGAAAAAACGGTGACTCACATGCCCTCATGACACTGCGATTTATCACATATTAAAAGTGGAGAACTGTTAAGATCAGCTTAATACCACCTGCGCTGTCGTGTGAGACGTACCGGTCACCTGAATGTTGTGTTTAATAACCCTCTACGTTTGTATTTCGGAAGAACTGCACTGAAAAATAAGATATGAAAATATCTATCTATTTGTGACTCAGTGATGTATTGCACAACATAGGTACAGCAAATCAATGAAAAGCATAAGAAAAACTTCTGCAGCCCCCTTAGCCATTGTGCTGCCATCTTTGGGGGAGAAACCATTACTTTTCAAAAAGAGCTTTGGGGGCTTTTCGTTTGATGTGGTCTGGGGGTATTGTATGACGCATGCGGGAGAATGTTGAGGGCAAGGTGGAGTGTGCATGCTTGTGAGTGTGTACGTGCGCGGTGTCGTGCATGTGACATGGCAGGGGTACATCAGTCAAAGAGCCGCCGGGCCAGACGTTTGGCTGCCCCTGACAGTGCACTCCAGGAGGGGCTGGTCTTGTGAAGGGCCTACTCCGAGTTCTCCGTTTCCTGAGACAAAAGCTAGGGCCCAGTTGATAGATGTGAATTCAGTAGCTTTTGTACCCAAAGCCCAGAGACATGCCGAGTGAGAAATCTGACCTTTGCCGAGAGTCTGCTTGTGTTTGTGAACCCCTCTTGCTGTCTCCGGCAGTCCAGGGCAAACAGTGACTGAGCAAATGTGAGTCAAGGAGGGGCTGCAAGTTGGCATGGGGTGTCGATCTGTCCTACTGCTGAAATGCACAGGTGGTGTTACATGGAAAGGCAGCATTACGAGCTTTTCCTGCCTCTAACTTTAAATTCAACAAATCAAAACAGTTTTTCAGCAGGCGATGGATCAAGCCCACTCTCGATATTCACTGTCATGTTGTTGTGAAATTGGCAGGAAATTGAACGTGTAAAAGCTTAATTTTGAAGCAGGGGCTTTTAAAGTGGGATTCAGGAAGAGTTCACCATGGTGTTATTCGAGGTTGTCTGTGATGTGAGATATTATTCCCTCTCACGTCTGTTTATATTGCTTTATATATTTATTTTTAAAGCAGAGAAGGAGCTGAATATTAAACTTACACACAAACACAGCCAGAACAATGATGAGGGCTATACACCCTTACTTGATGATGATCATTTGCATTACTCATGACAATGATTCTTCAGAATCTCATTTGATTTTCATAATTGCTGTATGGCTGTATATGGAGCTACATACATTCTCTGTGAAAATCCTGGCAAAACCTCATTATAGGTGCACATTTGAAAGAAATTAACAGTGTTTTTATGTGGTATACAGTAGATTTGTATGTCAACAAGCTACATGTCTTTCTTATATTTGTGGAGGCCTTACAGTATGATATTACAAGAATTATAATATATCATGTTGCTTGGCGGCACTGTGCTGAGAGAAGAGATTTTGTAGATAGAAGAGCCCTATGTTTTTGAGTCATACATTTTTCTTGACACTGCTTTCATCCCCCGGCCGTAATCATCATATCTCCCCCATTGCTCTCCCGGATGCAGACATCCATAATGCAATCTTCCTAATTTTGATCCCTCGCAATCTGGTTTTTAAAAGGGAAGGGAAAAAAAGGGACATATTTCTGAAGGCTTGCTCCATAATCATTTTAGACAGATAGCCTTTCCCATTGCAGATGAGCAAATATTTGTAAACCAGCTATCTAATGGAAAATTAGAGTGAAATTAGAGTGAAATTCATGACAGTGAAATCCGATTATCTGTAATTCTATTATGCCATCTTAGCCCACACAGCATATTTTTGTAGAGTTTTTTCCATAAATACCTATGCCAGGGGTCCTGCTAATCAAATAAAATTGAAATTCATCTTCCCATTGAATTCAATTAGCTGCCATTTCTAAAGCCTAACAAAGATTTTAATTACTAAATTATAAAATTCTCCCTAGCCAAATTGGGGAGAGAAAAAGTGCATACCCTGCTTCTGAAAAACAAACCCATGAAAGGAAATTGTTGATCAAAAAAGATATCCAGGGGAAAATAACATTAGGGAGAGCACTGGGGCCTTTATTCAGCGAGTCTGGGTGGGGAGTGACGTGTGCCAAGCGCTAGGCTCCTGGGCCGGAGGAAATGAACTTAGCCGAGGTTCTCTCTGTCTCTAAATGTCTGCCCTCAGAGTTATTACGCTGTAATTGACTAATTGACACCTTAATTTCATTTATGGGGCTCCTGTGTTCATAAAGCAACCTCTGGGTGGGACAGTGGTCTTGAGCGGAAGCGAAGGAGTCAACATCCAGGACAACAGGTAGGGCCTGAGGACTTCAGCTCTGTCCTCAGCACACGGCGGTTGTGCATTTGATAATGAAATGGTCATGAAGAACACACTGACTTAGCAGAGGCTTAAGGAGCATATTACTCATATGTTTAAATCCCTCTGATGAATGCTGATGGTTAATAATCATGCAAGCCCAGTGTTACAATCTGGCACTGCAGACTCAAATGACCTCCTGCAGGGTCAAAAGAGTTTATTTTTGGAGAAGAAGGTTCTTACACTATTATATGGGGATACAAGTAGTATTTCTGGTTGTTGTAACTACATAGCTAACTGTGGAATTCTGTGTTCTTGTGTTGCAGCTCTGATTCATCTGGGAGTGGAACTATTACTAGTAAGGTTTAGTGGAGGGCACAGTGCTAACAGGACAGCTCATGGGTCTCAGGTCAACCACCAGGTCCATTTCCCAGCCACCTCCTGCTCTCCACCAGTGGGCTACTAAAATAACAGCTCAGCACCCTCTGCAGACTACAAAGATCCATCTGAAAAGGCACCTGCTGCTGTTATTCACTTTAGCCCCTCTGGCAGCTCACTCTGTCTGTTTAAAAGACAAGTAGGAGAGAAAGAGTGACTGGGAAGTGATGAATTATTTAGGTATGATGTCTAATTGTTTCAAGGCAGACATCTTGTTTCTGGAAGGCAAAGACTTTGGGCCGGGTGCGGTGTGTTGGGGGAGAAATTCTTGTGAAGAGGTCTGTCTACTGTGTAATGGAAGCAGTCTCGTACTTGAAGTGGCTGGGTAAATATGACCAAACTGAAACTTTAATCTGCTTTTTCCATATCCAAGCTGGCTGGGTATTAAAGATAATCTTTTTTGTGTGTCATATGGTGCGAGATATAGATGGTGCTAATTTTTTACAGACAAATCTGATATTTGTCAACTGGTTAAAAAAAAAAAACAGGGGATTTTCTCCTAATCCTCCCTTGGATGTGAAGGCGCGTTAACAGCAAAATGCAGATGGTGTTCTGCGCACAGAGAGTACCCAGCACTCAGCACAGCGCATACGGAAAGGCGCAGCTAGCCTCACTTGGGCTCAACACAACCTGCAGATAGTGAACCCCCCAACACATTCAATTAATAAGTCACTTGTGAAAGCAGAAGCATATTAATTTATTGTAAAGCGCAAACTTTGCAAATCACATTTCTTGGTTGTTTCTCTTTACTTTTTATTTCCTTGCTGACATAACATCCTTACTTCTAGGCTGTTCATCAAATATTCAAATGAAACTCATTTCCAATGAGGAAAAGAAAACAAATTATAAATAAAATGGGGGCATAAATCTTTCAGGATCCTAATTCCAAACTTTTCCTTGCAGTGATTCTGTCTTTATTCCGTCATATCAAGCACTTTTTCCTTTCCTTTAGCACTGCTACATGCAGCTGACTTTACACTGCAGTGCTTTATTCTTCCGCGCTGCTGTTTTAGAACACCTCTTTTTGTTTGTATTGAGGTTTGTATTGATGAACGACAGAACACTAACCTATTTTACTTTGTTTTGGCAGTGCAAGTGCTGCAAACCTGCACTGCACATTGTAGCCACTTCTAACAATTATAACTATAACCAATCCACACAGAGATACACTGCTGTCACTCTTGTCTTATCCATATTTTCGGAGGAGGTTTTCTGTGGTGCTTTTAGTACCAGAACACAACAAGGTGGAACAATTTGGAAACATTCCTTAAAAGCTTCACATTTGGATTTGTACTTATACAAATTGTGTAGTGTTTCAAATATCAGGTTGCATATATCTAGTCCTTCATCAAAGCTTCGTAAGAGAAAACAGCTTATAAAATGTGCATGAGAGGGGCATTAGTTGTATGCACCAAAAAAAGTAGACTGTATTGTTGTGTAGGAGTGGCTTAAGGGTGTGTACTTCTAAACCAATTATTGAATATGTAGCTATTAAGATTGACTGTATGGGACAGAGCAGATTAATGTCAAGAGGACGGGGAAGACGCTGACAGTATAAAACCTAGGATAGGTGCAGAGGGTCAAACCATAAGACCTGCAAAGACCTGCAAACTCCAGATGGACTTGTTTGCCTTGCTTTAACTCTCATGGTGTCATGTGTGGTGACTTTCATGTTAGAGAAGTGGTTGTGTCATTTCAATGGGTTTTATGATAAAGGACTATAGGGATTAAAGTAGAAAATATAAAACCACAAAAGCCTATATTTACCCCTCATTTTGTTAAGCTTGTTTGTTCATTTATCATCTCAGTTCACCTTATCTATGCAGAGCACAATTTATGCATATAAAATTGGATTACAATATATTTTAGCCAAATTAATTTACTTTTTTATTTTTATCACTTTGCAGTGTCCTTTTCTATATTCAAACAATAATCACAGGAAAGAAGCTACTAAACTTATAAGCAACAGCCAAATAAGCTGCATTAGTCTACAGCCTTTATATCTGTTTAGCACAAGAGAGTTGACTTCTATTGATTACTGCTGCAATAGAAAAAAAAAAGACAATACAGGCACTATGAAGCTCAGCATTTTTTTTAACCTTCAGCAAGGCTTGTCATTTGCTTGTAAAATTAATATACAAATATACACCAGTAGGAAGAGAAGGGGCAAAAAAAAAATCGCTCAGGCTCTTTTGCAGTAATTGGCTGAATAGCAAGGGCAGCAGAAAATTTACAGGCAGACAACAGTGTGAAGGGGAGTCGGTCACAGTGCAAAACTAAGCCCTCAGCACCAGCAAGGGAGAAAGCAACCCACAGCAGCAAGCAAGCGTCTAGGTGCCTGTTTGGCATATCTTAACCAGCATGAGCCACTTGTCCCTCCCTAGCTTTGGCAGTAAGCCGCAGATCACAGTCCATTTTCTGGACATGTTAAGTAAATAACCCAAGCAAGCATGCACAAGACAGTGACAGAGACAGAAATCCCCCAAAGTCACAGTGGTGACACTCTACTAAATCCAATCAAACTGAGGAAGAAGAGGAAGGGAGACAGAGAGAGAGGGAAGGAGAGACACAGAGAGAGATATCCTCTTTGTTGCCGGTGTGTCCAACAGCATTGATGCAATAACACCTCATTCAGTGTTTAGCCCTTCTCAAAGGACAGGCAGGGATAACACTTTAAACCCTGTGGCTTTATCTCCTGCAGATTTTCCATAAAATACCAAGCCAGGAAGCCGGGGCCATGTGACTACCATGTAGGTCAGGGCAGATGGGGGGTAGAAAGTGTGGGAGGTGAAGGGAGACAGACAGAGTGGGGGAGGATGGGAGTTTCTAATGGAACTGTTGAAAATAGCAAGCCGTAACCAGATTAGATCAATTAAGATTCTGTCAGTATCTGTTGCTAGCCAGAGCAACACTGGGAATTGAAATGAAAAGACACAGACATCGCTTTTCAGATACAAGACAGACAAAAACAAAATAAATAAGTAAATTAAGACAGTGGGAACCATAATGACCACTTTTTGGTAAATGGGAGTTTGAGCAAAGTTTAGCCATTTTGTCTGCTAACTGAAAACTGTCTACTGAAAATAAGGAAAAGATCTCTGCTGCCACATCTAATATAGCTACATTCCATGTGGACGCAATGTCAGATAAAATGATGCAAACTACCGGTAAGTGTCCTTGTGGGCATAAATTTTCCATTAGACAGGTTGAGCAACTGGAACCATTTTTATAGTTGTTCATGTTATTTAGTCAGAAAAGTCTTAACTAAGAATGCAAAACTTCTTGTGATAGTCAATAATTAGACAGCTTTCAATGACCAATGAACCACTGAATCCATAACTGTCAGCTATGCAAACTCAGCATACCACTCAACTCATTTCTCACAACCTTGGGCAAAATACCAAAATCCCCCCCAAGAAATGCATAGTTTTTTCTTTTTACCATTTGCAGCTATCAAGGTGTGATGGAGAAAATAAAAAGCACTTGTGCATTATCCTGGAAGGTGAGATTACAACTAGTCTGCATATTCATTCCACGATGCATCATGCTCCACATCTTGGTTACCATAAAAACATTTTCTGTTGGTCTGGTTGATCATTATCCCTGACATTTTCAGAGTACTAAAATATGTCAATATTCTGAAGCTCGATAGGCTTGTATAATTGAACTAAAGGCCCTTGGTTTCCATATACCGAGGGCACAGCTTCCCAGTGGAATACCGGTGATGCTTGATGGAATACAAAAGATGGACAGGATTAGGGTTTGCGTTGTTGGCTGACCTTGACCTATATTTTGACCTGCATTTTGACCCACATCCTCACTCAATCACATGATTTATTCTGATCAATGAAAGCAGGTGAATGCGCCAAGAGAATATACCCAAATAGCAACAGTGCCTGCTCTGCTTTTCTACTTTTTCTATTGGCACTGAACAACACAAACTACACCATCTATAACCTAGGTCCAAACTGCGATAATAATATTGATCAAATCTAGCATGTATCCATACATAAAGCCTTGTTTCAATTGATTTTTTTTCTCTTTGAGTTGAAAAATGGAGTTAATATGAATTATAGTATGTTTTGCCTCTATCAACACGACCCTGTTGCCAGGGAAACAGGATAACAATTTGTGTCAATTTGTCTCTTTAATGCACTACAGGTTTACAAAGCAACACACCCAACACTATAGATGTATACTGTAACAAGGCTGTTTACACCAGAAACTTACGGCATAGAGGGTTCTAAGAAATTCAGTCCAGTGAGGTAACAAATGTTAGGATATTTGGTGGCTATATGCTGCATGCAGTGTGTTCGTGTCTGAATGCAGGTGATATATCACATTGTGTTCCTTGACATAGAATCATATGTGGTGACATTTAATAAATTAATATTACAAAATAAATAGACAATCTTTAAACTGCAAAATGCTATAAAAATATAGTTATAAACAGTTGAGCTAAAGTCACACTGCACTAGTAACCCTCCAGACTCTATTCCATTGTCCCATTATGTTGGAAGATTTGCTGTCTTTAAATCCCAAAGCTCAAGGCTGATCAGTGTTATTTTAATGACACTTCCACTAAAGCTTCCTGACAGAAAGCCTTTCTAAGACAGTTATGGGTGTTACATTTGTCTTGCAACATAAACTACTTTTTATGTCTTCACCATCAAGTAAATATAAAACACCTACAGCAACAGATTAAACTCAATAGGCCAATAGGCTACCTCCTTCCTTGTTAACTGGCTGTTATAGCACTGTTATCCTTGGACAATCTTCTACATGTTTTAGCCTTTGGAGCCAAGGGGTGCAGGGTTTTGAAGGAATAGACTCCCTATAGCCAATGAGACAGATAATAAATTAATATGATTGACGAAAACACATCTCCAGACAAAAACATGTCTGGGAATGTCTTTCAAGTCATTCTTGACCCTTTATGTCCAAAAAAACTTACAGAAAACACATTTTACCACGTTGTCACCTCTCACAAATCTGCTGAAGACATTGTCATCGTGTGTTTCAACTCCAGTACACATCCACTGTTATTTATGTTACTTACTCTAGAATTCAGCTACTGCAAAATCATTTACTCTGCATTCACAATTTTACTGCAAGTTAATACAGTATACGGATAAGAGTAATAAGCTACAAGCGGGCACAGTAATCAATGAGTTTGACTCTAAATTTGTTGCAATGCTAAGTGAGACAGAACAAACTACAATAAGTGTAGAAAGATAGATAGTGTAGATAATAAGAATATTCCTACCTTGGTCTGTTTAAATAAAATAGAGCCGTGGAGCCGGACATGGGGGAACTAAAGGCTGTTGGAATGCTGAAGCATAAAATTCACTTTAAAACATTCCAGAGTTCAGTTTAAAATATTGGTTTTATATTCTTTGGAAAATAAAATGATTGTAGGCAACTACAGTGCGTCCTCATTCCTCGTGGTTAATGTGTTCCAGGAACCACGCGCGATTAACGAATTCCTCGATACAGCGACAAACTATCTTATTATTTAGGTTAATTTAAAAGTTTATGAACCCTCCCCATACTGATATTAAACCACTTTCTATCTGTATTACCTTTTTCGCACACTCTTATCGACTGTTTAAAACACTTTTGTGTCTCACATAAGTCTGAGAATCACGGAACGAGCGCACTCCCGGATGGTTTCAACCAATAGAATGCGCGTACGGTATTACCAAAAATCTGCGATGAGGTGAAGTCGCTAGTGTTGATGTGCAAATGTGTGAGGGCGCATTCTTCTCGCCAACTGGACACAGTGTTGTTAAATTTGGTCTTCGAATTTTTATTCACTCGTAGTACATTCATAATTCTCATGCAGCATCACCAGGTGTTTGTTTTCAAGTTTTCAAGTGTCACAACACTTTCTACATACAGTACATAGGTATGATATTTTGCAGACATTTGTGATTCCTAGAGAAAAATCCCTTTTCTCCTCTTGTACCACTTTAACTTTGACCCAAGGTGATTTGGAGATGGGAATCTCAATGTAGATGCCTACACCTTTTCACCCATTACCTGATATAACCTAATCGGTTAGGTTACTGGGGATCTTCACCAGCATGAACATTCATTTATATTGCCTCCCTCCAGTTCAGTTTTTTTGTTGTCAGTGCAAACAAGTGGACAACTACAATAGAATAGACTGCATGATTTGGTAAGTTAGTATCAAATTACCGGAATAAGAAAAAAATATTATATATATATATGCAGCATTGTCATAATTTATATTATCTTCCACATAATGCTAATAGCATCTCAACAACTTTCAGATGAAACACATATCAGGTGTTTTTATTTATGCACTCGTTCCTAAAAATCACAAGAAGAGCTACGAGTTCAGCTTTTGGATAACCATGACCTGGATGACTGAGAACCTACACAGACATCGTTCCATGATATATCTTGGCTAACACTTGAGAAAGAAATCCAATACACACAATGGTTAGAGTCAGCCAGTTATGTGAATGGATTAACCAAGTTAAGACTTGAGAACAGAATAGGGTTTGAATTAAACAAAGGAGGCTAGCTGTCATTGGCACGACTGCTTGTCCTGTTGTCAGCATATATTTATATTTATCAGTGACAACTTTTTTCTACAGTTCACAGTTAAATCATGTTGTTGTTTGTGATCCTGTGTTTATAGCATTTTTATGCTAATGTTAATTTTGCAATCATTATAATTAAATTACTTTATCAAAATATGACACAAATGTAAGATTGTCCAACTTCAGTATATGTAAGAATAAACTTTTAAAAACTGTGTACATTTTAATATTGTTTCCTGCATAACACATATTTCAAGACCCTCATGACTCATTTAATAAATAACTAAAAACCAAGCATATTTCACTTATTGAGAAAGTTTCTTAAGCTAAACAGTTCTGCCCTATCCAAGTCTACGGACTGAAGATAATATGATGCTCCATCTTTCAAAGATGTACTTTTCCTAAAGCATTGTTGATTGCCCTGTGTCCATTACTTGGAAGGATTATGATAATATTCCACATTGTGCTCGGCGTGATGCACAGGAAATTCAATACTCAAAAGGTTAATGCAATCAATTAGGATGACAAAGGAGTAAAGTAAAACCCTCCTGCTCGTGGAAAAAAGAGACAGGAGAAGAGAGGGGGAGAAAAGGTATTGAAAGCTTGAATGGTTCCACAGAGAGAAAAGACACACTTGAAACGGCAGAAAAATGGCAACCATTCAACATGTATCGTCCAAGGCCAACCAAATGAAACACACGCAAAGTGTACACTCAAAGATAGAACAAATAGCTCATAGATAGTAAATTGCATCATTCAGCACTCAACTAGTTGTAAATGAGCAATACAGGAGCAATATTTTTGTTTGAAGGTAATCAGATACCTCAGCCAAGGAAAAAATGTCCAGTACTAGAGGCTTAAACATCGATTCATAATTCTCATAATGTTCTATAGACTCCCTTCGTTACGAGTAAAGTTTTGCCTCACACTTCATTCCCATGTGCATTGTTGTACGGGCTGAATATTAACAGCACAACAATTGTGTACGGGAGCGATATCTTTTGTTATTTAGATAGATGGTACAATGCTATACAACACAAAGGAGTCTCATCATTGCAGATAAATGGATAAACTTGAATGGTGGTATTGAGCTCTACAACCATTGTAATAATCCATAATACCTTTTCAAGCTCAGTCTGTCAAAATGGTGATGTATTAATCACATTTCAGCAATCCTCCATGGCTAATGATAATATTATGAGAGTCTGGGCGGTAATATTTTGCTAACGTTTGCAACGCCTATTTTCTGCCGGTAAGTTGTGCAAGAAGAAAAGCCTAAAACCTTGTAATCCACTTAGGTAAGGCAGCAGACTTACCTACTTCTGCAAACACACAACCTCATAAATCTACTGCACCTTCGCATTCTTTAAGAATGCCGAGGTTGAAAATTACAGCAGATCTTTCATCCCATTTTGTTTGTTCCAAATGAAGACATGTTTCACATTTCAAACCATTGCATAAGTCAAATAATTGTGCACACACAAGCCCTAACAGATACTCTGTGTCTTTCTTTAAGTCTCATCAAACTGGCAGCAGCAAAAAAATATAAAAATACAGAACCTCTATATTATCTACAGGTTAATCTAACTTCTAGAGCAAGTATGTTATTTGACTTAACAAATAACATACTTTGTTAAGTCAAATAAAGGATCAAACATAAACGTTTATTTTCTGCCAAACACTTTGAACTACAGACCTTTGATTCTACATTTTCTAACCATTAAGCCGTATTACAATCAAATAAAGCAGCAAGACGACAACAAGCACAAAAGCTAGCTGAAGCGGTAACCATGGCTTTATGTCTCTGCCATAAAAATTCCAAATGCTGTAATTTGACCTACATCACATTTCTCTGTTTGAGCATTTTTGGGTCCGGCAGCCACGTCACAGAAACAATGGACCAGAATGGACTTTGAAGTTGGCTGTGAATGAAAATGGAGGGGCTGACACATGAAATGCCCTCACAGATGGGCTGCCCCCAGTCAAAAGAAAAACAAATACTTTGAATGAGAAGGGGACACGCCGCTCCTGTCTCAGCTTCCTAAGGCCCTGAGCCACCACCGGGAGGTGGGCTTTCACGATATGCCCGTAATGATGGATGGATTGGGAGGAAAGTCTATTCACATGGAGATGTTACATCATAAATATTTACACAGGGCTGCCGTTTCCATGTAGCCTTTGCTTGTTTTGACACACTGGAAAAATTTAAAGCACAAAGAGTAAGAGAGAGAAAACTACAGAAAGAGGAGGTGGCTTCTCATTTTCTTTATTATACTGCACTGAGTGATACAATAACACAAAATTGAGTCGCACGAGATGTTGCTGTTTTTTCCTCTGCAAGAGAAATTATGTTTCCTAAGGGAAAGTGTGGGCTTTATTTACCTTTATCCATGACTGAACTCCTTTTTATTACATAATCATTGCACTCCTACACAGAGGACTGAAAAGCCAATAAGACACAAAACAAGGTGAGGCTTCTAAATCATTACCCCAACAATTTTCCATATGTTCCATGAGGCTACAATGTAACTACAAAAACACAATTACACTTACAAGTTGTTTGCAAACCATCACGTTACCATTACAAAAAGAAATAAATATGTTATTTGGTAGGCAGTGCTACAAATTTCTGCTCAGTGAGCCTCATTAAAAGCCTTAAAGCCCACTGAGATCATCCCTGGAACCAATGAAAACAATTTGGCAGTTTAATTTTATTCCCACTGTCTGAGAGAGGGACTCCAATCTAGAAGTGTCCTCTAGCCTGAGTCAGTGGGAGCAAAGAAGAGATAGGGATTGCCATGCCAGCCCCTTGTTAGAGCCAGTTGGCCATGATGATTAGTTGCATTAACGTATATTGAAAGCCAATTAAACTAACTGTACTCAATTATCTTGTTGTTATGTGGTTAGACAAGAAGAGAGTTAAGTAAATTCTGAGTAGTTTATGCTATTGACTCATAGCCACCTGTTTTAAGATCATCTCCATCCATGAATCCTGTGTGAGGAGATCTCCTAGTAGACGTGAGGCTGTGCATAATCTGCAGCTGTTACTGTGTATATATGGAAATCTTTAGACTGGTTTCATCATCATGTTGTAGGGAGGAACACTGGGCATGTATCAGGGGCTCTGATTGATGCAAGGAGTGTGTCTTCTTTCTGGTGTGTGAGTGACACAACCAGAAACAAAGGACCGTGGTGTAGACCTCCACCTCAATTCAGGGCCATGCCACCCCCCAGTGATAGTGAGGATCACTGGTTTGACAAGAGACAGCCCACGGTGTCACTTCTGAATGTTTAGATCCCTCTTGACTAGGAGGCCAGGGGCAAGGGCTGTTGTATGCATCCTCATGGCAGACTCTCACATCAGCATTGTGCTCATACCAGCTAACATCATTAGCACAGAAGGTTTCATCTCAGGCAGAGAAAAAAAAAAAAAACAACCCTGTTTCTTCAAGTCACAAGTCATTAGCATCCTCTCGAGAGTCAAATTGTACAGAGGCCGATTTTTTATCAGCAACAAAAGGTTTTATACTCTTGTTAATTTGGTGGATGTCATCTGTACTTAGATGTCTGTGTCTAATGTCTGCTGCAGTAATAAATGTCATATAGTGAAAAATTATATTATTTTGTCAAGATGACAATGTGGGATGTTGCCAAAATAACATCTAAACATAAAGCAGGCATAAAAGAATATTGAATTATAATTAAGGGAGTGGCACAACAAGACGAATAACAAAACATGACAAGGAACGCTTATGACAAACTTTGGTGCAAGGTTACATTTATCTCTTACCGCCAGTGAAAAGCTCACGTTATTTCAAATTCTAACTTACTATTGGGATGTTCTGTTTTTATCAATTCAGCACTGTATTTAAGGACCCAACAGATGTTTATATCTGGAAACGAATAAAATGGCATTTCTTATATGTCAGTGTTTTGAGCCGTTACAGCCTGGCAGTGTTTGTGATGCTCAGTGTCTCGGGTGGCGTTTATACTGTATAGAGCTGTATGAATCTAACATAGCAATAGAGAGAGAGAAAGAAATGCAGAGACTGAGAGGGAGAAAGGGAGAGAGACACAGAGAGAAAGAAAAGAAGCTCTCTTTGGAAAACAGATACATCAGTGCGCCTGTAAAGTGTACAACATTGCTGTGAGTTAATCAGTTGGAAAATAAAACGGTGGGATTCTAATAAGTCATTTGTCAATTTTTACAGCCCCCAGACACATTGATCCATGGGGATAAATGAAGATGCCTGATATTGTTGTAGATATGAACAGGGGAGATGGTGGGGACAGTCATCAGTCATGTTGGGGATTTGTCCTACCTCGTTTTCTCTTCCTGGGGAGTCACTCCATGCAGACGTTCACTTCAGCTGAGGAGGAGAGCAAAGGAGAAACATTAAAAACCAAGACGCTGATTATTTTGTTCACTCCTGTCTTTCTGATATATCGCATAAAAGTGGACACATATCCAGGTCTCATATCCCAGCTGTAATGAAGGGGTTGAAAACCGAGGGAGGGGCAACAGGAAACCTACAGTTGTTAAAGATCATTTCAGAACAGGAAGCACTAATAAGATGTTTTCTTCCATGCAGCTCACAGGAGGAGAGTGCTTATGTCAGAAAAGACTTCATATGGGTTTGGCATGCAGGTAAATCAAACAGGAGAAGGTGGAGGATTCATCCGTACTGATGACTGTTTATGGACAAATAACATTACTACATGTATTTTGATATACTGTATACACATTGTAGGAAACTGGGAGGAAATATACAGGCATGTAAATAGAGTTCGGAGCAGCCACACTACATGCAACAACCAGCTGGCTATGACTCCGGACAATAAATCCATTACATTCCAACACTAGCTAAATCGGACAAAAACCTTGAACAAGTTAGCAGAGTTAAGTAATGCTAATGTTCGGTTTAGCTGATTGGGATATTTTCACTCACACATTCAGCTCATTTGGTTAAAGTTTAGTGTTATAGTGGATGTTTTCAATACAGCTCTGGTGTATAATTAACTCAGGATATTCCCTTCCTTTTTGTTTCCCCATCCTCCATTCTTTAGAACCTATTGCTGCCATCAAATTCAGAAAAACAAAAATCAATAAAGTTGCTGAGGTCAGGTTGACTACTCTGATGACATACTGTAATCAAGAAGATGTCTAAAACAACACTTCGGTTACATATTTTAAAAATCCAAGTTGTATTTTGTGCATATTTCAGCTTTTTGCCAGTAAAACAAGGGATTAGTCTTGTAATCACATTTAGCTGGAAATAACTTTGTGTCATTTCCTGTCAAAGCTCAGTGAAAAAATGCAAAACAAAAAAACAAAAATAGATGACAGGAATAAAAACATTTCTGTGTCAAACACTAAACACATGTAGAGAATACATGGTTCTAGTTTATTATTCATTTTACACAGAGGACATATGCCTGGCTTCAACCTAAAGCTGACTATCACAACAGTCTTTTTCTTATATCCAGAGAAGAGTTATGTCTTAAATGACATCTATTAACCCACACATAGTCACTTCAGGACAGTAACTGACTTGGCAGAACCAGTTGAGTCACTTAAATCCTCTCAAAAGTTTCCTAACCTTGAGAGCCTGTGAATCCCCGAAAAAGTAATAATAATTCTAACCTGATCTTCCTACTTATTTTATATCTCCCCTCAGCAACCTAACTTCTTCTCGGCAACAGTGCTGTTATTAATTCATGAGGCACTAATTAGTTCTTTGTTTAATTTTGTGTTAAACAGACTGACCGGAATGATAACGACTCACGCTGTAGCGCTTCGGTCCCATGCCACTCCTGTTTGCTACAACAAGGGAGCATCGTGCGACTAGCATGATGAACCCAATTCCCTTCTAAGTTGCACTTCATTAAGTCAAAATGTGACAAGGAGCTTAGAGGAAGAACTGGCAGATCTGATCATACATAACAATGCAGGCCCAGTAACTTTGAGGGAGGTGGTGGTTGGGTGCTGGTGCCGGAGGTGTTGTGGGGGGTAGAGTGTCGTGCATTCCAGCATGCATGTTGATAATTTTCTATTTTTAACCCTTGGGGGCTGTCTTTCATTTTCCTTTAATTGTTTTTGTTCAGAGCTGCAGTGTCCTCTTTTCAAATTGCAGCTCCTATCAACTCCCCTGATCAACCCTATGTGCAACATTGAAGGCAGACAAATAAACAACAGGGTTGCCCTTTTCCATGATGTAGTGCAGATGCTCCTATAAAGTCAGTGACACTTTTATCACACCACATACTACATACACCCACTGAAAAGGAATATTTGCATGACATGTCAGAGGTGCAGCAGTTATGATTAAAATGAACTTGAAAATACAGTTTTTGGCCTTGAAAGTTGAAAAACCTGCTGTATGAAGGCTGCTAACTGCTCTCAAGCTCATTCATTACGTAAGTATGCATTAAGGTAGTTTCATCTGCCCATATTTGAGATGCCGCCTTCGCAAGGTTTTTGTTCAGTATGCATTTGCAAAAAGCATTCTATGAGACTCAACAATTAATTGCAATCTGCAGTACTGATGCCAATTTTCCTTCTCAGGACTGATGATTAATTGTACACAAAACATTCACTGCTATTTAACTCCAACTGTACATAGAAAATCCTGGCAGCATATGTTGTTTTGTGGTACCACTCAAGAATGTGAAGGAAAACCTTAAATCTGCTGTGATCACTGAGTTCATACAAGTGGCTCATTGCAAACTGTGAGATTTTTTTTCACTGCAAATCAGCAGCTGACAAACTCTGCTAAGATGTTTAGCCTCTCAAAGTATCTTCCCACTGGCTCAAGATATGATAAAATCAAAAAGCAGACAAGTAATTACACTGTATAATAGGCAAGATTGGCATTTTCAAAATCATTTTCATGTGGATGGAAATGACATTGCATAGACTATTCTGTATTCACTGGTGCAGATAAATAAACAAGGCATGGAGAAGGAGGGGGGCATACAGAACGCACAGTACAATGGCAAGCAGGTCAGTAATTAGAAACTCTGTTTGCACAGTAATAATTTTAATATATTCATCAGGAAACAGAGCATGCCTTGCATGATAAAATCCCATCAAGGAACATATCCTGACTGCCTTAACCTTTTAAACAGACTGGCAGCACATTTTATAACCATGCAGAAGAACCTGAAAGAATAAATAAATGCATACGTACAGAAAACTTCAACAACAGGCAGCTATATACCCTCCCTATTTTTTGAAATTTGTGCAATATATGTTGTCATGATGCCACGACAGGCATATGCAATGCTCAAGTTCTCGTTCATTAAATAAAAATCTGCGAATGAATGTGCCTCAGGAGCTCTTGACCTCCTTTATTGGGGTGTGAACAGGTTTAAGCCCTCAAACATTGAAACATGTTGAGCTTGGATCGTGTGAATTTAAAAAAATGACACGTGTGCAACCTTGTTATTGAAGGTAACAGTATGTAACAGTAACAGTATGATGCTATTAAAATTATTTAAACTTACTTACAGGACTGCTGATACTCAAATTTTTTTTCTAAAATACATAAGTAATTGTGATTACCTTTATGCTTACAGATTCACTAAAATACATAAGTAATTAGTGAATCTGTAAGCATAAAGGTAATCACAATGAACAACATTTTTACAAAAGACATTCTTTTGTGCAATACACGGGGCTTTATGCATGCATGCACATTTAATGTGATAAACATGTAAACCAGATCTGCAAAAATTATTTTAAACATAAATTTAAGATGGTCAGCTGATGGTAGTGTCTCAATTATAATGCCTTTAAATAACAGGAACACAAAAATGAGCTGTTAAATGACAAGAACAGGTTAAAACAACAACTCTCTTTGCTTTAGTGTCTGCCAAAATATTGTCTAAGTTTCCTGGTTTCATTTCCCACACATAAACTCAGAAACTTACAAGTCTGCATGACCTCATTCTGTATGAAGCCTCTAATTACAGTTGATGCAACAAGAGCAAAAAAAAAAAAATCACCGTCTGTGTTTCCAGTTTGTGTATCAGTCAGTTTAAACACACTGCAGAGGGAGAAACTGACCATTTACTCATGCATATTTGACAGCAGTGAGTAGGCCTCTTTTTATGCTGTCACTTCTGGCTCCCATTCTTCCTTTCCCCCAGGAGAGGACAGAGTCAGGGGCTTGAGGGCAGCTACCTCCATAGTCCCGCTGTCCCCTCCTAGCCTAATTTTTGTTGTCAAGCCCTTTGAAACCTCAGTCTCATGCAGAACCAAAGAATGGTGATCCATGTGCAACAAGTGCCAGTGCCATGGAAACCCCCCTCTTCCCCCCAAAATATTCTTTTTTTATCCCTTTTGAAGACCTGTCACCAGGCAGAGCGGGCATCACACGACCCGAGGCCAAGCCATGACAAAGCCTATTTTCTGCCTGCTCCTTGATTGATTAAAAAAGACTTTTTACTAAAACCATGTTAAAGGACACAAAAAGTGACAAACAGAAGAAAGGGCCCTCAGGGATGGCCCAGTCAGAGGCGGCTCCTGGTGATATCAGACAGAAAAGGCAAAATAATATAATCACCAAAAGAGAAAGTTCAGGAAAAAGATAAGCTTAACAACTACCGTATATTGATCATGGTAATAAATGGAACAACAGATTTGGAAGGTGATGTTGGTTGAATAAATAAAAATTAAACTACAAAATCTTAAATTCAGGTTGTTTTTGTTTGGGGAGGGGTCACAGATTTGTATTTAAGTGTTTGCAGATTACTTTTGTGGTTTGGACAGGACACAAACAACAGTAAGAGAGGATGGAAGAAAAGACAAATGTAGTGAGGCCTCTCCTCCAATAAATGTTGTAAATACGTGCGTCCTATTTTAGGAAACGTTCACTGCTCAGCAAACAAAAGCACCTTCCATCTAGCCTCTGTAAACATGCACTAGAAATATCCGAAATATTGTGTGACTTTCCGTGTGATTTTTGCAACAACAAAAACTAAAGTACCAGAACAAGTCATTCACATCAGTAGAGATGTATCTTCACAGTCCCTGCTCTCACGACAGATCACAATGTCATCTGCAAACATCATAGTCCATGGAGATTCCTGTCTAACCTCATCTGTCAGTCTGTCCATCACCATAGCGAACAAGAAGGTGCTCAGAGCTGATCCCTGATGCAGTCCCACCTCCACCTTCAACTCCTCTGTTACACCTCACCACTGTCTTACAGTCCTCATACATGTCCTGCACAATTCTAACATACTTCTCTGCCACCCCAGACTTCCTCATACAATACCACAGTTCCTCTCTGGGCAACCTGTCATAAGCTTGTTCAGATCTATAAAAACACAATGCAGCTCCCTCTGACCTTCTCTGTATTTCTCTATCAACATCCTCAAAGCAAATACTGCATCTGTAGTACTCCTTTTTGGCATGAAACCATACTGCTGCTCACAAATGCTCAGTTCTGCCCTTAGTCTAGCTTCAACTACTCTTTCCCATAACTTCATTGTATGGCTCATCAGCTTTATTCCTCTG
Source organism: Antennarius maculatus (assembly GCA_013358685.1). Classification (NCBI taxonomy): domain Eukaryota; kingdom Metazoa; phylum Chordata; class Actinopteri; order Lophiiformes; family Antennariidae; genus Antennarius; species Antennarius maculatus. The sequence goes on from CM023607.1 coordinate 16,298,816, forward strand.
TAGTTCCCACAACTCTGCACATCTCCCTTTTTCTTAAAAATGGGCGCCAGCACACTTCTCCTCCATTCCTCAGTCAACTCTCCTTGACACTTCCATACCTCCACAGGTATATCACAGGTAACATTCAACATCCCTACTCTCAGTCCTATATTCTGGGCGTTCCTCTTCTCTCTCTTCCTAGGAACACGCTTTCCTCCTCTCCTTCTTTGAGCAACAGTAGTCCAATTTCCACCGGCATCCTGTAAGGGAACAGGACCGATGGCAGTTCTTGTTAACCCAGGCCTTGACCGATCCGATATGGAAGTCATAGTTTTGATTTGGCAAAAGTTTTACATCGGAGACTCTTCCAGACACAGCCCTCTGTATTTATCCGGGCTTGGGACCGACACAATAATGGCTTGTGCCCTCTTGCGGCTACATTAAGTAGCTAAATTAATATGAAGAGGGAAAAAAAACTTTATTAAAGACTTACTCTCCAACAAATTCAAGTGTCAGCACTTTTTCTCAAAACATTCACACTATAATGAATAAAGGCTTTTTGTATTACCGCATAAAATATATGTATATATGTGTAGTGTGGCTCATTTGGAATATTGGATCAATATTCTATGTATCAGACACTTTGCAGACCATTTAAAAAAAACCATGGGGAGACTGTCTCAGCAGCAAAGCTGGGCCACATTATTAATTTATCTCAAAAACACAGGTCAATATGAGAGGCCTATTGCTTACATGTTTTGTTCTGTTGGCAGTATTTGTGTCTATACTGCTGTTGTAAATATCTGGTCTCTTTCTCTGCTTGGACAGATGAGACTGGGATGTAGAACAGAATAGTGATTTTAGAAAATCGTCGCTCAAATACCTTTATTTGTGTTTAAAAAACAGAGACTTTCAGCAGCATTATGGAAAGAGAACTGCGTCTCTTTGTGTCTGTGTGGAGATGTGGCGGAGATATTTACTATGATGATAGGGAGAGGTGGGGGTGTGGAGAGGAGGAGAGGCATTAGAAGCGTCCACACATGAGCAATTAGTATTCCAGATCCTGATGGTTCTAAAGACAAAAAGGCCTCACCAAATCCCCACGGCGGAGGTGTCAGATGGAAAATGACGAAAATCTGCTCCTTGACAGGGAGTCATTTATATTTTAGCTTCGTTCCATTATCTTAACGAATCCATCATCAGCCAATGCAATATTAACAGCAGAAAATCAACTCATTAGATCCAGGGGGATTTAATCAAGATTGCAATCATGTATGCGGTTCCTGGAGAGTTGGCTTCTTCTTCTTTTTTTCTTTTTGGTCCTTTCCACGTAATTGCCGCATCTCAGATCTTAATAAATTATTCTCTATCTGAGATTGATGCCTTTTTTTCATTGCCTCTCATGCCATGCACTCACTGTCTTCGACTATAATATTTACCATAAACATTATTATGTCATGGGCACACAGTTTAAAATGGCCTTTAGCTAACTCGCAGAAGTAATTGGCTTCTCCATTTCTCTCTCGTTTCCTTACTAATTGCCCAGTGATATTACAAACAGTTCACTCTGAAAGAAAGAAAACACCTCTTTTGCACAAGCTGGTGTACGTTGCTAGGATTTTTCAACCTTCATATGTGAATGTAGTGAGAATTGCTTGTGTCTGATACTGCTTAATAAGACTAGCAAGCAGATAAAAGAATATTCCACATTTGATATGTTAAGCATAATGTCAAATCCCAGCAGAGAGGAAATAAAAAGATCTTAAATTTCAGTAGAGAATTTTTTTTTCTTTTACCAAAATAAAAGATTTATATGGTGAAATGAGGTTGCACCCAATAAGGACTATCAAAGATATATATATTTTAAATATATGAGTTATGTCTGAATATTTATCAGACAAGAGTCTAAAAGCTCCATAATCCCTCTAACCATGTTCTTTCATAAGAGTAATTAGTAATGCTTGTATCTTATAACACAAAAAAATTCAAACAAGGTATTAGTTTAGAAAAAAAAGCTTTTATATGGCCTCTCTCTCTACAGCTGCACACACACACACACACACACACACACACACACACACACACACACACACACACACACACACACACACACACACACACACACACACACACACACACACACACACACACACACACATAAATAAAAAACAGGAGCCAGCTGTATCCCTCATGGACTATGAAGCCAGGTAACATCTGATTTTACCAGAGACAGGATAACAAGCCCTTTTACACATGTAAAATCAAAAACCGTTTCTCACATAAAACTGTTCTGGAGTCAGTGTTTGTGAACATGAACAGCTTGCCTTGAAACCAGAAAACTAACATTCTTGTCATGTCGTCTCAGCAAACAGCTCGGAGCTGCTGTATTATCAGCAAATAAGAGACAGAGCAAGCTCACGCCACGTGTCTGTAAGGTAAATTCCAAAACTTTCAGTCAGATTTGGAGATTCTATATGGACTTTCTCAATGAAGAAAGTCAGTTTGTGATTTACAATGCGGGAGGGAGAGTGGAATAGTTTCAAAGATAAATATTATAACTCAAGAGGAAAGTCACATATATTATGTGAAATTCTCGTATGCAAGTTTTTTTCTGGAACACGATGGGCTCGCCGGTATCGCCACGTATCTCTCATTTGCAACAGGGTGTCTCTCACAGGCAGGATTAAATCCTAACATGTTGAACATGATCCAAAAGTGTTAAAACTGTCAAAGAGACCTTTAATCTGCTGATGGAACAAAGGCTTTTGTACAAGGACTAACCTGACCTTGTCACTGGGAGTTTAACTTGATGTCTGTTAGGCAAAATAAGGCCCTACTCAGCCCTCCCCAAACATACACACACACACACACACACACACACACACACACACACACACACACACACACACACACACACACACACACACACACACATACTTACATGCACAGCACACACAGAATTGGGGATTTCTATATCGCCAAATGCTGCGCTAATTCTAATCCCCATTTCTCTGACAGGGCTACTAGTAAATTGTGAGCCACCTATTGACTGATCACAGAATTTTTTTATCCTGATTTATTAGAGAATGAGTACAATGAGTCCCTTAGCCCACGCTACACAGACTAATCCTAATCGGAATAGACAAATATTAGGCAAGTTCAAGAGGAGCTAAACAGCACTGGTGGCCATCAAGTCAGAGGGAAATTTAAGCTTCAAGGCTTGATGAGACTTTTTATCCATTTTCTTTTTTCTCTCCAATAACATTTGTAGCATTACTGTGTAATTAAATACAAAATCCTAATACACAAACCCTCAAAAGGCCTAAAACCACTGAACCCCATCCATTTTGGCTTTCTTTTCCATGCACAATGGAGTTACTGAGCCAGGCCCAATCATTTGTATTTTTCACAGATTTTTAACAGCGAGCAAAGCAAACATGAAAGTCCCATTGAAAACAACTGCAAGAATTAATTTTACATCTCAGTGAATTCAAGGCAGTGTTGTCAAATTAAAAGCAATAGGGCTATGTCATTAGTTTACTCTAGTCTAGAGAGCGTTAAAATAAATAACAATTCACTTTTCCTCTGTGATGGTGAATTTAAAAGGTGGGCAAACGTGGGTGCGTTATGGTGGTACCCTTCAATAAAATAAAATCTTAAACTCCAGCATTTTGTAAATCACTGGTCTCACATTGTTTTTCACCAATCTGGCCAGAGCGAATGGCAACTAGGTTAGGCTGGATGGAGTCCATGTGACACATGAGGCCAGTGCTAGGGAACATTAAGAAGTGTCTGCTTATACACTAATGCTGGTGGCAGCTGTTAGTCTGCCAAAAACTGCAGCAGCAGCAGCAAGGATATCCTGAAATACTATTGAAAACCACTAAACCTCCTCCTCGCTGATGTAAAGCTATACAGCTGCCCGGCGCCAGCACAATCACTGATCAATCTGGGAAAGTTAAAAATGGAGCTATGTTTGTGAGCTAATTCTACAGCGTTTCAGCTTGGAAGGTCATATATCTTGATTTAAAAACTAATGATCAGGTTTGATAAATGGTATTAAGGTTTTATAACACTGTATTTCTTTCTGTATTGTTTGATCAGCATCCAGGACAAGACATTGTGCTATTTTGTCTACGTATTTGGAAAAATGTGAGTCTGGACATGCATTTCATGAGTGCATGGCACCGCCACAGTACAGAGGTTGCCCCTGCCCACTGCCCTGGGGGGTGACAGGGGAGTTAAGAGAGATGTGACAGCAGTATCTGCTCCCTGTATGTGTTCATTTGCCCCTGAAACCGAGACACTGGATTCACTCGAGCCCCTTGGGCATGTTTAGCTCTGCCTCTACTGCAGCTCCTTCATCTATTACACAGCGGAAGTCCACCCATAATAACATGCATGTCCACCGGTTGGATGAAAATGATTACATGTACACATTGAACCTTCAAAGAAGTTGTTAATTATTGCTTTTGAGTTTCAAACCTGCACTGAAATTTGCAGAACATTTTCTCTATGTCTGTTATTAGGTACTACAAGTCATAATATAATATATTGTGTCAGAACAACAAAGCATATTTCGTAGTAATGCCATCATAAAAAGTGTAATACAGCGTGTAAGGTATTATGTGATGGGAAAAAAAAAACTATGATCCAGTGCTTTTGCATGCCAAATAAAAGTGAGGAATGGATTTCCTTTGCTCTTATGTTTTGTCCTTAGACCTGAGTGTCACCAAGTGTACTTTGCAAGGACTATTCATTTCCTTAGGAAGGCCTCGTCAGCCTTGTGACCCAATCCATATCCATTCTGTCCCGTCTGCCCTCCCTAGTCACTACCTCTTTTCTGTAAGTGGCAGATATTTCACCTGCCTATCAGTTTCCCTTTAAACGTGCTGGTATATGCAGGAGAGGCACCCATATAGGGTCACTGACTGTCCTCTACAAAGCCCTTTTAAAACTATCTAGCTGGCTCTACCTCCCCCCTTCCTCTATCACTCAAATTACAGTGTGTAAAGGTCACTGGTAGAAATGGGTTCAACAGTGCTGATTAGCTTTGATCTAGTATTACATATTATTAGAACAGAAAACGTACAAGTCCAGGGTGGCTCATGACTTAAAAAGAGATTTATAATATATATTTGCTACAGGGAAATTGTCGCCTCCTTTTTTCTTCGTAGCTTGAAACAGAGCGTAGAAGATGCACATGTGAATGTGCATGCTTGACTATAGAGTTCTTTTCGTATGCAACCCACAGCAAAACCCAGTTTACTACCAAATAATGGGAGTCAGATCATTTCCATGCAGAAATATGCAATGGGAAGGAAAGCAGCTGCTTCAGTGTGAGGAAGGTAGGAGGAGGTTAAAAGGAGTCAATGGAGGCTAAAGAGACAGCAGGTCTACCGATGACAGAAAGAGTGGCCAGGGACTGCAGTTCAGGACTTCTGGAAACCACATCAAACAGAATATGGAGCGGTGCCAAGACGAACACACACCAACTGTTGCAAAAAGAGGGAGAGAAAGAGAGGACTTGGAAGGGGGTGGCAAAATGGAAAAAAGGAAGGTTTAATGACAAAATAGAAATGTATGGAAGATCAAAAGGGCCTCTTGGCTTAATGACAGAAAACATGAAAAAAAAAAACTCAAGAGACATTGGGAGCCTGTCTCCCAGTTTTCATCGCACCATTTATCAAAAAGCCCAGATGAAGAAGTGTTAATTCACTGCATGGGTTCAAAAGTGTGAAACAAGCATGTTAACAAATCAGATCAGAAGAGGGAAAGAGTTCATAATGGAAAGCACCACAGAAAAAGACATTATATAGTTAAAAAAATGATCACATTTATCTGCATTTACATTTACTGTACATTGAAATCATGTTGGATTGATTTTTCTGTAAATAAGTGACCCTGGTTGAGGGATGTTGACCAGTGACAGGCTATGGCAGTCAGTGTTGGCACCAAGCTGGTGACCAGAGGCTTCCTTTGTTTGGTTGCTTCAGACATTCCATTGATCAGAGTTCTCCTCACCCTGGACGTCCCACTTTTAATGGCAGTAAATTGGAATCGATATAAACAGTTTTGATATCCTGTAGACCATTCTCAATTGTGTATTTCATTTCATAAATTCCATTAAAATATTTCCATGTTTCTTATATATTCTACATGATGGAACACTGGGCGTCTTATTTAAAAAAAGACAAAACTTGTCTTACTGCAGTCAGTCCTTTGCGGTGGGTCAACAAACCCAGCCCCGCAACCTGCTGACAGACGCCATTCTCAGGCCTATCAGGAACCAGCCACTTGTTCAGAAGAGCATCTGACTAATACCCACTATAATGTCACTTCTATATTTGTATCCTGCTAATCTGTTCTCAGGCTCCAATCTTTTCCACTTTCTTGCAAATTCATCACAAGACTGAAAGACTAGTGCCAGATCCTAAGTGGCTCACCCTTTTAAATTTGTGATAAAGTCACTAAATTCCTTATCCGTCTCAAAGAGTCTTTCAAGGCAAAGTGTCACTTTTCTCAAACTGGGGAATTTGTGACGCCATACACCAAACCCTGCTTGACGGCTACACACTCAAGAACACACCCACAATCCATCCGTTTTCCTGTCCTTTCCAAGGACAGAGTCAGGTCAAAAACATAGCAAAATAGAAGAGAGCTACATTGTGAAACTGACAGGCATGTTTTTATAAAGCCAATCCACAAATACATGGTTTTCAGGTACATTTTAAACATTGGTGACCTGACCCACACGAAATACATTCCTGTAATTCTGCGTAGATTCTAACTTACAGGTCATAGTAATTGTAACTAAATAGAAAATAATCAAATTTCTTGTGCTACTTAACAACTCTGTTCTATTTAACACCTCGGGATTAGTTTAACAAAAAACTATTATGTACTATCTATCATATTTTTCAAGCCCAATATTCCAAGACTTATTTGGACTTATGGAGGGAAAGGTCATTGATGTTATTACAGTGATATTCAGTAACTCACAAAGGTGATGTGCTTTGAAAACAGACAATGGCATTAGATGTCTCAGTGTTTCCAATTACCAGTGGTGCTAAATTAGACAAATATTTTTATGTAATTAACTGGAAATCTCACTCCCAGTAAACGGCTCCATCTGGATGCTGTCCTGTGCCTGGACATAAAGGAAAACTCATGTCAATACATTTTTTTTCCCTCACTTCCTTCTCGTCATGAATTTGTGGCCGAATAAGGCGCTATCTGAATTCTGGAGGTATTTTGGGTTTCTGTGATAAGTCCCTCTTCAGAGATTCCAACAAGGCAGGAAACATCAGAGAATGGTGGTTTGAGCAGATAAAATAAAGTGCTTGAGGGCTGTCAAAGTGCTGTTACTACTACAATAAATACTACTACTACAACAACTAATAGTAATAGTAATAATAGTAATAATAATAGTAATAACAATGCTATGTTTAGTACAAACAGGGAAATACAGACATGTGAGTAAGAAGCTGAACAAATACTAAAATAATTTCTTCAAAACGCATACCGAGAAAAAAGAAAAATATATTTTTCATTGCCACTGCTTTTCTGTTTGTGCATTGCCATTTGGCCTTTTCTTCAGTTCTAATCTGTTTTTGATATGATGAGATGTGACTTCCTACTTCAGCCTGTTCTATTGTTTTCCTGCATTTTTAAAGGAATGAGGATAAAACAAACTGTTCTAATTTAGAAGGTCAAGCAACATTGTTATGAAACTCAGAATATGAGAGTAAAGGTAACAGCTTTCCTGTTCCCGAGCAAGGCCCCGTAAACACCACTCTGTTGATCTATAATTAACAGAAAACTTCTCTGGCATTGTGAGCTCCTTGCAGTGATACTTCGTGATCATATTCTCTATTTATTTATCAGTTTTCACATTTGTACGCTGAGGCACTGCTTGATTATTTGGACAAGACACAGGAGTATTTCCTGGGCCAAGAGTGCAAAATCTCTGATGGAGGGATCCAAACAGGCAGTTTTGCTTAATGCTTGACTCTTGACCCCTCATGGGTAATAATGGCTCCATATCTATCCTCACACACGTAGAGGTACACAACAATCACGCATGAAGGTGCCTTTCGGAGTATAACAAAGCCGCAAGATTTTTGCACTAGTAGATCTTATGTCAGAGATCTGTAGAAATGTTCCACCGTTTTGTTTTGATAAAAAATACTTTATTCATAACAAGAAAATATGTGGACCAGCAAACACATATGTTTATGTCTGGGTCATTGGCAAAGCTCTTTCTTCCCTTCAGCATTTAAACACCACAATCAGTAGATTGCCCTTTAGTCAACATGTCTTCCATTTTTTTCTTCACTTTTTTTCCTTTCTCCATCTCAGCTGTTCCTTCCTTGAGTAGTGCTCTTTTCACACAATTCATAAAATCTGACACAAAGTCATGAAAGCGGCAACTGCAAGCTGAGAACTGCTTGGAAGAATAAAGGGCTCTCAGAATAGATAAATAAAATCTCTGTTATCCAGCTGCCCCCTTTAAATCACTCCCAATCCCTTCAACAAGTGGTCACAAGCCAGGGCAAAGCAGACTCTTTCAATAGCACATGACAACCACAAAAGAGGATTCTTTTAAATTCCAGGAATGAGTAAAGTAAACACTGAGCTGAATATGTATCTTTGAAAATAATTACAGTATGTCCTCTTCTCTTCATCCTTTCTGTTGACAAACTGACCAATCACTGCCCTGTTTACAATAGAATAAAAAAAAAAACATTCTGGAAAAGGAACATTTTGTTAACCGTATATTGGGGTAGTACTTCAGGACTATTTCCAAGAAAGCAAACACATTTGAGTGTAAAGACAGACATTCTCCATATTTCATATGTTCATCGCAGATGGGGGGTTTTCATGTGGATAGACCTTTCACTAAATTAAGAAGTTAAACACTGTAAAAAATCAGGTTGTTTTCTTTTTCATGTTTGCTCAGAGAGACTGAGTCCCACAACTGCATGGCCTGCCAAAGCGATTAAGTTTTTACTGTGTTGGCACCACTGCCACAGGTTCTGCAGAGCAGTCCCAAACACTTCATCTCTAAAGGCACTAACATACAATTGCAGCCACAGCACACGAGCGAGCATAAGTTGTTACTTAACATGTGCTGCTGTGAGCCTGCCAGATTTTTAAACAGCTGCTAATATGAGAGCATTTCACCATTTTTGGGGGGGAAGCTCACAACACCTCTGGTGCACAGTAAAGGAGGTGTTGTGACTAAGTGTGAGTGGAATTGAAATGCTTTTCAAGTAAGATATAAATTATGGTTTAACTGAGGTGATAACATTGTTTCAGTCTTTCGGTCGCTTAACAAAACAAATATAGATAAGACTTCCTTGAGAAGAGATCCTTAAATGCTCTGGTTTAGAAGGACTTCACAGACACAGCTGCACTGAAGGGAAGTATGATCCATAAAAGTATGATCCATTATGATCATAATATTGACTAGACTACTTTTGTCAAGGTGTTTGTGACCAGTCACACAATCCACAATGAACATATTGTACAAGTAGTGATCCTTTGCTCTCATGCAGCTCCGAGTGCAGCAGTCAGACTCACCAACACAATAAATCCACAGCCAGCCGGAGGATGGTCTCTGAAATCCCTGCAATCAGCCTGCAGATAAATGCTATTTTGTGCTGACTCCATTGTCTCCTGCCTCTACTGTAGCAATCTAATGTGTGCAACATGCTCTTGGTCACCTTGACTTTGGTTGCCATAGTGCTCAACACAAACATATCCCCACCCAGAAATACACTAAATAAGGCTTGGGGGGAAATTCTCATAATCAGAGAGCACAGAGGGAGATGCAGATATACCCTTTAATAAATTGCACACAGGTCAAATATATCCCAGCATGTACACAAGCAGTGCTTGCGTGAGGATACCGGTGACACACTCACACACAGTCTGGCTAATTAGTATATAACAATAATTGTCCTAAGCTCAGTTATTGTTGACTCAAAGAAAATGATAATTGCATGGGCATCAACAGAAAAAAAAGGAAATGTGGTTCTTTAGAATAGACAGGTCTTTCAGGACAAGTGTGTTTGTACTGAAAGTGACCTTTAAACACTTTCCTCCAACACAGAGGAATCAGGATACAAGAAGGCAGACGTCCTGTCTGGCTGTCGACCCCGGCAGATGTGAGTTCTAAAGAGTTCAAAAGAATTCTGCATGGGGGCACCACCATTTACATAATCCTCCAGATATATTCCCCTGCAACCTAATCAAATTATTCACAAGTCTAGCCCCTAACTATGTAGACCCCACGATACACAGCCTTTCCATTAACCAGCCTGTGAGCCTTAATTGTATCGAACCAACCAATGTCACTTTTCCCTTTAGAACGGCCAACAGACACAGCAGACAAAGACTGGTTGTGTCTGACACACAAAGATTTCAGACAAACAACATCTTTCCCCCCTTGTCCACTTTGTTTGGCTTTTTTTATTGTCCTGGGATTTTATTTACTTTTGAAGAACAGAGCACACTAAGAGAAGGAGAATCATATCAGCGGAAGTACACAATCTGAAGACAATAGGACATTATGTTCAAATGATGCTTTCAATGGAAGTTGGTTGATGTAGTAATTAGCAGAGCAGAGTTAGAGCTATTGAGGATAACTTTGATAGACAACTGCAGATGACACAAGGGATTTTGATAATCATGGGGTTGAGTTCCCTCAGGACTTAATCCAAAAAGAAGATAAAGAAAACTGCTGATTCAAATATAAGTATGATGTATGGAATGAGAGAATACCCAAGCTTGAGAACACTCAATGTCTTATAATGCCAGTGAGTCACGTGTATAATTTGTGATTCATACACCAATTTCCTTGTTCCTTCTTGCTGCAAAGGTGTGTCTTTTTTTTTTCCACAAATAAAGCCTAATTCGAGTTGACTGTCACACTTCCATAAAATACAAACCTTATCTTATGTGTGAGATCACACTCCTGCTTTATTTTCTGCATCTGCATTGTCTGATGCTGACAAACATCAAATTACTGTTAATCACACTGCTGTTGCTTTGAGTTAAATCTGCAGCCAGGCGGTAAAGGGTTAATGAATCAGCCAAAGTTTACATCCCATATGTGGTCAATTTTCAATGACTTCTTTTCCCACAATGAAATAAACTATTTTATGTCTCCAAATATGCAGATCATTTTGCTTAATGAAAGATGCTTGACGTCTCAGATCCAATTAATATGCAAATGCAAGTGAGGATTTATTTGTGACATTCTGTATGGGTGAGAGAAAACAAAAAGGCTTCTTAACAGTAACACTAATTGCTGTGACTGATTGTCACATATCATCATTCACTCTGAATCTTATAAACACAAAAATTCAGATAAAACCTCTCAAACCTGAACAGTTAGATGCATTTATTCTTATTTGATGGTTAGTTTGTTCTGTTGTTCTACAGCTCATCGTGTCCTGTTTTGGAATGATAACACAAAACAAGCTACATACAAAAGTATTTTTACCTTAATTCTATTTCTTAATAAGTAAACAAATTTGTGCATATGTGTAATAACAGACACACTATGTACATAGTTAAATAGGTGCACTTCACCTTATGTACTGCACATTGGAGAACATAATAAAATGAGATATACTGCTTTTGAAAACAAAACTTATGAAAGGTTGTACTTGCACAGTTGTGATTCTACCATTAAATGTCACATACACATTTTATGACACTCTCAAGTTCTACCTTAATTTCGACTCATCAAAATCCAGACTAATGCAGCTCATCTTCGACGTGAAGAACTTTCAATCAGTGATGTATTTATCACTGTAAAATAAAATCAATAACGTAACTCTACTATTAAAATCCTTTAATGGATGAAGCAATATACTTAGCTGTTTGCATCATCCTCAAGCTTTGATTCCAAAGACAGTATACAAAACAGGACTTACATTTCACGAACCATAATGCATGAATGACAGCTATTGTTACGCATTACTCAGAAGTACAGTATATATTAAACTGAATTTTTTTTTTGTCTTTGACAGGAGCTTTAAAAAAAGATCACAGATGCAACACACCCAAATGCATAATGAGAGAAAATATTCTATCCGCCCATCCACCCATCCATCATGAAAAATGCAGAAAAAACTGAGATAAATTCAGCGCTGTGGTGGTGTACTTAAAATTAGTAGAGTAACCTGATGAACAGAGAAGTCAGCAAACTAGATTTGAGTAGCTGCTTTTCTCTGTACAGGACACCATATGTATGACATGTTCCCCATTGGACAACCTTTCGCCATTATATATAGCATTGAGCAGAGCGATGATTTAGTGCAACCCAATTGAGAAACACTTCCTGGGCTATAAAAACAACAATCAGCTTCCTTGGATTAAAGGGCCACATGTCCTTTAACAACAACCAAAAGAACATGCTGACTAGCACTGGGGTGGTCAAAATAAAATCATCCACTGACGTTGACTACAGTGCTTTTTAATCTTCTTGTGATTTCTTTATAGCTGCTAACCTTGTTTGTAGGGCATCCTTAGTTCCATGTTCACTCGATGGATTGGGATTTGGAAGTATCTGAGAAGTTTTTCATTCGGATTTGAAACTTAAAAGCCTCTCTTGAAATATCTTGAAAACATTTGCTGAAAGTTCTTGCTGTCATCTGTTGCCATGTATCTTGTGGTCTAGGGACAAAACTTGAATCAAAACTCAAAGCTGTGTTTAATGCACACATCTATTGGAAGAATGTAACACAATCAAACATGCAAGACCAAAGCAGAAAGACATTTCCCTATAAATCACTGAAATCACCCTGTACAACTTTATTTAAAACCTGTTTTCTTTCACTTAGAGAAGCATTTATCAATTCAAAAGGATCAAATTGCTCAACACTGAAAAATCAATGTATCATTACATCATTATGTGATCATTTCCAAGAAACTATTTGTATGCTTGGGCTTCATAATGTCAGTGGCTAATGTAATCAGTTGATCAGATTGATTTCGCTCCCATATGTGTGTACAGTATGTAATATATATTGATATATATTTTTAAATTAATTAATTACTTTATTTTTAAATCTGATGCTTTTTGATTATTTAGTCTGTGTCAATCAAAATATTTTGATGTTTTTTTTCTGCACATAACCACAGTGGTTGCATTTGTGTGTCTCAGAATCTGGGTCTGGACTTCCTTCCGAGACAATGAAAGTACAATTAGACGTGCAGACCTACACGTCAGCAAAATAACTGTATTACACAGGTCATGTGCTACAGATAGGACAAACATATTCATACGCAAAGCTTAACAAGACTCCATAAAGTCTTGAGTAAACGTATTGCTTGTGTCTGAATCTGTCAGTGTTTGTGTGTGTACTTGATGTCTGTTTGCATGCCGACCTAGCCTCAGATTGCTGTTTGAGGATGTAATTGCTCTGCTCCTCTCCTCCTCAGAGTGGCCCAGGATGGATCTGCGCGGGCTGTTTAGCAGTCAATGGCCAGTGCAGATTGTAAACAGATCTCCCATGAATTGCGGGTTTCGCGGTTGTGTGCGTCTCCAAACAAGGTTCTACCGATAACGCCATTCTCTCCCTGACAAAATCTGCCACTTTGGTGCAAGGGTGTGATTTGAGAGGTGCCAGTCAATATGATTGACAGTATTAATCCCCCACAGGAGAAAATAGGAGGAGAAAACAAACCGTGCCCTTATAGAAAACATGTCCCTGTTAAATCCTACTTTAGGTAAATATTTCAGTAGCTATCTGGAGAGCCAAGAACGGCGGAGGTTATTAAGAACAAAGGCTGTATAATTGACCAAATTAATGTTTAAAAGGAAACACATTTGTTATCGTGGCATAAATGACAGCCATATCCAAAAGACAATGCTCTCTGAGAACAACATACTTCTTTAACACTGCGAATGTAACCAAGTGCAAAACTGTCAGACAATCATTACCCAACTCTCTATGTATGTATGTGGATTTTACCCAATTTAAACATCTGGCGCAGCAGTTGTTTGTGATGCCATTACTTTCTCAATTCATTACTGATTTGTTAAATCACCATCCTGATTAAGACCTGAGGCAGATTTAACATAATGTTTAACCAGTGTAACCCAAAAGTTCAGTTTTCTATAGACACATTTTAACAAAATATACAGCCATTTTGCAGAGTGTAAAACGTAAATGTAGCCGCAAGAGGGCGAAAGCCAGTGTCTTATTTTGCCGGTCCCAAGACCCTGGTCCCAAGCCCGAATAAATACAGGGAGTTGTGTACAGAAAGGCATCTGATGTGAAACTTGCCAAATCAAACATGCAAATCAAATCAAATCAAATCGGACTTCCAACGACCACCATCGGTACTGTTCACCTGCAGGGTGCCAGTGAAAATTGGACTACTGTTGGTTGAAGAAGGAGAGGAGGAAAGTATGTTCGTTGGAAGAGAGAGGAGAGGAAGGCCAATAGTATAGGACAAAGAGTACGGACGTTGAATGTTGGAACTACGACAGGAAAATGCAGAGAGTTGGTTGACATGATGCAGAGGAGGAAGGTAGACATACTGTGTGTCCAGGAAACCAGGTGGAAACGTAGCACGGTTAGAAGTTTAGGAGCAGGTTTCAAGTTGTTCTATCATGGTGTAGATAGGAAGAGAAATGGACTAGAGGAAGACCAAAGAGGAGGTTTATGGATGTAATGAGGGAGGACATGAAGGTAGTTGGTGTGAGAGAAGAGGATGCAGAAGACAGGGTTGGATGGGGCAACTGATTCACTGTGGCGACCCCTGAAGGGAAAAGTCAAAAGAAGAAGAAGAAGAAGAAGAAGATACGGCCATTTTGCAAAACGTTAGGCATTGTCGAATGAAAATATTATTCATGACGTCATGCATCAACCCATGTCTAAAGACAACACCACTGACAGAATAATTCAATTTCATGGGGACCAGTGTGGTAGCTGTGATAAGACTGATGACATAACCAATATAAACACTGCAGATTTGTGGAAACTTGCAGTGTAATTTGCAAAGCTTCTATTTCCCATCATTGCCTTGACAGGAGACAAGTACAGAAAGAAAAATTTTAATACAGGAAATTAAAATTACATACCATTACTTGGCCCTTTGATATGAAACTATTTGATGCTCTTTGGATCACTTCCAATTTCACAATTGTATTTAAGCAATTAAGAAGACTAACTTTACAAAAGACAATGGTATGATATCCTGAAACAGCCAGAAGGCATTATGAGCCATAAAATGTTTAAAATGCATTTTACTGAATGTAGCCAACCACTTGCAAGAAGACATTTTTTTTAAAAATCCTACAAACATTAATCTCAAAATTACAATTTAAAATTGTTGTTTTTGTCTGATGGCTAACATTCTAATTGTGTTTTCTAAATGTGGGACTGATGAGAACAGATCATAACTATGACCAAGATAAACATGAATTTATGTTGCCACTACTATGCAGCCTCCTTTGTTGCAGAAAACAGCTTGAACACAATACCAATACTGGTCAAGTTATATTCTGCTCATGTTTTTCAGAAGGCTAATGATGACATTTTTTTAGTTAGACTCAGATAACATAGATGCACAGCTCAAATTTACATATTAATGTTAAACACATAAAGGACCTCTACAAAGTATAAGTGAAATTGGGAAGAGAAGATGTGGACAAAAGCCCCATCAAACCAAAGCCCCTATGGTGGAGGCTTCAAAATGATTACTTTGTGTTATCAAAACTAAAACTGAACAATCAGCCATCTATTGCCTGATGTAAATTTCATCATCTGACCATGTTTTATCCATATGAACCCCAAAATTTATGGCTGCACAGGCTATAAACATTGGAAATGTACATGTGTGACAAGGTCCATCTGTAAAGATCCCGAATACAGCACAAACACAAACACAAATCCATGATATCTGTGATCTTTTATGCTTTGATGCTGAATGAAAGTAAATAACAACCTCAGCCATAGCAAATTAGAGAAAATAATTTTGTTTCAAAACACAAACTAAGAAACTTAAAGCAAATCCAATTCAATTCCAGGGATGCGATGGAATGGTAGAGGATTCTATATTAAACAAATTGCACAACTGGTACAGAAGCATATCTTCACATATTTTTTTCCTGAAAATATTGTGAAAATGGTTCATTATAGCCAGGAACAAAGAGGATAGGTCCCGTGTTAGAGCCAGCCCCTCACTGATGCCCTGGTGACTCGGCCAGCCACTCTCCCAAGGCCTACTCCTTGATTAAATGCATAATCCACTACTCCCCATCCCCAATGATTTAGTGTGCCTTTAAATCAGCTTGCGCACACATAAAAACCTCAAATAAAAATCACCAAGAAAAACCATTGCACTCTAACTGTTCTATTAAAATGATACCCTGCCCAGCCTTTCTTCCCTGCAATACCGTTTATTCCACATGAATGCATATCTTCATATTTTTCATAGGTATGCATATAAAATATTTAAAGTTTAAAATGTCACTGTTGAAACATCAAATGCGGGAGTCTTTCATTAATCAGCATGGATGGAAGTTCTCTTTTAAGGTTATAACCCTTTGAAAGAGCAAAAATTACATTTTTGACCTTGAAGATGAGACAAACTCATAAACGTAAAATAATTTGCAGTTTAAAGGGGAAAGAGATATCAGTTACCTTAGCCAGCAGTGCACCGGGTTGTCGGGGGGAGACCAAACAAGTCTCATTTTCATATTTATATCCAAGCTGTTCAGATTAATTTGAAATCACATCAAGAAAAAAAAAGAAACAAAACTCTGAAAAAACATCAAAAGGGGCAACTGTCAAACTTTCAAATCCACAAGGCCCCAGCTATCTCCCAGCATGTGAAATACAGACTTTTTTCTTCCAGTTTTATTAAATGGTGCATGACATTTTCATTACTCAAGGAAATTAAATTGACTAATTTTCTTACAAGCCCTGTACGTCTGCTATTTGAAGGAGGTGCCCAGAAGAGAGCAATTGTTTCAACACCTACACAAAAGAAAATGCAAACGCGGATTTGGTCTCAGAAGACATTTCAAAAGCCTTATAGCAAATTTGCTCTTTAATGAGGGATTTAGAGTTTTGATCTTTTTCCTAAAAGTGAGTTTTGATTTTATGCTGATAAGTGCTGACTCCTGTTTATTCACTTCAACAGAATATATTGCAGCATTTCCAATAAAAATTAGAGCTTCCATTTTTAAAGAGTCTGATAAATCTGATATTGAGCCATAGGATGTTTTTACAGAGTCATTAGAATATAAAGAGACTAAAATCCCATTATCTAATAAAAGATACAAACATTTATTCAGTGATAAATGTCTAAGATCCATTTAAAGGATTCTTTATTCAACTAAAACTAAAGATCAGTTAAATATTTATGCTACCCAAGTGGTAAGAATCCTAATATATGCTTATTTCAAAAAGCATTTAAAGGGAAATCATGAAAAACATCTTAATGTGGTAAAGCAAGATTAAAGAGATGTGAGTGAGTCACATTCAGACAGAGTGAAGCTCAGGGAGGACGGCTGAGGAAAAATGGAGTCAGCCAGGACCACGGCGTTGCCCCTCCTCTGGAGATGAAAAGGCTGATTACCTTCACCTCTCAGGGGTGTAAGCCACATGGTTGACAACATCATTGGAAAATAGACTACTGAGCTCCTTTGGGCCCTATAACAGCTTACATTTAATGTGGGGAGAAAATTCACACTAAAAAGGTGGTGACACCACAGCCATACTCTCATGTTGTTGAATACATTATTTCTTGATGTTGGTTGCAAAGCACTAACAACTGAAAAAGGAAAAGAAAACATTCTTGAGGAAATTTCACTGGTTTGGATTGTAGGAGTTAAAGTAGATAGTTTGAATAAAGTAGATCAGTATTCAACTACAAATACAAGTCAGGAATCCTTCCCTGTTTAGATCTGAAGACATGAGACACCCACAACTATGGACACACATCTGTTTTGAACCCTTCTGTCTTCCAGGCTGCTTTGGAAAAGATACAGAAGTATTAACAAACTGGGGGAGGAAAGAAATATGGCGACTGTACAGGACAAATGTGGAAATCAATGTGCCATTATCTCTTCATCTCCAAATTGGCAGTGTAAATAAATTCCTATCAGTTCACAGAAATGTGATATCATCGAAAGAAAAATGAATAAATGTTGGTATAAAATAAAATCACTTCAGATGATTTTAGCATCCCTGCTATAATTACAGCAGCACAGGAGCCGTTGGACAATAGGAGCATTTCCTGGATAACAAATTTGCAGCCTTATTCATACACACCATCACAAAATACACAGATTTGTAAAGACTACTGAGGTTCCAATAACGGAAGTCGCATGTACTGTAAGCAACACTGGATTGAGACAACCTAAACCACCCTATTAGTGGTCGTAGGACCCAAATGGCCTTACTGAGCTGGCCCCGTTGTGCCTGTTAAAAATCTCTTTGATGACAAAAGTTAAAAGTAAGCCTATCTTTCCCCCCTTATGTCAAACAGCTTTGCAGTCAGCCTTGAAGCTTCTTGTGGTCTGGATGTTGCCCAGAAGCGGTCAGTTGGTGATCCCTGACGTAGACGGTTCCCAGCTATTAATCACAAGAATCGTTTGTTTTTCAAATGTTAGACAGTGCACAAGCTTTAAAGCTTCTAAAAAGACATATTGATGATTAAGAACCTTTTTCTCAGTTTGGAACAAAAGTGTTGCTGTTTAGAAACGCAACGGGTCTAATCAAAGTCAAAATCAAATTAGTAATTATTTCTTTTAAGTCCTCCACAGTTTGAGAGCTTACTGGATAGAGAAACATCATCTCCAAAAGCACCAGTGATCTGTTTCTGACTAAGCTGGTACGCCGTGCATGACCTCTGTGTTTGTCAACAGAAACCACAATTTAGTGGCTGCCTGACCTCTATTTCAAAGGTTACTGAATGAACTTAAAATTACCCAGAATGCTATTAAAACGCTGAGCTCTTTTGTTGTGGCTGTGAATTAATATAAATCCTCAGTGATTTGAAATTTTCTGAGACATGTTAAGTGGAGGTGGGTAAATAGAATGGCACAAGCAAGGCTTTGTCAACAGTTCTGATTTAGCAAATGCACAATGAGAAAGAAAAAAATATGTTTAACTAAAAACATATGGTATCCCCCTGGAGAGGAAGCCTTCATAAGAGGATCATGGCTGCGTAATAAACGAAGGCAGGAAAAGGGCACGTGTGGTGGTTTGGCTGATTGAGGAGTTTTTCTAAGGCAAGATGGAGCCAAAGTCAGCCTGAGGTTGAACCACCAGAAGTAGTGGTGGCTCACACTCTTTTGATCCGGCCACAGAATAGAGAGGCAGAAGATACTAGAACACACACATAAAAGATACACAGATGTCCGTAACTTACGCTATAGTGTGACAAATGTGAGTTTCTCACAATGCCATATTTCTTATTTTTCTTTTATGTCTGTAATTATTGCTATCATACTAGATGCCCTTGTTGTACGATTTTTTCTTTATCTTGTCTATGCTAATCTTGTTATGATTGCTGGAAGGAAATGTGCTAAGTTTAATAACTGCAACTCCTGATAAAGCATCATACTGTGCCTTTTTGTAAACTGTGGAGTAGCTCCAACACTAAACAAGAGTAAACAACACATTATCAGTTCTTAACAATATATTTCCTTTAAATACAATTTCAACAGAATCGTGAAACACTGTGCAAACTGTTGTATACTAACACGTTTTAAACATAATTCCATTGGTCTCCTTTGGCTCTTCAGTGGTGTCTAGTTTGTATGTATTCTGCAAAGAGGCATATATCTGTGCTGTAATCATAAACACAATCTTTTACAGATTGCCCATAATTAGAAAAGCACCTCACCAAACTAACTCTATGTTAAGAGCACGATTGGAGCCAAATTGAACTCCAATTTGTATGATGTGGACACGGGTTCAGTGTGATGGTTTAATGCCACTTTTATCTGGCCTGCTGAGCCCACCTCACTCAATCTATGTAGATGGTCCTTCGGATTGGAAGGGTAAAAGAGCCTCGGCGTAGCATCACTGTGAAACAGACAGTGACAGTCAAGCTGATTAAAAAAGAAGGGAAAAAGGAAAAACCATAATAGAGATTTTCTGTCCTCAACGACCCCAGAAGGCCCATCATGGGTGCTAATGGAAACACTTGCCCTACTATTAAGCATAAACCTAAAGATCAGCTGATTTTCCGTGTGTGAAAAACAGATGTACTCATTATTATTCCACAAAGCTTATCAAGGCCATGCTACTGAGAGGTCTGTTACTTTACCACACACACCACATTTATTCTCTGCTCTGATGTTCAGTAATGACTTCATGCATCTAAATAAGACCTGTGAAACTTTACTGTGACCTCTGATACAGAGTCCACCATTTAGCAGTGGTCTACTTAAAAGTGAAAAAATAAATCAAAGCCTTGCATTTTCCTTTTCCTTCTGTTTTCGTTTTTCTGAAAAGTTCACACTCACATTTTCCATCTCATCAATTTGAGAAACTTAGGTTCAACAAATGTATGTGAGCTTGTCAAAAAATACCACATATTAAGAAACTTTAACTTAACCTTTACTTGATTAAACCTTAATATGACCTTCTTTGCGCCCTTGAAGGTTCTTTAATACAATATTTCAAAAAAAATTATATATATATATATATATATATATATATATATATATATATTTTTTTTTTTTTTTTTTTTTTTTTTTTTTTTTTTCACACACACAAACAAACAGTCATTATCCTGAAAGAAATATTCATTTTTAAACCAGTATCCATTGGCTCCGGCTAAATCTGACTCAAGTGATAACATCTAAAATAATCTATCAGATTCTTCAGATTTTCTGTCTAAAGCAACTCGACATTTTGCATGAATACATAGACATATGAATCAAACCTTTATTAATATTAATGTTACTGTACAGTTATGGTATCAGTGAATACCACATTATGAGTACATCTGTGACATAACTTGTTTTCCATTACATAAGGAAAGGTTTGGTATGTCTTTACTTTACTGCTTCACACATTTTGCGTTTAAAGACACAGATTATACAGCTTCATTTAAAATGACTTAGTGAAATGATGGAATATAAAACCAGCAAACCCTTACGCAGAGTGGAAAGACTGAGCAGTTGATAGGCGGCATAAGCAAAGGTATGAGAGAATGCTTCTTTCACCTACCATAATTACTGCTGCCAGTCCAGAGTGATTTTATAATTCCAAAATCCTGACACTTCACAAAGACTCTATAATTGCATAGAGGATGACTTTTCACACTTCAAAGGTCTCTTAATATTTTTTTCCAAGGACCTGTCCAGAAATATCTTTTTTTTCCCCCTCACAGCCACCTCATGAGAACATGTGGAATTTTTCATGAAAACATGAAAAATATCCACTTGAGCTGGCCACTTACTCTCCTCTCTGTCCTGCCCTCCAAAACATTCAAGAATAGAGCAAAGCTGTGGTTCTAAATATGCATGGAAAAAACTGCAAAGATTCAGGTTCAAGAGTAGTTATGTTCAAGAACCAGAAAACGCTTTTTTTCTTTGGGCATCTTTTACTGACAATGCTCGTTAAATCTACGTTTTTTTTCAGTGATGTGAATCTACTTAAGGGGAACACAGAAATTGATAGACAATGATGCTTCCTGGATTGTGTCTCTCGAGCAGCACCAGAGCTGTACCACTGGATACCTTTAGTACCACTGCTTACCTTCAGCTGCTGGAAACAACAGCTCAAGTATGCCAGGAGTACTTTGGTTCTAATTTCCTTGCAATTTCTCACTGTTTCTTGTGAATGTTGTTATATTCCATTTCACCTCCAGTTGAAATTAAATAGCAGGTCATCACTATATAAGGAAGCTTGCTCTTTTGTATGCTGTTCTAAATTTTGCTTCCTATTCCAATTTGTTGATTGTTTATTTGATGCGCAGTAATGGAAGAAATTCTATGTAAAGCATGAGTGTGACGTGAGCTGGAGCACATTTCACACCCTGAGGAGCGGAAGCAGCTCAGCCCACTAGGTCTTAGACTGGGGAGCGGAGGGTCACCGATACAAGGTCCATGTGGACCAAAACATATGGAATGTGAGCTAGCAGTGGGAGGAGTCAGTTCACCTCCTGACCACTGCTGAGGTGCCCTTGAGCATTGCATTGCCCCTCTAAGAGCTGTTCATTTGGGGCGCACAAAGAAGTAACTACCAGTTGCTCTACCTCCCACTGTATTAGTTTGCATGCTTCCAGGCCCGTTCTGTTTTTTCTTCTTGTGATGAAGACCATTTTGGTCCAGGTACTACTGTAACTTTAAAAACAGATCTTTGTGAAAGGGAATCAAACTCAACCTTTCAATGTGAAAAGCTCTGCAGTGTTTACCACTATGTGGTCAACAGGAAACCATCAGTCACTTCCACTGGATGTTCATCAAATTAATGGCAAGATTAAACTTACTGCCATCACATAGTTTAGTTTTTGGTTCATTATAGAACACTTACTCAACAAGCAAGATTTCAGAGAACCATTGCATGTCATCCAAGATCATTAAAATCAAATATAGTAATACAAGCATAAAATATAGCAGTTTTCTAGTCTTTAAAAATGAAAACTCTCAGTGTTTATCTCTGTAGTGAAACTGTCTCTTTGCCTCTTTAGAGTAAAAGGCGCTCTTGTCATGACTTGACCATTTTGGCTGCTGCAGTAATAACATATAAATGTCACATCACCGCCACCGGGTAATAAATAGCAGTAATATTGTTTTCACTTGTTTTTGTGAACTTAAAGTTTGCACGTGTTGAGTGATTTTCAGGACTCTTTCAGCAGCAGTCCTGCCATTTAATGGCCAAATGCACAATTTTATCTGGTGAATCTTCCCTTCAGGTGTTTAGGAATGAACTTTACGCAATATTCATTCACAGAAATGGAAGAATAATGACATCATTCTGAAATAAAGTTTGTTATCGTATTGCTCTCCAACCGAGCGACAGCATCAGATCCACTCACTTATGAAAATTGATGAGGTCCATTGCCAAAATGGTGCCCATGATAGACATTAAAATGATGGCAAACGTTAAGTTTTATGCAATGCAGTTGACTTGAACATAACTACTTGACAAGCTCTGATCAACTAGTCATCCCATACAGTATGGATCCCAGACAACCACTAACATCTTTTCCTGTCAGCCTGATTGCTGCAGATACACAAGGGCCACACAACTGGGATTCAATATGAAGAGCGAATGGGAATATAATATTTAAAGAAACAGACAAACATAAAATATCTAGAAGATGCTATAATCCCTGTAGGGTGCCAAAGGAATGGGGCTTAAAGATTTACTGGAGCCTTTTTATCTGTCATTACTGATGAGTGTGACAGAGAAGCAGACATATTTAATTTTTTTGCATTTTTGTTCTGATGCCAGTCCAATTCTAGCAAACATTTGAAGATGTGCTAACGTCACTCTCTGTTGGATTGAAAAAAATACATAAATATATTTATAAAAATATATTTATAAATTTTTTATAAATAAATAAAAAAATAAGTGTGAAAACTCTTTCAGAAATTAAGTTCTTCAAGACCACATTTCCCCTCTTCTGTTCTTAATAAGAGATCTGTTTCTTTTGTTGTTTTTTTTCTTATAAAGCTGTGCAATGTATGAAAGCCCTGGAATGAAAGCCAGTACAATAGCATTATGGAACAAAGGAAGGAAGGAGATTGAGGGGAAAAACAGGGGGAAAATGGCATCATCCCTAAACTTAATGAAACAGCATCCTTTCATTTTTTTTTCTAGTAATTATAATAAAGATGGAAAAACATAATAAACGTCTCCCTGCCCCCACCTGCTAACAGTAATTATAATAGACTCAACAATAAATGGTAAAGCAGCACAGAGCTGCATCTTGGGAATTCTCGGGAGTCTGTGGATTAGCTTGAAAAGCCTGAATGATTAAAATACACTAATTAAAATTTTGTGTTCCTTGGTAACTCGTCTTCCAGGGCCCCTTGTGCTGGCAAAATGGGAATAAATGTGACAAAAGCAAATACTCTTTTGGACCTGAATAAATAAACAAGTCTAATCAACTTAGTGTTCTTGCACAGAGAGTTACATAAAAACTTCCTCGATGACCTTTCCTCGCACTCGTTCTTTGCCTGCATCAGGACAATGGCAGGAATAGTGGGACTTTTTGCTGATATAATCAAGAAAGACTTGGCTAATATAGACAGGTGATCTGTTCTATTGCACTGCTGTTCATACTGACGGTTCGTCCAATGAGTCTGGTAGTTGTTAGTCTGACCATCAGACAAATTCCTTTCCACCATAGAAAAGACATTAAAACTGCTAACTTTTTCAATTTAATTTTACGGCAGGACTATTAACACCATTCACAAAAAGCAGTCTTTTTAAAATGCAGAATTTGCTGCAAATCATGTTTCAAAGATGATGAATTATTACGTATTTTAGTTGATAGACAATGTCTTGTAATAGAATACAGAAAGCTTGTCTTATGCGCAGCTGACTGGTGGCCACGACCCGGGCCATATCTGATACACAAAGTCATCTGCCACAATGGGAATGGGTTATTCATACTGTCAAATCCAGCTGATCTCTGACATGGGGGGGCAGATGGGGTCACCCTTGTAAGTCTGCTTGAATATTACCAGTCTGCTCATATCTTTAAAATTTCTTTCAGAAGCAGATGGATACCCAAGATTAGAAGATCAGACTAGGATTAAAGCACACAACCTTTCAGCAAAAATCAAGTCGTAAATTTATCAACACAGGAAGGAAAATCATGTTCTTACATTTACTCTTCAATTCCTTAATAGGCAAAATGACAGCAGTGCATTTTTAAATGGGTATTACTTTATTAGAAACAGTGTCTCCACTGAGGCGCTATGGTCCTGCTCTACAAAGATGATCCCAAGTCCTGTTATTTTATGCTATCTTTGCAAATAATGTCACACTGTTGTTTAAAGTCAGCAGTGTTGGTATCAAGATATGAAAAAAGAAATTCCAAATCCTTCTTCCTCTCTTTAGCACCACACAGAAAGGCACACCTTTGCAAAACCTCACAAGCAGACACGATGGCTTTGGCTGTGCCAGTCAGTTAAGGCTTTGGCTGTTGTGAACCATGTCTAGTCAGTGAGACTTGGCCCCCTTTTGCTAAAGGCGTCAAATAGAGCTGTGTTCATGCTGTAATCCCTGTCGTATTACTGACGAGGCTAAAAAGATTCAAAAAGCCTGCTTACAAATTTAATTACCTTTGCAGTTAACCAGAGCTTAGCAGCCAATGACCTGATATTTCCACTGAAGACTAGCTAAGGGGGAATGGATTGGAGACGGACTCGCCGAGTGGGCCACAGAGGCTGGCAAGTGTGTCAATCCAATGCGACTCAGAGGCATCCAGTGGGCATACTCAGTGCCAGCTAGGGCAACAACAGCACACATGTGGCCCTATCTCATGCCTGAGTGCAAATTAGATATACAGTGCAGACTTGTTCCTCGCGGTTAATGCATTCCAGGAACCACATGCGATTAACGAATTCTGCAATGGAGCAACAAACTATTTATCTTACTATTTACAGTAATTTAAATGTTTATGAACCCTGCCCACACTGATATTAAATCACCATCTATCTGTATTACCTTTTCCCACACTTTTATAGACTGTTGAAAGCACTTTTGTGTCTCACGTAATTCCGAGACTCACAGAACCGAGCACACTTCTGGATGCCGTCAGCCAATAGAATGCACGTACGGTATCACGTGACTGCCTACAAAAATCCACAGTGAGGTGACGTAGCAAGCATTGATGCGCAAATGCGTGAGGGCGCAATGTAGTTGATTAAAATATTCAGTCATTTCACAGTCACTGTTTGGGGAATAAAAGGAAAGCAAGCAGTGAAAATGTGGTGTGGTGTGTGTGAGCCTGTTTGTATGTATGATAAAATGACATAAAGTGGGAGAGAGAAAAGGCTGAGGGAAGAAGTCAGACCAAGCTCTCTTAAATTCAAATATTGCACACATTTCTCATTTATATAGATTCCTTTTGACAAATATGCCCTTTCCCAAAGGACAACTTGAAACACGTCTACTTGCAATAGAAGGGAATTCTTAGCAATCAATCAGCTCACCACAGTATAACAAGTGTTGGGAGACGCAGCATCTGGCATTGTATACTTGTGTTCATGAGAAGCATGCTCTGCAGCCACTGTTCAACACACGTTACTCCTTTTAAAGAAGGAAAGCTCAAGTTCTTTGTTCACCAAATAAGTGAATATGGCTTGTGGTATAAAAACTTCTGCCTCAGTGAAATATAACAAAAGAAAATTAACACTTTGGGGTTGCCCTGGAAACCTAATTGCATCACAACACTGCACACAGGAGCCAAAGTAACTGGATTTTGATGAAAAGGCGGTGATAATTTACGGCACTGAGAAATTAGTTGCCGTGGCGACGCGTTAATTACATCTCAAATTAACAATGCAAGTGTAGTGAAATTAAATATAAATCATATTTTCTGCATAAATTACAGGGGTTGATTAGTGCGGGCACCAGGAGAGAGAGGTTGAGATTCCGAGGGCCTGTCACATCCCCCTCCACCTCCCTCCCTCCCTCCCTTCCTCATCATCTTTCTCTTCTCTTTCTTACTCCTCAGTGATAGCCTCTTCTATCTTAACTTCCTCTTTTAAAGACAGAGACTGGATCACACCAGTAGAAACAACTGAACCTCTGCAGCTTTTCATATTTACAATATATTATTCAAAAAAGGGAAAGTATTACTGGCCTTGAACTTTTTATTATATTTGCATTTTGTTACAAGGTGTGTGTTTGATTTGTTAGTCTACCATTGTTATACAAAAACTAAAGCTAATCATCCTCACATGATATACTCAGCCATCTCACACCTTAAATCAAATTTGATTGAATCAAATCAACTCTGAGAAAAACATGAGATTTCTCTGTAAGTCCTGAAGAGCTGCAAAATGCTAATTTTGCCTAAAGTAAGTCAAAATACTTCAGATTAAAACTTCCATTTTTGAGATTGGTTGATTGATTGATTGATTGATTGATTGATTGATTGATTGATTGATTGATTGATTGATTGATTGATTGATTGATTGATTGATTGAGAGCTAGTTACTGATTTTGGCAGGTTACATTGTTATTGAAGGTGAACCAAATAAATAATCCTTGTAATTCCTCATTTGACAAGTCATATATTGTATATCACTTGATGATAACAAAGTGTTTTATTGTTGGAGTATGATTATCTTCTTTCATTCTCAAAAATGTTGGTTTTGTCCAACCTTGACTAGAGTCCTCTTTTCATCCCCAGTGGCTATGATGAATGACAACAGTGACCTATCCTCTTACTTCAATTTTCAAAGAGGTACTGGATTGAGTAGCCATAAGAATTGGCTGGAAAATAAGACATAATTAAGAGAATTTAAAGTTTCACTACATGCAAATTGCTTACTGCCATAGTCAAACCCTTTAAATTTCATAATTTGACAAGTCTAGTTATAAGAAAAGCTTGAGTCTATGCCAACTGACATGAATTTTATGTACACCCCTTTAATTCAAATGCTTTCATAGATTTTTTTAGTTAAAGCATTTAACTATCTATGAATCTGGAATGTGTATGAAACGTAACTCCATACCTCGTCTGAACAGTAAAGTAAATATTGTTTGACTGCCACTTTTCTGAATGGAAATATACTTACCACAAAGATTTGTATATTATCTCACGTCACTTTTCCTACTAATCTTCTATAAAGTCTTGAGCTTGATAGAATAACTTATATCAGACCTTAAGAAAAAAATAGCATTCACAAAAATACATACAACAGAGGTATCGTTGCCATGGTGGAGTTTTCTATATTACTATTGTATGATGTTGACAAATGAAACACTCCTCAATAGCTAATCTTGGAGAATGCACCCCATGGAGTAAGGTTTTACTAGCTGTATAGCGTGCGTTATTTATTGTTACACCACCTCTTAGTACACCAGTAGCCCCGTTGCTGCATAGTCAGCAAGAATTTGGAATCAGTTTAGGAAATAATTCACTCTTTGCTGTCTCTCTCTCTCTGCATCTGATATTTAAAAACCATACGTTTAGCCCTAGAGTTTCAAACAGGGTATTTGGAATTTGGCTTAAATCTGCGGTCTCATCATTTTAGGACGTTAAGGAAATGATTTTAAATCCTTGGAGCAACTGGTGAAGATATTTTATAATCAAAGATTTCAATTATGAAAAAAAACTCACTATAAAAAACATGTAACTGCAGAGATTTATATCTTCACACATTTTTCTCTCACAGTTTTTAGACTACAATTCTCCGAATTCAGGAAGAACCGAAAGCTGCTTATTGGCATAAGAAATACTGTAAGGCATTTAACCTTTTATCAAAGTCAGCTGATTTTAATTATAACATTGCAAAACAGTTTGTCTAAAATAACGCCTTTGACCATAAACACAGCAAATGCCAGTAGGGTCCCAATATTGTAATTACTTTATACTTTTTTGTCCTACACATATATAATTTTCCTAACATATTCTTATCAAACCTGGGATGGCTGTGCATCTACTGTATGCATTGATTCGTACATATAGTTGCATGACCCTTGGCCGACTGAGAATCCAAAATTGGTGCATTGTTGGGCTCAGAGTAAATTGTTGCTAATCATTTGAACAGTTATGGTGACATTATCAGGTACAGTAGGTGCAAAGTTTATCCCCTTACTCTAAAATGTGTTGACATGACATGAATAAGAAGCATCAACAGAGCAAAAACTATTTCATTTTCACACTGATAAGACATAGCCTTCTTTTTCATGTTCATATCATTTACTCATAAACGTGTGGAATGACCTTGACAGAACCAAGAATAAGATAATGGTAAGCTGGAGCGCTTTCTTCTTTGCCCTCTTTAGAAAAAAAAGGTCCTATTTCAGCATTATTACCTATTTAGTTACAAGAGAACAACACTGGGTTCTGTATGTTTACAACATGTCACGTCTACAGTTTCTTAACCTGTATTGTCTGTTGGTGAGTGTGTTTGTGGAGAAGTTTATAAACTGTTTATCTGAGGTTTGTGTAGGTCTAAGAAAAATAGAAGGTACACAGCATGGCAGAGAAGGTACGTGAGTCTCTCCTCCCCATCAACCCTCATGTGGCCCAACTTCCCTTTAAGCATCACAAACAGGCCTCTGGAGCAATGTCAAGGATGGAAGGAAGGTGGTGGTGGGGTGCTGAGAGAGAAAGCTGAGCGCAAGCACAACAGCAACAGGAACCAACTTGAGCCATTAAATTATTCATACACCAGATGGATACGTTTCCCCAGGATTTCACGCTAAAACACAGCTATTCAGCTCCCTATGCATCACTCTGTCTATTCAATGGATGGCTGCAGGAATTAGGATAACTATCAATTTATCTAAATCGTTTTATGTCTGATTCAAATCAGCTTTGAAGAGTGAAAGCCCCTCGACACCATGATCTCACGTTTGTTCTATTCCACAGGCACAATGAGGGGGAACTTGTTCTCTTTCCTCTATCTTCAAAGACGAAGCCACTGCTATGACCTTGTCTGAAAGATATTATACAAATCAGCAGGTCCTTAGAGAGACATGTCATGTATGACACCGACTACACTTCACTGACGTGATGCGTTATCTTAGGCAGCAAAAGATCTGGGACTGAAAGAAATACATTAATTCATTTTCAATACCCGCTTCTTCCGCTGTCGCAGGTTGCGGCATGCTAGAGCCTATTCCAGCCAACTGGGGGCAGGAAGCAGGGTCCACTCTGGGCACAATGCCAGTGCAATGAAGACCCACATATAAAACGCCTGCACACACTCAAACCTACGGTCAATGTGAAGCCGACCAATTCACCTAAAGTGCATGTTTTTGGAGGTAGGGGGAAGATAGAAGACCCAGAGAGAACCCACGCAGACACGGGGAGAACATGCGAACTCTGCACAGAGCAGGACACAAAACTGGAACCGCCTTGCTATGCGGTGACAGCGCTACCCACTGGGCCACCCCTCCACCCTTGAAAGAGATGCAAACATGTTTAAATTTTTTAACTGGTGTATTTCTACCATTGACCAAATTATGTAAAACAAACCATATAGGTAGCTAATTATTTTTACTGCAACAAGAATTATCTTAACACGTTTAAATGTAATATTTAACAATGGTTCGGACAATACTGTGATATTTCAACGTTTCAGATCAGAATTGTTTTGAGGTTTTGCTTTTTATAGCTCCATGAACGTACTCAATCAAAATGAAGGGTAAAATCAGAACTCTGACTTCAGATTTCAAAGCTGAGTTTCAAACTTGAAAATGTAGCTGGCAACTGGCATTAGAAAAACTACATTCAACTGTTTTAAATCTTATTTATCTAAATGTTACATGTGCACATTAAAGATGAATGTGTACGAGCAAGCCCTGGAATTCTTCAGGGTCCAGTGTTTGGAGCAGTATAATTTACTCCCTATATTCTGTTTAGGTTATTAGAAAACTGTTAATACATTTTCATTGTTATGCAGATAACACAATTATACTTATCAATGAAACAACGTGAAATTAACAATCCAAACATCAGGTATATTTCAAGGACAGAAAAAAAGTGGTTGAGCTGTAGGTTTCTGTTACTCATTTTAGACAAAACTGCACTGTTATTGTGCAGGGCCCAAACATCTCAGAAACACATTTTCTGGTGATAAATGTGAAGGATCTGGAACCCAGACCTTCGGTCAGGCAATGTCCTTAAATGGGAAACAAATTAGTAAGACTTTCTTCTTCTACATGTGTAATATCTGTTTTAAAAATCATTCATTCTGTCACATTTGTTACTTCCAGGTTGGATTAGTGCTTCTCCTTATATTGAGGCTGTCCCAATGAGTCTGTAAAGACTTTGCTGACTGTGTACTGAGCAGAACTACTATGCATTTATCACACATTTCTAATATGTTAGTTTCTCTGTGTTGGCTAGCTACGATTTTAAAATCCGTCTCCTCGTGTAAATGCTCTTAATGGTCAGGAACTAACATATCTTAAAGAGCTCTGAGTACCCTGTTATCTGACAAGGGCATTATGCTCCTAGGAAGCAGGGTTGGATGAGGTCCCTAGAGTCTCAAAAAGTAGAGCGGGAGACAGAGCCTTCAGTTATCAGGCTCCTTTCCTCTGAAAACATCTTCCAATCTATGTCAAGGAGGCACTCCATTTCTATATTTAGAAATAAGCTTAAATATTCTTTTCTGTGAAATTTATAGTAAAGAGTGGATTAGATTTGTCAATAGCTACACTAGATTGCTGTGGACCTTCCAATAGTGAACTGATCTTCCGTCTCCTCTCTCATATCTGAATCATTACTGTTATTTTAAAGATTCATGATTGTCATTTTGTCACCCAACTCAAATAGTCGAAGCAGAAGGCTGCCCACCTTGTGAACGGAGATTTACGCAGGTTTTAGTTTCTCTCAACTGGTACCAAGTGCTTACTCATAAAGGAATGGCTGGGTCTCTGTAAAATAGTTTTGTTTAGATCTGTTATTTTTGAAAAACAATCTTGTCTCTTCACATAAAATTTGTTGTGATTTGATGCCATGCAAATAAAGTTGATATAACATGTCATTATACTTTGTTTAATATGTTAATGAAACAAAGAAAAAAAAAATAAATCATAACAATCAATTAGCATTCATAGAGAAGATTGCTGGCATAAAATATTACCTTGACAGTCGCATTAGAAAACACATAAATATAGTCTATTTCTCATGTCCTAGCTTTATTCAACTGCAAACAAGTGACACCTACAAACCATTTACCTCCATAATGTTTATTCTTTGGTTTGTGATCTTGCTCTCTCCTACACACTGTCAACAATTTCAAGCTTAAATGTGAAGTGCCCTGCCTCAATTCATACTCCATAACTTCCTGTGCTGGCACAAGAAGGTTGGGATGACCTCAGTCCCTGGGGTGTTCTTCTGCAGCACTCATCCATTTGTGGACAAAGACGACAACTTTTAAAAGGACAAGACATTAAAGGAACAAGTAGGCTTTCTTTCTGCACCACCCCACTCTAGAAGTGATTCCAATGCATTTATACAGAAGTAAAAGTGCTTGAGAGTGGGAGGGGTTGCAGTTAAATAGTTCAATAATGTCTTAGCCAACGCAGATTTGTCCTCCCAAGGTAGTACAAAAAAGACTAACCAGTTTGACAATTTAGTGGGAGTCATTATAAAAAGTGATGTACCGCAATTACCTATATTTAATAAAATGCAGAGGTTCTTATCCTCATGGACAAATGAATTCCATAAAAATACCACATGTCAATGCGTGACACTGAAACCAGAGATTGTTAAATGACATTTATTTAATTGGCATGTCTGACACTGTAGATAGATATGACTATGATAAGAGAAAAGGTCAATAAAAACAAGTCAAAGACGTCGCTTTAAACCTGAACAGGAATCCTTTGTCATTTCTCCTTATTTGCCTTTTTCCTCCCTTCACTCTCCTCTCACCTTTTAGGATGCTGCCATTCATAAAGTGCTATCTGGAAAAAAACAATGGGCCTCCCTGGCTCCTCAGCCTCCATCATGCTTATGTCACAGGTAGAGGAGTTAAATATGTGGCACCATCAAAAACCTGGTTTCAGTGCCACCACAGATTTTGACTATAGTTTGAAAATTTTGATCGATAACCCAAAAAAATCAGTGTCATATGTGATGAAATTCTCCTAAATGTCACGTAGCATAGGGCCTGAAAAAAGGTAAGACCTTACCAGCAAGTTCAAATAAACCCTCTGCAGGATAATGCTGGCTCTCCTGGGGGAACCAAAAGCTGATGGCTTTGAAACAGGGGGGAGGGTATATTCAGCAGAGCTGCACAGCAGGAGAGATCCTGCATGTCTCACAGTTGAGCTTTTTTTATTGAAAGGTTGTTTTAAAGGCCCTGAACCCAGGACATTGCTGGTCATGTTTATCAGGCTTAAAAAGAAGCAACATTCAAAACCTTTTCAAAAATGTACATTTCAATAGTGCAGAAAGAAAACGAGAAATGGGTCAGCAGGCACTCCAAGTTGGACACACACGCAGGGAAGAGTTGGAGAAATTAATAAAAAAGGCCTTAATTTAGCTTCAGTTATAGCCTCATTGGAGTGTGAACAGCACAACCATAGGTTAACTGCTTCTTGTAACTAAGTGGCAAACCATCACTGTAATGGAGTCAGACAAAAAGAGAGGGCCTTTGTGAACTTGACACTCCCATTAGGCCTCTACTGGAAAGTGCAGTATTTGATCAGGAGATGGGAATTGAGCAAAAATGAACTGAAAGTAGATCCCACATGACTTATTTTCCTGTTGGCTCTCAGCTGAAGATGTCACTCAGACTTAATAAAGCGCTCTGATTTTCATTTTATCACAGAAAATAGACTGGGCAAAAATAAAATCAGTTGGTTTTACCTTAATGGAGCAAAGTAATGGCAAGGTGAAACTGACACAACACATTTTGTCCATAGTAATACCATCAAAATGAAAGCATATTCACTTCTGGAGTTTTCAAGGAATCAATTCAAACTGAATATTGGCCTTTTTCTCAGACTTTATTTCATAATGGTTCCAACAAATACAGCACTTTGGCAATAGCCTGTCACCTCGGGTGATACCAACACAGCTATTTCACCCTATAGAATTACAGTATTCTCTAGCACACACTGAACCTCCTCCACCAACCTATAACTCTTATTTTATTTCTGCACTTTATGCATTAGAGGTACATTACACCCATCCCAGTAGATAGGATGAGTTCACTTTTACACCCAGGTGTTACATTGCAAGGTTAGGTCATTTGGATGGCTATGACCTTTGATGGCTCCGTCTTCAATGAAAATGATCTGGTGATCTCCGCATTGACATGCACACAGATGCCCTTGTGCCTTACATTCACACTATGGTGATAAGGCCGGAGCAATTCAGTGGGGAGACATTATGGAAATATTCATTTGGGAATTACGATTTCTAATTAGAACGTAAGGCCACAACCCCTGTCTTAGGTATGTTGGGTATTACATGGTTTCCCAGTGTTAAAGCTAAAAGAAAAACAAAAAGCTTTTTTAACAAGATTGAGATGTTCCTGCCTCTTCCCAGGATTCTACCTCATTTCAACATATCGTTCGTTTATTGTTCATTGTTTTCTTTAAGTAATTCTTTGCTTTTAAAGCAATAATTAAATTAAGTAAAGTGTGAGGAAATAGTCCCAAAGGTTCTGGTACGTGATTAATCACTCTGAATGAGACAGATGTAAAATAGTATATGCACAATCAGCACTTGAGCTAGATTCATTACTCGTGTCATGAATAAAATATTTCATTATTGAAAGAAAATTCCATATCTGTTGGGTGGATATATTTTCTACCAAACTGAAGAAAATAAACAAAAAAATCTAATGAATCAAAGGTTGTTTTTCACACTTACAAATTATGTGAATGTGAATGGTGGCTAACTTGTTTTAAATATCTTACAATCATTTTAGACACGTTACATATATTTTAGTATACATTGCTTCACTATCAAAATTTATTAATGGCGTTTCACTTGCAGAGCATCAATGATGCTACATTAAGTTAAAAAATAAACTCACAATAAAATTTTTATTGTGAAAGCAAATAACTATGTTTTATAAGTGGTTATAATAAATGAGTAGAAACAGTGATGTGAGTGTGTCATGTGGATCACAGACAAGGTGGTGGCAGTTTTGTTAGAGGTCAAGCCACCAGGACAGTAGCGTCTCCCATCGCCCCTGGCGACCATCAAGTTGCCATGCTCCGGAACAGACAGCCCTGCTAACACAACAGATGGAACTAATGATGCGAAACAAAAGAGATCATTTTACCATGGTCCTCTAGAAAGCCAGAAAAAGAGGTTTGGGTGTCTGAATGATGGGATCAGGGGACGTGCACTGGGGTTAGACTCAGGTGTCTTTTTTTTCTTGCACATGACTTTGATGAATAGGAAAATAACTTTTCAGTTTCAGAATCACGTTTTAAAAAACAGTTTAAAAAATAGGATGAATGATGATTGATCTTTAAGTTCCGCTAAGGATCTGCTAACGAACTCCATGGGGGATTCTTTTGCTTCTGCTTTTCCTCACTTTGATCTATCTAACAAAATTTGCCTTCACATACATGCAAACACAAATCACACAAAAAAAATAACGTTCCTGTTTTTATCAAATAACAAAGTGTAACTGAAAGCATTGATTCCAGATCATCTCATCACATTTTTTTCAAATTGATAGCTACACATTCCTATAATTTGTTAAATAGAATCATTGGCTTCAAAAATAATGTCAATGGTTAAGGTTAATAAATATATAGAATTCCTATCACAACAATTTTTAAAAAAAAAATTCCAACATTATGTTCAGGCACCTCTGCTTCTTCTCACCACGTTTGGTAACGGTTGTAAACAAACTGCTATGTCCTGAACAGACAAAAACAAATCAAATTTGTGATGAGGACATTTGCATATCCTGAGGGACAGGATTAGATTTAGAGGTCATCTCTTACGTGCCAGTCCTCAGCAAGCTCCAATGTAGTGTTTCTATGTCAAGTACATTCTGTTGCAGCCTATATGTGAGCGCAGCCTGTTTTTCCAAGACAGACATGTAGAGAGAGCGGGAGCACAGTTCTTTAAATGCAAGAGCCAAACACCTTGGGATGGGATTTAACTAGGATGGAGCAGAGTGGAGCCCAATCCAATGCCCATCCGTACACGGAAGGGATCAGTGGGAAAAGTTCAGCTCCAACACTGACACAAACAGCGGAACAAGGCCTGTATTAGAGTCAGGTTAGCAAAGATAACACTATCAGACTGATCCCCATGGGTACCAAATGCCGGGCCTTGCTGGCAAATAAAGCTACGGTGTCTTGACTCCTTGGCACATTAGCTCTGATTACAATGACCTTCATTATATCAGTCACCCTTATTACAACACGTAGAAGGAGTCCCTCCCCTGGGCAAAGCACAGTAGGGGAAAGAGTAGAGGAAAGCCGTGATATTCACTTGTAAGGCTTGGCCTTCTTTTAACAAAAATTTGTGGACATTTTTTGAGTTTTAATGTTTTATTTATATGAAAAACATTGACAGTGCTCTGGGACAAATAAGAGGTAACAGACCTTGACTTGTAAGAGCACTTTTTATAACTTTTCTGAAATAAATTATTTTTCTTTTGCCATAAAAACAATAGTACGATTTATATGAGAATCAAATTCATTTTTAAAACTAAAAATACTGCGAGATGCAGCTTTCAACTGAGGCTATGACCTCATCACAAAATTATTGTTTTATTAAAACAAGCAGATCCAGGCAGACCCCGAAGTATTTTGATTTGATATATTTTTCAAGGGTTTTATATACAAATTATCTTGACTGCGAGAGGGTTTTACAATTTCTATGCGCAATAATATGTTATAATGTAGTTAACCTCAGTTTCCTTCATGGTCTGCCCCTGCACAGGACACTCTGTTAGCTTGGGCCAACTCTTGGCAAACGTTACCAATACGGCTGTGACTCTTGGTATGATCACCCTGTGTGAATGGGGATTCTGTCCCACAGTCATGCTCATCCCTCTTTCAGGGCCCTGCTGAACGTATCACCACTCCGCTTTACTGACAGGTGACTCAAACTAACAGACGTTGCCCTGAGAGAGCTTCATCATATTGACTTAGAGCTGCCAACACACCCCAACATGGGATAAGCTGAGCTGCGGGGGTTCTGGAGGAGATCTCTTCAGCCAGCAGGAGGGCACAATGTTTGTTTTGGTGCCGAGATGCAGAGGGTGGGAGGAAGAGGAGGGGGATAAAAATCGGCTTGTCTAAGATTAAGAACAAATCAAGAGATTTTAGGACTTACGAGCTGTGCCTCGAGGGTGAGTTGAAAACAAGACCACCTGTAGGAGGCACAGGATAACAACCAGAGAGTGACACACACAATCACTCTCAAGCTCTCATTCACACATTTGTGTTGAATGAGGAAAAGAGCACACTTTAATTGAATCTGAGTTTACACCATGATGAACCTCAACGTACCTTAAAAAAAGCGAATAAAACTGTACCTTAATTATAGATTTATAACGAGTCACTGCACCACTGCCAAAAACAAGTCTCATGCCATAGCAAACAGGCACCTGTTGAATGTAGTCTGCTTGTGGGTTTTCATAGCTTAATTAATCTAGGCCTTAGGGTATCATGACTCCTTCATGCTGCCTGTGTGCATCTTTAAGACAATTAAGTTGTTCCTTGAAGCAGAGGTGCAACTTCAACATGAAGCTGAGACAACAATAATGCACATTACCAACCACATTTTCTGTTGGTGAGGGTAAAATTATCCAAAAATTTCTTCACAGCCTCCCATAAAACACAATCATAAATCTTTTAGTTTGATCTGTAATTGTTGAGAATTCAATCCAGCCCCAGTCTAAACTTGAAATAGTTTTTTTTTTCTTTTTCCCATCACTTGACTCAACAATCAAATACAGTAAATATCTGCATGCCATATGCAAACAGACACAAATTTAAGTTTAACACTCACATTTCTGTTTCTCTGTGCTGCAGCTGAAGCAACTGAGGAGTTATCGCCTCTGGCCGATGCTCACGCCTTTGCCATCTGATTTCTGTAGATAAATATAAAACAGATTGTTTCCATCAAATGTACTTTCTTTGAAATTACACATTTAAAGCACTTGATCTTCTGGTGAAAGTTTTTCAGCTTTTACAAACAACTTTTCAAGAGCGAACAGCTTCATATAACAGGGTTCAAGTAAGAAAATGTTTGGCAAACAGAACTTAAAGCAAAAACTGGGCTTAGTTGTATGAAACACACCAATGTTTGTTATTTTTTTCATTTTCTTAGAATAAAAATGTTTCACATTAATCAAACTCTTCCTGTTGTTGTACTACTTCGACTCTGTAAGTTGACAAGCAGAATGTTTCTAGTTTTATTGAAAATTTGAAATAAATGTGGTAATGTTTTATTCATGTAAAGTACAAAAGAAATAATTGGTGACTGAAACAAATGAAGACAAAAGTATGAAATTCTTATGACTGCTAATTACCAGGTTGAATGAGTCCGATAACATAAGAGGAAAAAATATTAAATGCAATAACTATTACTATTGCTAATTACATTTCCAATTACAGTATGTCACTAATGAGAATGGCTTAATTATAAGCACAATGGATCAATAAAAGTTTTTTGCTTTCTGGCGTTCGTGATGAAGGTGGTGATATGATCATGGCATCAAGGCTGTGTCTTACCAAAACTCCACAACCTATAGTTGTGTGAAAGAGAAGCACTAAATGGTGATACCACAATGACGTCAACTGCATACACAACAATTTCAATATCTATCTGTTCATTGTCCTGTGGGAAGCATAACCTGCTTGCAAACAAGTTATTATTGGGCAGCAGATGGACCTTTAAACAACTGCATGAAATAAACTGGTGCTTACAGTAATTAAAAAGCCTTAGCTTACAGCCTACCAAAAAAACCCCAACTTTATGTGGAATATTACTGATGAAACTTTTAATCTTTCAAGATCAAAGAGAAAGAAACACCGTCCGACTGACGGACAGTCATCCAGACAGAAATCACCACAAAAGCACCTGAAGCTATTCTCCACTCACCATCTTGCACTCCACACGATTGTCAAATTACTGCTGTAGTTCACATCCTCCTTAAGGACTGTGTTCTTCCTTAAGGAAGATGGAAGTTTTGCAGAGGACTGTGTCTGAGTGCCAAGTAAAGGCACAATGGATTAGAGTCATATCTTCCACAAGGCTGCTTCCTAATCCTACCATCTGAGGTAAATACAGGACCAGGTGAGGCAACACGCCTGTCTGAGACAGCTGGAGCAGAGGGATCTCTTCCCAACACAGCTCTCCTGCTCCCAAGTAGCACAGAACTTTTAATCAATGGAGAAAATGAAAAGGAACCGTGTTGTCACTCAGTTGCTGCTTCGTAAACAATGTTAGTCAGTATATTTTTTAAAAAGATTTGACGTTGCTTTCTTCTGTATGAACACTGATGAACAGACATTTTCAGGATAAACATCTCTGCTCAGAGCAAGAATTATATCAATTCCAGCAGATTTGCAAAAAAGAGAAGACCTGGATAGTTTAGCCTGACTTGTAATGACATCTCACATTTTCAATATTATATCCGATATGACTATTAATTTGATATTTGAGAAATCCAGTAGAAAATTAACTAGAATGACTGCCTGATAGAAATTGTTTTGACAAAAAATGTATTCAGTTAGAAAATTTTCTTGCTAATTATGCTACATGTGTTTTGATCAAAACCTGATCATCTGGTTCTGCTCTTTGTGTTTTTCATGTAAGCATACAGTGAGCAATAAGATAATAGTTGTGTGTGTGTGTGTGTGTGTGTGTGTGTGTGTGTGTGTGTGTGTGTGTGTGTGTGTGTGTGTGTGTGTGTGTGTGTGTGTGTGTGTGAGTGCAAAGAATGCTGCCATCATTTGTTCATTCTCAGCTCAAAGTCAGGACAAAAAAAACAAAGCACAAAAGAATAACATTCAATACATGTTTTCTGAAGGGCCAGATATTTTTTTAAAACATGGAACATTTCTCAAAAACAGGTTTTGATACGTTATGGCTTGCCTGCTTTTCAATAGATTTTTCACACATGACTTCAGAGCTTGAGAAAAATGTACACACCCACAGAACAGGTACTTTATGTAAAACCAAAAACCTCAGATAGATACGTATTTCACAACAAACTGGTGTATGTACATTGTGGTACTTGTCTCAAACTGCTATTTTCCATTAAGGTGATGCAAAACTAATTTTGTGTGTGTGTGTGTGTGTGTGTGTGTGTGTGTGTGTGTGTGTGTGTGTGTGTGTGTGTGTGTGTGTGTATGTGTGTGTGTGTGTGTGTGTGTGCGTGCGTGCATGCGTGCGTGCCTGCGTGTGTGTGTGTGTGTGTACATAAGTACTGCATAAAAAAGAGAAGATCCAGAAATTCAGTGTGTTTTATTGTTTTATGTCTGTTCCGCTGCTGTTTTTACAAAGGGAAGTATTTGAACAATCCTCTTGAAAAATGTTTTTTTTTAAGAGGTACACTAAAGTACGCAGTTATATGTAAACACAACCTAGAGCCAAGCCACTTCAGAAAGCCTTGTCAGAACATGTGAATGAAGTAAGGTTCTGAAAAACTGCATATTTTGATTTTGGTGATAAAACAGCAATCACAGGAGTTGTGATGTGTTAACTGTTCAGTGACTGTGTGAAGATTTTTACAAAGTGCTGAGTGTTTCATATCAGGCTTTATAA
This sequence comes from Antennarius maculatus, assembly GCA_013358685.1. Lineage (NCBI taxonomy): Eukaryota > Metazoa > Chordata > Actinopteri > Lophiiformes > Antennariidae > Antennarius > Antennarius maculatus. The sequence goes on from CM023607.1 coordinate 16,339,199, forward strand.
GTTTACAGGAAGGATGAAGTGTCTTTGAAACCTACTGTAGTATACGCACTTGGTGGCTTCTACTTCAGCCTGCTAATTGAAGTCTATTGTTTCAAATAAGCTCCAGTTAACAAAGGGACACTCCAATGGTCGTAAAAACGTGTGAATAATTTAGTCAATAAATTATGTATAATATTAGCCTGAATTCATTTGAATAAATCCAAACTTAAAGTTTTGAAAACAACACAAAACTGTTCTTGCATACAAAGTAAAGCAAGTGCATGATAAAAAAAAGAAGAATCTGAACCTGAGCAGTGAGATTTTCTGAGTTATGTTACTGACAGTTGCCCTTAGGCATGAGTATCAGATAAATATACTGCACAATATACAACACACACCTTTGTCACGCAATGTGACTTGAGCAAGACGGCATCCAAGTTCATACTTCCCCTTCCAATAAATGCAATGTGCAGGCAGCCAACCTTACTTTTTTATGTATTTTTTACGACTGCTGACAGAAAAACCGCCAGGTTCATAGATTCTTACTCACTGAATAGTGATCTGAATCACTATTCAAATCAGTACGAAGAATTCTAAATGTCTCAGTGAGTTCTTGCACAAGAAAATGTATTCAAAGTTGTTATTTTGTGGATAGGGAGACTGTTCCTGCAGAACACTGCTCACATAATCACTCAAGATCTCCGTTTCATTCATATTTTTATAAATTATTTCAAAGCCTTCCAACTATGAAATGAAATCCATCTGCCATGTTTGAGCGTGTGTGTGTGTGTGTGTGTGTGTGTGTGTGTGTGTGTGTGTGTGTGTGTGTACATGAGCATGTGCATGTGCGTTTATGTATGTGTGTGAGCGAGAGAGAGGGAGAGAGAGAGAGAGAGAGAGAGAGAGAGAAGGGGGGGCACAAAGGAATTTGGGAAATCTTTTGTGTCTATACTCTGAGGGCATTCTCTGTAGTACAAATCAGGACAACGTGTTACTCTATTAGAGCTACATGTCATTTACCACTGTAGCTTAAATTCCACAGACTGTGATGTCACCTGTGAACATTGGGTTGTTCAGTTCACTGTGTTAGAATTTTTAGAAGTTTTGTTTTTTTGTTGAGCCTCCTTTCACAGATTTAGTTCCTTCCCTCTCATTTTGCACTGCTCCCTCTGAAAATTTTAATGAAGATATTTTATACTCCAAAGACAGTGGAGTATCACTTTGACGTTCAAATACCAGTCAATTGTGTGCTATTTTTAAGTACTGTCATTAATTTAACAGCACACAGGGAGTGCTATATATTTTATTATGTTTTGTAAAGTATGGCTACACCTGTTTGAATTCAGAGTATCAGTAAGCCAATGTCCCAGAACAGCTGCCTTCACTTTACCAGGATCTGATGTGATGTTTTTCATAAACCATCCTTTTCATAAACCGTATAATAACAATATAAATGTGCAATGTAGAGAGTTTCCAGTCCACTCATAACCAGCAATCACTTGTTTGACATGAAGAATACAAATAATATATCTGATGTATTTTTGTATTTTAAAATAAATTTTTCTTATTAACTATCAATCTTATTATTTACGGTAATTTAAACATTTATGAACCCTCCCCATACTGATATTAAACCACCTTCTATCTGTATTAGCTTTTTCCACACTCTTATCGACTGTTTAAAGCACTTTCGTGTCTCACGGAAGTCCGAGACTCACAAAATGTAGCGCACTTCCGGATGCAGTCAGCAAATAAAATCCACATATGCTATCACGTGACTGCCTTCCAAAAATCCACAATGAGTACAAAAGTTGAAATTTGACCTTGACATAGTTTTCTCAAGGTCAAGGTCATCATCTCATTTTCATCCCCTTTGCCGCCCGAGTAATGTACTTTTCCTTTCATCTTTCTATCTGCAACGGTTGTGAAGATATTTGGTGGACAAACAAACGGACGGACGGACAGACGAACGCACAAACACTGACAATTAAAATACATCACCGCTTCGCATGATGTAAAAATACTGCAACCCTTTGACCATTCACACAACAGACGTAATTCATCCTGAACCTGTAAGCTGAGAAGCGCAGCTTTGCGCTCATGTAGGGTGGTTCCTATACGACTCAATTCTTTTACCAGAATAGCAGCCTTTTTCTATAGTAATATTTGGAAAGGACCAATTACTGCATAAAAGGCAACTCTTACTCTGAATATGTTTAAACACCATTTACTGGGCTTACGTACTCAAACCCATTGTTTCATGGCATGCTGTTAAAACCCCACCCACCTATCTCCCAACACACTCCACTATCTGTGAGAAAATTGTAAAAAGCCTGAGAAATTGGATCAAAACAAGACAAAGTTTGTTATGAAACACTCAAAACAAAAGAGGAAACCAGGGACAGGTCCAGTACTTCTTCACAGTGTGTTAAGAGTCATAAGCATGTTTCTCTGATTTGTTTTTGTCTCTGGCCTGAAAGCAGTGGTCTGAAAAGTTATAAAACCCAATCAACGGATTGGTTGTTGCTTGATGGAATTCTTGTGCTTGAATTGGTGTGACTGTTGAGTCCTACCAATTTAAAGAGATTGTGTGAGCATAGAGTGAGCACCAAGTGTAGACATGTTGATTATGTATGCTAGGAGTGGTTCAGTCTTTTATTGGAAAATTTACACCCGTGCAGTGATTTATATAAATCAGTAGTGCCCACAAAGCAGTAAAACTCTAATTGTTTCTTCCATTTTGAAAGTCTAGCGTCCATTAAGGATGCAGTGAGTAATAAAAAGGACTTTTAATCAATCCTCTCTTGTTGATGAGTTGATGTGTGAATGGGCTATCCTACCTGACAGCGCTACCATATGTTGATTTCTTTTTCTAATAGTCAACGCAGAGATCAAGGGAGCTTATTTTATTCGAGATGAATGCCGAGATGACTAAGCTAAAGAAAGAAGGCAGTTTGTTTATTCTTATCAAATAGTTTCTAGTCTTTCGATCTGTTGCAGATCTGTATATAATTCAATGAAAAGTACTAGACTTTCAAACCCCGACAAATAAGTAAGTCTTACAGAACTTCTCATTTTCTTCAACATCAGTACTTAAAATATTATAAAACAGTTTGATGTCAGTGCACTAACATGTAATGTTGCTCATTTTACCCACACTGTGGTCTCTATAGTGACCCTTTCATTGTCAGATTAGACGAGCCGACCCCTACTCGACCGACTGGCATGGCCACAGTAAATCCTGGAGACTGTTCATGCTAGGGACCTCGGGTAATTAATAAAATCCCCATTACATGCCTTGTGCCCGTTGTTTGCTATTTCAACACCCCATTTGTGCCACGATTACAGTCATTATCAGTCACCGCCATTAATTTTCTACCCGATGCCAGAACTGCATACTAATAAATTGGGCTCTAAATTTTTTTTTACCTTTCAAGGAGTTGGTGTTGGAGCTATGCCAGGATATGCCACTCCAGATTAGGAGTCATCTGGTGACTCAGAAAGGGCCCTTTCAATTGAAGGCTGCTGCATCTTTGGAGATAGTTCAAATTTCCCTTTGATTATTTTTCCTTCCACTCCAAAATGAATCTTTATTAAGCTCAAATCCTGAATAAAATGAAATTAGCAGACTGCAAGACATTGCTTTCTTTTCTGTCTCTATTCCCTTGTGGATGCATGCAAATTATAATGCTTATTTATGTAAATGAGGTGTCGTCTTTAATTAGTTTTGCTTGAGGGTATTAAAATACATGTATTCTTTCCCCAAAAATGACTTGTTTTGTTGCTCTGTTCAGTTTAAGTTCAAAATGAATGATTACGTTGACTAAAAAGGTTTATTAGTTCTCTAGGGGCCTTTTTTCTTCTTCTTCCAATAGAGAATTATCTTTTCCACCCACTTCCCAGGAAGTGTATTCTCTGTGAAATCAAAAAGTCTCTTCAAGCAAACCCTTGTAAATGTCTCAGGTTGAAACACACGGTAGAAATGTTCTTTTGCTCAACAAATCTGGAAGCAGTGCACTTCAGCAATTCTCACTATGTGTTTGCCGACATTACTGTTTACATGATGATACATTATTTAACAAGAGGCTATTGTACTTTTACATTCATACATATATTGTGACGTGATGTTTAACCATTGCAATGAACACTGTGTTCCAATCACATGTTGACGCTATTTGCATTGTATTTATACAGTGCATCACAGACATAAATGCTTAGGGCATACGCGCCTTGGGAGTTAGAGCTGTGCCTTTCATTAAATATAAATTCCAACAGCCTGTCAGTTATCCCACCCCAGCTCAAAACCTAAACCAAATGACCTGCTAAACGACATTCTGGATAATTTGGGTCTTATTTTAATATTTTTTTTAAAGGATTTGCAGTGTCAGAGTAAATCCTAAATAATAAATAATAATATTAATAATAATAATAAATCATAATAATAAATGGAAGCTGAAAAAGAAAGAGTGTTGCAGGACTTTAAGGAAGGAGTTAAGACAGCCTCTGGGTTTGTCAGGAGGTGCTTCAGATGACTGGACAACTACAGCTAATGTATCAGGGAGACAGGTAGGAGAGTACTTGGTGTGTTCGGGAAGGAAAGTAGATAGGGAGACTTCCTGGTGGAATGAAGAGGTAAAGGAGAGTATACAAAGAAAGAGGTTAACTAAAAAGAAGTGGGACACTGAGAGGACTGAGAAGAGTAGACAGGAGTACAGGCAGATGCAGCATAAGGTGAAAATAGAGGTAGCAAAGGCCAAACAAGGGGCTTATGATGACTTGTATGCTAGGTTGGACTGTAAGGAAGGACAGACTGATCTATACCGGTTGGCAAGACAGAAACAGAGATGGGAAGGACGTGCAGCAGGTTAAGGTGATTAAGGATAGGGACGGACGTCTATTGACAGGTGCCAGTAGTGTGATGGGAAGATGGAAAGAGTACTTTGAAGAGTTGATGAACGAGGAAAATGAGAGAGAACAAAGACTAGAAGAGGTGACTTTTGTGGACCAAGACGTACCAAAGATTAGTCAGGATGAAGTGAGGAGGCCATTGAAGAGGATGAAGAGTGGAAAGGCACTCGGTCCTTATGATATACCTGTGGAGTTATGGAAGTGTCTAGGAGAGGTGGCAGTAGAGTTTCTGACTAGGTTGTTCAACAGGATCTTAGATAGTGAGAAGATGCCTGAGGAGTGGAGGAGAAGTGTGCTGGTGCCCATTTTTAAGAACAAGGGAGATGTGCAGAGTTGTGGCAACTACAGAGGAATAATGCTGATGAGCCACACAATGAAGTTATGGGAAAGAGTAGTTGAAGCTAGACCAAGGGCAGAAGTGAGCATTTGTTGGCAGCAGTATGGTTTCATGCCAAAAACAGTACTACAGATGCAGTATTTGCTTTGAGGATGTTGATCGAGAAGTACAGAGAAGGCCAGAGGGAGCTGCATTGTGTTTTTGTAGATCTGGAGAAAGCTTATGACATGGACTGTGGTATTACATGAGGAAGTCTGGAGAGACAGAGAAGTATGTTAGAGCGGTGCAGGACATGTATGAGGACTGTAAGACTGTGGTGAGGTGTGCTGTAGGTGTGACAGAGGGGTTCAAGGTGGAGGTGGGACTGCACCAGGGATCAGCTCTGAGCCCCTTCTTGTTCGCTATGGTGATGGACAGGCTGACAGACGAGGTTAGACAGGAATCTCCATGAACTATGATGTTTGCAGATGACACTGTGCTCTGTAGTGAGAGCAGGGAGCAGGTGGAGGAGAAGCTAGAGAGATGGAGGTTTGTCCTGGAAAGGAGAGGAATGAAGGTTAGCCCCAGTAAGACAGAGTACATGTGTGTGAATGAGAAGGACCCAAGTGGAAGAGTGAGATTACAGGGAGAAGAGATCAAGAAGGTGGAGGATTTTAAGTACTTAGGGTCAACAGTCCAGAGCAATGGAGAGTGTGGAAAAGAGATGAAGCGTATACAGGCAGGATGGAACAGATGGAGAAAAGTGTCAGGTGTGATGTGTGATAGAAGAGTTTCAGCTAAAATGAAAGGAAAGGTGTGCAAAACTGTGATGAGACCGGCAATGTTGTTTGGTCAAGAGACAGTGTCACTGAGGTAAAGACAAGAGACAAAGCTGGGGGTAGCAGAGATGAAGATGCTGAGGTTCTCTTTGGGAGTGACCAGGATGGATAGGATCCGGAATGAGTACATCAGAGGGACAGCACATGTTAGAGGTTTTGGAGATAAAGTCAGAGAGGCCAGACTGAGATGGTTTGGACATGTCCAGAGGAGAGACAGTGAATATATTAGTATAAGGATGCTGAGTTTTGAACTGCCAGGCAGGAGACCTAGAGGAAGACCAAAAAGGAGGTTTATGGATGTAGTGAAAGAGGACATGAAGGTAGTTGGTGTGAGAGAAGAGGATGTAGAAGACATGATTAGATGGAGGCAACTGATTCACTGTGGCGACCCCTGAAGGGAAAAGCCGAAAGGAGAAGAAGAATAAATCGTGCAGTAAGGTCTCTTTTTACGCATTTACTCTTGATTTACAGTCCCTTGTTGAGTGGCTATCGAACAGAAAACTGCTTTATGTCATTGCGGAAAATGTGGGTCAACTTCTGGTAGAAGCTACGACGGACTGTGTCACGCAATAATTCAAATCATTTCACATGAAAGTGACCAACTGCAACTTCAGTTGCTGTTCAATATCATATCAGTATTCAGCATCCCAACAACAGCTCAGATGAGCTGAAGTGGCAAGTTTAGATGCCCCCTCCCCAGCCTCTAAGTATGATTTATGGAAAGGAAGCTAAAACCATTATAGCATTTTTATTATTATTGTTCTTTCAAGGCTAATGCAACAATAGATTTTTGCATGATTGATGTGTTACACTAAACATTAGAGGATTACATTAACTTTGCATAGAACAGCTAAATGACATGAGATTACTTATTGTTATTTTTCCTCCACATGATTGTAATGTAAACAATGTACACATACTGTAGTATTTCTTGGCAAGTATTGATTACTATTTGGTATACATGGAGTAAATACAGATCAGGTAAACTAAGTACAGAAAGGCTAATTGTGGCTGCATGTGTTCTAAAGAGGAAGACCTGTTGTAAAAAAAATATTAATTTAAGACAACTGAGAAAATGTCAGCGCTTCAGATTTTGAACTAATGCAAGTTGCTTTCATGACCTCTCATCTTCCCATTTCATTTTGCAAATTATCATAACTCTGGGACCTTGTGGAGAGGAATATGGCAACAATATGCTGATACTTCAATCAGCTGGGAGGACATTTCACATGCAATAAGCAGGAGTCACTGCTCTATATCCTGTAGTTTCAACCATGAGCCTCAGCTGTCGATGCATTCAACACAGCTTTACGTTCCCTTTCATGACATCTGTGATAGACAAACTCTTCAGACCACATCAGTCCCCTCACATGATCCCTTGCACATCATGCACACAGGCATGGACCTAAGCCCGGTTCTGCATTTCATAAGAAGTCCTCTCAATTCATAATTTACTGTAGGCTAATGTGGTTTTTTTGTCAGTGCAAGGTCATATAGCTAAAACTAGAATCACAACATCCCTGTTATAGTCCTCATGTCAAGTCAAGTTACAGTTTACATGCATGCCTGTGCAAACTCATACAAAATATAAATGCTGCTGAAAAGAAGCTATAAATTCTGAAACCTGAATGCTGCACACTCTGCTCCTGAATTAAGGTGATTGATAATGGCCAGGAATGTGAAAGTGTTTTTGTTACTTATTTTAAGTCTATTTATTATATGAACAAAATACATTCAGCGGAAGAAGCGATTCAGAAAATGAATGAATGTAAATGAATGTTATTTAAACTTGTTTTCCTGAAATAATTCCAGTGTGCCCATTCTGAGTTTCAAGTTTCTGTTCCACAGAACTAAAACTTGCTTCATTGCTCTGTAACATCACTGAGTTAAAACTCGTAAGCAAGAGAATTACTGACTCAGAACTGGGTTGGCCAGTTGACTAACAGTATGTTCCCGAAAAACAAAATAATAATGAGAATTTTTTATATTTTTAGAGAATTTTTATATAAATTTTTATATAGAATAAAAAACAGTTGGGGATGGACTTTAAAATCCAGATATAATCAGCCAGTCAATATATATAATATATTATCATATACTGTATATAATCAGTCACCATACCCACAGCTTAGTCCCATTTCACATTTTATTTTTCTGCCTATACAGTGGCTCGCTGAGCCACTGTCGGGGGGGCGCGGCAATGGCTCAGCAGTAGAGTGGACGTCTTGCAAATCAGACATCACCCCAGACACTGACGGTTCCATTCCCACTCATGCCAAAACATCCTCAGATTGTGAGCTGACTGTGGGAGGTGTCAGCTCACCTCCCAGTCACTGCCGAGGCGCCCTTGAGCAATGCGCCATCCCCCCCTGCAAGTTGCTCATTGGGGCACACCCCGAAGTCGCGACCCATGACACTGCCTCCCCTGTACTGTTTGGACTAATTGCATGCCTACAAGCCCCTAGCGTGCTGTGTTTCAGAGGCCTGTACACAACATTGTGTGTGCGTTGACTAACACATACAGTATATGCATGTATAGTACTGAAGAGTGTAAAGAGAATTTCCCCTCTGGGGATTAATAATGTGTATTTAATCTTAATCTTAATCTAAATCATTCCACATTCCTCCAGAATGGCCTATTTCTATAAATAAGTTGTAGCATTTACCAGTAATAAAGCACAATTTTCACTAGTTTAATGTATAAAACAAAGTGTAAATGGTACACACCTAAAATAAACAATTGTCACGACCTGGCTCGTGAGCCATGACAATAAGTGGAGATACGCAGTCTTCAAGGAAAAATTAATAAATTTATTTTACAAAAATATCTGCAAAGCAAACATCTCTCAATTATGAGGTGTGTAAATCAGTTTTATCAGTGTGTCTGTAGATGGATGAATGGAAGATGGTGGGTGAAGTGTTGTATGAAAGCAACTAAACTAACAAAAAGGCTGAAGCCGACCAAACATGGTGCTGTCGTCAGGATCAGGTGAGAAGGGCGAGCAGAGATGGAACCAACAGGGAAGGTCTGAGACAGCTGATCTTAAATACCCTCACTGGGAGACTGGCCAGGTGCTCCCAGTTAGAGGGCTCTGCCTACTTGCTGGTTACCTGCAGAACATAATCACAGACAGACACCCACCACACACACACACAGCAGCAGGCCCTGCTATGCAGGAGGCCGTCACAACAATGTTCTGCAGTGCTAAAACTGTTGTCTTCTTTTAGTCCAAGCAAAGCTAAGATATGTCTTCCAAGAAAGGTTGACACACACACTGGGCTTTTTACACGCATTTGTGTTCATGCGCTTATCATGGCCAGGCCATACATGCAATGATGGGCACCCAGCCAACTGATTTTTCTCCCAAAGTGCTAATTTGTGCCACTCTAGCGTGCACAGTGCTGTAATTACCTGAAAACGTAAACTGGAAGCTATGTCTGACAAAGACAAAAAAAACATAATAAAACTGCTTTTTGTGCTGAGTTGTGGTGAGTCTTTTAAGACATATTAATGAGATGTTTAAAGGTTATGGCACTTTTCCATTTGTCTTGTGGAAAAACCTTGCGAAAAACACCTGGTGCAACTCAGTTTCTGCCGTCTTAACACTGAAGAGTTGCTAGCAGTCATGGAATTGTTTAGGTTCTGTCATCTAAAATATTTCCTATTTGCAATACGCTGCTACTTTATATCAGACTTGTCATTTCTTGCTTACCATTATGTAAAAACTTACTAAATCCTCAGAACAAAAATGTTAATACACTCAACATTTTCAATTGCAATTCAGTTAAGACAGTAAGCAAACTGTGTTACGTGTAAGAAAAAAATCGGTTGCTGGGCAAGCTTCAGAAATATGGGTTGTAATAATTACCCTACTGTGATACCTAAATTTTTCAGCATGTATTGGATCTTGTATAGCAAATTTCACTGAACCTTGACGTGTCACCATCTGAACTGAACAATTTAAATTGGCAGATCATATCGGAATTGTTTTGCTTTTCGGCCATCAGCAATGACTTTAAATGAAAACACATTAACTGCTGCGATTGGTTGTAAAGGAAATAATTTCCTAATAAACTGTTGTACATGAAGTCAAACTGTAACACCTACCTGAACACTGTGTGCTTTGATCTATTTTTTCATCATAGCACTTGAGTTGCTATTTTTAGAGCTACACAAAATGCAAATTTTGAATATGAATCTCCTAAAAATGCTGCAGAACCAGAGTAAAGAGGACATCCTGTCCATAAAAGCAGTCACAGCATGCTATAGGTTTTTTCTCATGACAAAAAAAAAATCCTTGTCAACCTATGGAAAACTGTTGTGAGTGAGTTCATCTTGGTTTTTACAGACTTTTCCATAGCTTAGCTTCACTCAGTTTGACAGTCTCCCTTACTGTGATTTAAAAGATAGGGTTAGGGTTACTTTTCAGTCATTTTCTTTTTCTTGATCAAAAAACCTCTTCTGAAGATAATATACTGTATGTATCCCCTAAACCAACAAAACAATAAATGTATCAGTATATCTTCTTGTCTTTCGGGATAAAATTTGGTATATATGGATAAAGAGTCCAAAGACCAAATATTATCTATCCATTACCTCAATCGGACAACAGGCCCAAGTACAATGATAGTTTGAAGTCATAGTGTAAATGAACCTAATTTGAATAGCTATTTTTTAAATTACAAGATTTTTTTGAATTACTTGTTAATTTCTCACATTTTTATCTCTCAAACTTACATGAAGAAATTGGCTAAACAATGGAGTCAATACACAATGTGTTGAATTATGATAATTCAAACACTGTGTCAATATTAAAGACAACAAAGAACACTGACATCCTCGTCAAGTTCCACCTCTCCTTGCCAAAAAAAAGAAGACTACAGGAATACATGTATTTTAAGACTCTCAACACTTCCCTTCTAACTTAAAAAAGCATCTTGAAGGACATTTTCTGGCTAATGTCACATTGTTATTTGCTAGCATAGCTAGCCTACGTACTAGATGCCTGGCTACTCAGCCAAATTGCCTGCAAAACACTAGCATGTACCTGGAAAATAGCTTTGGCAAACCACCACATGCTATGCAGCATTGGCTTCATTGCAAGACATGCAATGGATCTAAATGATGCATTTGTTCTATGCAAGCTCGTTTTGTAATATATTTATTTATGTAGTTGTGGAGAATTTTTCTTTCGGCCCTTCTAAATTACAGTAATGTCTACACAGGTGTTCTTACAGAAATGTGACAATGACTATATTTCCAGATACAGTACTCCCTTGCAAAGCTCAAATAAGTTGAGTGATGTTGTCTACAGTGACATTAATAACTGCTGCTGCAAAAAAAGGATCTGAATAGTGAACAGGCTGCAAAATTTGTATGGGTAAATCTGTGGGTCATCTTCATTCATTTTCTGTAAATGCTTATTTTTGCATGGGGTCATGGGGGGGAAGGGGAGTCTATGCCCGCTGACTTTGGAAACATCTAGCCATTCTTGGTTTATAGTATCACAGCAGAATAGAAATGATATCAATGACATTTAACAAAGTGTTACCAAATTACAATTATGTGAACAAATTTAAGCAATGTAGAAATGTAGCACTTGCTACATTACTGTACAGTTAACACTTCTCAATGAAGAATAATAGAAGAAACAAGAAAAAAATGTGGGTAAAATGTGCCCTGAGACACAGACTATGACAAAATGTTCAAGAGAATAAAACAGGACAAACTGGTTAAACTATTATTTACAGCAGAGAGATGTAATTATTTTCTAATAAATGGGTTCATCACCAACAAACAGTTCATCTGACACCAACTACAAGCCAAACTCAGATCATGCCCACTGACAGAATATGAATAGTGGTGTTAAAATATGAGCATTTTTGTAAGACAGAAAATTATATATTGTTCTTTAATTTCATTTTCTACATTCAGAAAAATAATAATTGAGATTTCTTGGTTTTAAGCAAGTGGATCTTTTTGCTGATTAAGGTTAAACTTTGGGGAGACGGAATTTTGGGTGTTGCAAAAAGCAGAGTACAGTTAATATGATTGCTGAAGGCATGGACTGAGGGAACATCAGCACTCGTGTAGTGAAGGACTGCAGATTTTGTTTGCCATCAAGGATCTCTAGATGCACTAAAATTAATTCAACTGCTTGCGATTTTATTGTTACTAATGCCAAAAATCCCCAGACACAGAGAGAACCCTTAGACCTTATTCAGCCAAAATGAAGTATTGTCACGATTAGTGCAGATTTATGCTACTGTGGGGAAGTACACACTTGGGAAAGTCATCATTGTCTTGCTTGTATAGTTCCTCTGGATAGCACTTTGTTTCTGCATCTTGACAAGTAACTCTCATATGTTCATACAGCTGGAACACTAATAGTGTTGGCATGCTAGTCTGACCAGTGGGTTTTCAAAAGACAACAGTTTCACACCCACACAGGTTAAACACACAACTTTATTCTAAATGGAAGAACAGGCATTTTTGCCAACACTCGATTTGAGTTGAAAAGTCTTGAAAAGATAGGTGACCAAAAGTATTGGTATTTCCAGTAGACTAGGCCAGAAATGGGCAAAAAGTTTGACTGGTGGACCATATTGAAATCTACAATTTGACAGGCAGACCAACTGAGGAGCAGATGGATAGAGAATTTATTTGTACGAATACAAATGGCATGTAAAAACCATTATATTAAAGATTTTGGCCTTTAACAGGCAGCAAAGCACACATATGTAAGGCTTACTGTAAAAATTATTTTACAACTGTATTTACCGGCATTTCATAAATTATATAATTTAAACATAAATGACAGGCTAGATTGCCAAGCCTAATGAGTTATAAATGGTCCACGGGCCGTAGTTTGCCCATGTCTGAATTAATCATGAGAAGGTGGAGCACTAGCTTAATACCACAAATGCTAGGGATATTTGGACATTTTGAAGTTGTCAGTCTATAAGAAGAGGGAGTGTCTGATCATCTTAAGCATTCCTTCAACAGTATAACAATTGTTTTGATAGACACAGTATGTTTAAACTATCTATAGTCTGTCTTTATAGTTACATGATACATTTCTAAAATGAGAAAATATAAAGTGAAAAAATATATTTATTTTTTTTACTATGTAGGTTCACAAAAGCCACAAGAATTTTAAGAAAAACAAAATGCCTGTCAGGGCAAGCATACAAGAGGCAAAGGAAGAATCTGGCATGGCCTAAGCAAAGTCATAAAAATATTTTCCCTTTTATTTAATGTTGTCCATAATTCATTGCCAGGAAAAGCTAATCAATAGCACCTTAATGAAAACTTGAGCCATATTTTATTTTGCCGCAGAGAAGTCCAGGATCAGCATTTGTTGCCTTGTTATGTGCTGGTTTTCACCCCTGGGCTGTGTGACAGATGTGATTCACATTTGCAGATACCTTAAATATTTTCTCTGTTCAACCAAATTTGCCTCATCATAATGCCACAGTGTAGAAAGGAAATCTCCAACAAAGCAAGAATCAAAAAACGAATAATTCAAAACTCTCACATTGCTGAATTTTTCATCACAGATGTGGACTCAGTTCAGATTGAGAAATGCCTGCTGTCTGTTATCATGGTGTTTGGGTACAAACCCGGTAAAAACAAAACGCTTGAAAAATTACAGGAAGACTAATTTAAAAAATATTGACAAAATGCCTCTGCTTGAAATGCGTGTAATACAAGTTGACCGGTTTTGGTCTTTTTATTAAAAATATGTCAAATCAATATGGTCAATCAATACGGTGTGTTTTAAGTCTTCTCTTTAGATGATATTTGGATCATTAATTCTTACTTTACATTTATCAAATTAGAATGTACGGATATTTGGTATGTGCTGGCTTTTTATATGAAGTATATTTATGTTGAACTGTTTCCACATTGTGAGACTAGCATTACAGTATATAATAAATCATCTCCCTGTCCTGCCTAAAAATGTATGCAAACGCTTTACTGAGCAGAGCATCAAGGACTATAAATATGAGATTCTGTGATATATCAGATAAATTTTGAGTTTTATTAAAGTTTTCTTATTTGTCTACCTTTTCTGTCCTACATAATCATATCAGACTGGAGTTAAAGCATGAAAGTGTAAAACCTGGTAGATGAGAACTGCTTGCGCCTGAATGATGTGATGTAATGCTAATTGTTTGCAGTGATCCTTGTCAATGTACAGTATGCTCTGGTTCCAGTCAACTATCTTTGAACTCAGACTACAATTACAAGAGAAAAGGTCATTTTTCATGCTCTGAAAGGCATCCTAATGAATTGGTTGCCACCTATTTAACATGGTTCTCCAGTCCACTGAAACAGACTTTCCCTATGCAATGACAGCGAGCTTCACTTTGCCAGCAAACAGGATGCAATGTTTTTGTTTTGCCATTTGTGTCAGGAGCAATGACTGCAAACCTTAAGGAAACTTGCTTAATGCCTGCATTCAAAGTAAACAGTTATTCATCAAAAAAATAATAATGTCTCAAAGGTCAGGCTATAAAAAACAATATCTGCTCTCTTTTCACTGCCTGCCGCATCAGTTAACGTTAATGCCATGCAGAGCATTTTGTTGGCAGGAGACTGAGTAAAAAAAAGAAAACATCCTGCATACTAGCGGGAACTTGAGAGTATGGACTAGTTTATTACTTAAAAATGAAGAAGTGATTCCGCTGTCAAAACAGCAAACAACCGTTTCAAAAAGGGCTGTCATTTTGTTGATGAATGTACACCAGACTCAAGTTTTCTTATCCATATGGAATTACATGGGTGCCTACAGAGTCGGCCAGGAGGACTCATTGTGTGTCTGTATCTGCATTGTCAGCTGGAGGTGAGAGGGTGGAGACCTGCCAAGTGTAAGGCTCTTGGCCAATGCCATGACAGTTGACAACTTGGGCAGATCATGTGGGCAGCATTACATTCCTAACAGCTAGGATCCCAGATCAAGTAATTCCTAATCAGAGAGTTAGTATGTCTCTAATGTGAAAATTTATATATCTACTCGGAGCGTTTCATGTTCAAAAGGGAGCACATGTCATTTGGCACGCCTTCATAAAACACTAGGGCTTCCATCAGTCACTGATTATTGCAATGAGGAAGTAAAATCCCTAAACACAAAGGAACCAGTACCACATTGCTTTGGCTGTCAGATTTAACTACTGGAAGTGACCTCAGCCTATATGTGCAGGAGGAGATATCATATTCAATTAGTTAGACAGAAAAATTCTATCAGACACATATTCACTGTTGATTACTTAAGACAGAGATTAGCATATTCCATTTTATCAAACCGCAACCCTGTCCTAACATTCTCCGTATGCAGCAACCAGTATTACGAACAGTTTAAACACACAGCTACAGTCTGTTAAAACAAAATGCAAAGAGTCTTTCTAGTCTGTAAGTGAAGACCGGCTAACGGAGGAGATACCGAACTGTTAGTCTTCTGCCCTTATGACGGGCTGTGTTTACGCCGTTCCTGCAGGCCATTTGTTTGCAGCACTTCCTTGCCCCACAGCACCATGCATAATGCAGGAATGAAAATGTTAACAGTTGCAAATAAAATCGGCAAGGTGCCCCCACAAATCAGGGCAGTTTAGGAGCACATTTAATCATCCATGCATTGGGAACAACGTACAGCAATTAATTGTGGCATTTCAAAGAATATCAGGACCCCATTTTTCCAGGGCCCCTTCAAGCTTCTTGTTCAGTTGCCCCATCAACTGCACACCAGTGACAGCTGTCTCTTAGCATCTCTGTGAAACATCTCCACATTTTAGCCCAATTATGTTTGTGGTGTCTTTGTTCTGTAACAGATGAGAAGAGAAGTCTTATAAAGAATTGCACAGAATTGCATCAACAAAGCCCCACCAACAAAAGAATTAACAGAAAACATGCATTCTTTGATGAGGGTCCCGTGAATACACACGAGAAGAAATACAGATTAGTTTTTCAGTATGCTCCAAGACAAACAGGTTAAACGCCATATGGTGGTGTAAATAAATAGGTAAATAAATAATGGAGGGAAATTCAGAGAGGAGAGGAGCAACCACAGAAGGATCAACGCAGGCATCCTCATACTTAACCCCCCTAATAAGAACGTGGAGCAGGAGCACCACAAAGGAACAACCACAATATTAGGTCTTAACCATATTGAGAGCTACTTTGGAATTTCAAACATTGGGACTGGCAGCTATCTCTGGATGTAAGGACATTTCATACAGATTAAATCTGTAGTGGCTTTCAGCGCTTCCTGAACACAAGGCATCCTAATCTAATGAACTGGTGAGGGCAGAATCTGCTCAGGCTTTTAACCCAGTGCCAGTGTGCCTCTCCTCAGATCTAACTGCAGTCAAAAACCCACTTGTTATTTTTATTTCACTGTATTATCCCTGAGGTGTACTCTGTATGCATTGAGTCATTGTAGTTCAAGTCTTTAGAGTTGGAAAAAAAAAAAAAAAACACATGCACACACTCAAGCTTGTGGCAAGGTTAGACGAGAGGCACTCGTATTCTGCCAACCCCAGGGAAACCGCACAGAGGGCTCCAGAGAGGGAAAACAGAGATGTGCCGTGTTGCTGACACGGCAGCCACCATATCACACTAACAGGTTAGAGTGATGTGCATCGACAGCACCAAGATTTTTTGAATACTGTAGTAGCTTCTATCCTGAACAGAGATCACTTTGTGGATTACAGGAGCCACGATAGCCCACAGTGTACCAAAATCTGACATTAGCGAACAAAGACGGTAAGAAAAATGTATGATAATGAAAAGCAAACAACAAAACTACTAATAGATGAACCCTAACCCTAAACACTGAGATGATTTATTACCTCTGTGTTGATTGTAGCACAGATATTCATCACGTTCAAAATAAAAGTGTCGTTGAGCAGGTAAAAACATAAAAACTAGATGTAATGATTGATGACAAAGCCCCGTCATGTTAAGCTTTCCGTCTCTGCTTGTAGTGCAAAGGAGGACGGGATGCAGCATCTCACAGGTGCAAAGTAACAGGTCTTCAGAAAATGTGTGAATACGTGCAGGAATGTTTAAATAATGCACTTAAGAACAAACAACAATGCTCAGAAAGGATTACTGGAGTAGTTGAATACTGTAAATATAGTGCTTCTATTCAATATTGTCTTATAATTTGCATTTACTTTGATGTGATTGTGAATGGTGGCAGAATAATATCCTCACCTAAGTGTTAATAAAGAACATGATGTTGAATGTAATAATAAATGAAGCGTAATAAATTAAGAAGCCACTTTTGACGAGGAAGTAAAAAAGTCAACTTCTGAATTTAAAAACTTTTTATCCTGGCTGGATGCTGTCCAGGTAAAACAGAAACACTCCAGACCACAGTCACCTTAAACCAAATGACTGTGATTTGATGTCAAATTCCAAGCGCTAGCCAATGGAAAAGTGTGCCACAAATCACACTGCGTGATCATGTGTCACATCTCAAGCTATTTATAGAGAGCTCAGCTTTGCATTGACTTTGTAATTTAAGAGATGTGAAACTTCACATCCACACTGTAACATTGCCAGAGAAAAGGACTAATTAATGCACATCTAGAAGTAAAAGAGCTAGAAAACAGCAAGAATTTTGTTCCGATCACCCCAAGGCATCAATGTCATAAGCAGTAGTACAGCAGAGCAGAAGCTGGAGGATACTGAACAAACCCACCTCCTGAGTGATCACTGAACCTACTGGTGGTACTGGTGACTCCACAGGCAGTGAAAGATTTACTTTTTTTGCACAAATTAATATCACAAGATATGAAAATTTCGGTTAAATCTAGCTGTAACTAAAATTAAAGCTCAAACGTGTCTGTGTTAACTTTTTAACACATTAAATCCACCAGATTTGAAAATAAACTTGTTCCGTTACACCCAGTGATGTCACGAAATGTTAAACTGTAAATGGGTATGAGAAGCTTTAAAACTTTAAAATGCTGCTGCCATATATCGCTCTGTCATTCAAGGACCACAGGTGCTACTAACATTTTCATGACTGGTGAAATTGCAGGCTTTTAACATGATGCTTCTCCTTTAATGTGCACATCAGGACAAAGCAAGCTAACAGAATAAGAAAAACAAAAAGAAAGATGGCCTGAGTTGCTCACCGTCCATGATAAATCACTGCCAATTTTATAGCCTCTAATAAGTTGATGCAAAGCCATTTTTCTTTCTGCCCTCGTTCAAACATTTAAGGCATATTTACAAGGAACTTGTTAAAATATTTAATAATATTTAGTGGCAATTTCAGAGCAGCCTGTCACGTTGAAATTTATTACCTTTAAGTGTTTAAAAAGGTGATGACATGAATAACAAACTGTCAAAATTTCCTAATTTGCATAGACAGGCTATAACTCCTGATACCTTGCATTAAAAAAGGAGTTTTTAACAAAACGAGTCATAAAGGAAGCATTCAAAGTGAGTGATGGTGAAGACTCTTCCACAAAGTCGCACCACAGAGACAGCATCCCCCCCACCACAGATGCTTCAGAGATCAAGTCAGCTAATAAAAGGACATATATCCTGCTGCTTTGACTTATTTATCCTGTGTAGATGAGCTCAAGATGGAACATCTCCTATAGGCAAGCTTAATTAATTGTGATAAAAGGGCTAATTCAGAGGCTGCACAAGAAAAGTGAGCCAAACAATAATATTCCCCACAAATCATCTCTGCCCGTCAAATATTTCCTCCATAACTTTCTAATTCAAAGTCCTTCAGACGTGAAGCTTTTGTTAAGGAACCACATGGAGCCAAATAACCTCCCACGCATCTCTGCCATTCCGTCCGCACTCCTAACTAAAATCGTCAGACAAAAATGCAGCTGTGCGTTGTTAAACTCTCTTGTCCTTTGCTTGACTCAACAAGATGTTGGCCATGTTTGATGCTGCTACTTGCACCAGATTCAATAGTTTTCATGGTAAGGCTCAGTGACCTGGGTCTGCCCTAGTTGTCCTAGTCAGAAAAAGGGCCCCCGTTGACACTGATTGCGAGCCTATGAGTAGTCTCTCCCCTGTGCCCTCTCAGTGCAACTCTAATTAATAGCCAATTCATCTTCTCTGATCTGAGCCAGCACATGGAGTAATATATTGTTAGTTTGGCAAGCGAGCTATTAAAGTGTAATAACCAAGTACCAGCACTCGATTTGGAGGAGTAGCACATACTTAACCATGAAGTGGAAACAATTAATTTATTCGAGGATCTCCTGTAACCAATCATCTACTAGCACTCACATTACGATGCAAAAGCCAACTCCTGTTGTGTGAGACACAAGTCCATGTCATATTTTGGGCTCCATGCCTGAAATCTCTCGGACCTTCCCTGAGTCTAAAATCTAACCATCAATGTCACCCACATAAAAACGTCACATGGCGATATGCAAAGGGCCCTGCTCATTTACAGGTTACCTCGTAACAGCCGCTGTATATTTAAAGTGAAATACATATTACTCATAATGCTCCAAATGGTTGATGAAACTCGCCTTGGATCAGATTCAGACCTCCAAAGCAAATTAGGATTCATGTTTCAGCACTTTAACATTGTATGAATAAATGTTCCTGGGAAAATCAAGATAATAAATAAGAGGCCACTTCACTTGACGCTTGATGTTCTGTTTCATCAAACTGCACTTTTTTGAACTGTGTAACACATAAGTTAAATTAAAAAAGACGACGTAAGCCAGTGCACACACGCCTACATATTTTCACATATGGTGATACATTTCACCAATACAAATAAAATTATATCTTATCTCGTATAATTATGAAAATACATTGAAAGACTACATCTGCTTCCTCAATTATGTACTTTTCATAACACCCTCCCTTGAATTTTAATAATATAATATTAATTGCAGAAAATAAATGTAAAAGAGTCACTCTTTTACTTTTCGTCTGTCTCTAAAGTAAAACCTTTAAAACCCATTATTCTTTTTGTAAGAACTAATGACATTTTTGTCTCTTCAGCTTAACACACTAATTGACAGTTCTCTTTTTTTTTTTTGGAGGATAGCCCAGATGGAAAAATAAGTACCCCTTTAAAGACCCAACTCCCTTGCTCATTCTCCTAGCTTTAAGTCCCTTATTAATTAAACTTTCACCAAGTCAGGATTTTTTATTAAAAAGATAAAGTCTGCTGTACCGTAAAAACAGAACTATCCTATTGTCTATGAAGCTAAAATTTTATTTCAATAAATAAAAGACTTCTTAATGCCATCATTTGCAACAGAGGGTCTGGGACCAAAGGATCCTTACATAACAGTAATTAGAGGGAGATTCATCCAAACTACACTAAAATTGGTCAGCTTTAGCCAATACCCTTTGCTCCATAAATAACTAAATAACACAGCACTTTTTTAGCATCATGAGACACTATTTATTGCATGTCAGATGAAGGAAGCATCATCATCCTCATGAGAGAAGGAAGTGTAAATATATGTTTTTCCAAACAGAAATCCTAGCAGGCTGTTGTTCAGAAGAGAAATGAAACCAGTCAAATATTGACTGCAGTTTTATGATCAGTCACCCACTTGATCAATCTAATCCCTGTTGTGTCGCTACCATTGCAACAGTATTTGTCAGCTGATATAAGAAAGGGATTGTAGCTCCAATTAAGATGTCTTCTCCTTAAAATAATATACAATGCAGCATAAGAATACAAAATATGGTAATCAGAATATTCAGACATTATATATATACTGTATTCCATTAAATTATTCATTCCATGACTAATGACAATGGGCATTAAAAATGTAATTTTAAGGAAATAACAATAATGTCCTGTCTTTAGAAAAAAAAAAAATGTGAGGAAATGTCTTAACATACCTTTTTTGTTCTGTTTGTTCCTGTCCTGCTGTGATAAAAAATACATTACAGAGAAGCATCAAATACTGAATGGCAGAGCAGCTTTGGAGTTAAATATTTTTCTGTATGCATTCAGCTGCTTTCAACCACAAATCTAAAGTAAAAACAGGTAAACTGCCTTGTTGGGTGGTTGTAAAAGGCCTCCACGGACTGCTTCTGGATGTAAGTATCTGTGAAGAAGGTTGAGGGAGGGTAACATTACAGCTAATCATGTGCAACCTGTACTACGCAGGTCAAAATCATTGCTGTGTCAGTCTGCTAGTATGTTGAGATAAGAGAAACACTTAAGCAGAGGACAGATCCATGCAACATTAAAGTACGTCGACTTGCCAGAAAACTAATGTATCACCCACAGAGAATCATTATGGCTCTTCCACAGTCACTGCCATACAGCTAACAAATCACAGCCAATTAAGAAGCCTTTAAACTTACAAGTCAAGCATCACTTGTTGTGCTGACCATAATGGGGGTTTATGGATATGAAGCCATTCTGATGGTTGTATTGGTCTTGTGATGAATGTTAAACTTTAAAGCAATTGAGGCCTGCAAAAAAGGTTGTCGAAAAGTTAACAGATCATTTAGCGCATCCACTTTTTTAGGGACACAAAGAAGGAGGATAAGAGAGTCTTTAGAGCTGCCTGTTTAATATGCTTCTATCATTTACAGTTTAAACAATTTAGGCTTGTTTCCCAAATTTTTCTGTCAGTATCTGTTTTGTGCTAACGAGATGTCACTAATATGGACTAGAATGCTGTGTGAATAGGCAATTTCAAAGGGCCACGAAGAACTTAATGATGTATACAGAATGTGGGGGGACAGCCTCTCAGTGCTGATTTCTTTAGATAAACATGACTGTTGACAGAATTTTTCACACCATTTGCCATTTCTGTCATGCTAAAGGTCTAAAATAAGTACAAATTTGTTTATAAGGGACCACAACTGTTAACTCATCATGTTGTATTAGCATTTTGCCTCAGCTAGAAAAATTGTGAAGACACTTTATGTAAAAAAAAATGCCACTTTGCAAAAAGGAAATTAAGATTAAAGGAAAACCACTATTACTGCATGCACGGATTTGGAGAAAATGTGTCTGACTGCATACCTGAGTTCCTTTTAACTTTAATTAAAAAGCATAAATCAAACACTGAATGTTGTACATTTACATAAATGCGGCTCCTCCTTTTTTGTTGCACTGCTCCGCTGCATATAGCAACTTACGTGATCTTAATTTGCGCCACAGTGTCTTCCTGTGAGCAGACCACAGTCATCTTTAAATGGCTCCATTTAAAATGCAATTTGATTATCTGCCAAATTGCTACCAAGTCTTTCCCTCTGCAGCTTGGGGATAGGGGTAAAGATTTTAATTAGCATTCGTGCATAAAAGAGAGGTCTTTGTTACGTTTTGAACATGGCATTCCAGAATGACCACCACTTTCAAAGAGTCATCATCCAAATGATTTCAAACTAAAAGATCCAAAGGGAGAGGAGGAGTTCTGGCACAGGGGGGTGGGGGAATCACAGAGGTCGTCCATGGGACTGAAAAAAAAGCCACAGGACCCAACATGTTTAAATAATCCAAAACTTTTCTTTAATCATAGTTTACAAAATTGGCTGGAACCTTCAGCAGGAGACATCTGCTGTGCCCCACAGCCATTTATTGAGGTTCACTGAGGGTTTCCCTTAAAATATTTACGCTGTCCCATGACATAGCAATATTGTCCTAGAATGAGGAGATACGAGATAACAGCTAAGGAGGTGTGTTGAACTTCTCCTAATCAATTTGCTAATTACTAGAGTAGCTATAGGAGAGGAGAGTGGAGTCCCTTCTGGCAAGCTGTATTCTAATAAACGCTGAAAAATTTATTTACTCCCTTTGCCAAGAGGAATTGTGAAGTGGGATTACAGCAGAGAGCTGATTGAGACAGAGCTGTGTTGTGGTTCAGGTCATAGTCAAAGGAGCAAGGAGAGGTCTCCAAACATAAAAGGATCTCTCAGGAACGGCACCTTTGCATCTGCTCTGGGAATGGAGACACTTACAGACTTGGCACATAAAGACCTGACTGCTACAGCTACACATCAACAAATATTAATGAGACTTCTGGTTCTTGCATAATAAAACAGGTTATAGTGGGACTTAACGCATATTTATGCAGTATACACAACACATAACTGTCTCCAAAGCAAAACACAAATGTTTGCATGTTCTAAATGTTTGTGTAGAAGTAATGAGCCTGAGCAGCACACTCACCTCTAAAGCTTTGCTCCATGCGTTGGTGTCCCGCACAGAGCACGAGGCCCAGACATTACGCCAGACGTTAGGGTTGTGTGTTTGAATCCACCCTTGTGCCCTCTGATATGGCCTGGCCCTCCCTCTCCCACCCAGGGGCTGAGGGCAACCCTGAGCGTGAGTCATTTAGCACAGATCGCACCTCCAGGGTGGGGGACAAAATCTGCTCCACGTCTTCAATGCCATGTTATCCATAAACCCCCCTTTTAGCTAATAGCCAATAGCATGTTGCCTGAATACAAATAGGTCAAAGGTCAGCCTGAATGGAAAGCATGGGGGGCATTAGCTTAACTTAATCACAAGGCACTGCAGACAAAGTATTATGAAGACCCTCCAGTTTGAACACTGTAATTACCAGCACAAAGCACTGTACTAAAAACTGTATTATAAATTATAATGTTTTCCTCTGCGTTGACTAATAGTCATCCAGTAGGGCTGGTGGTATGACTTCATATCAACATCATTCTAACATGATTAACTATTTTATGCTTTCTTTAAACTGTCAAAATTGTTCCCTGTAAAGGTGTGTACTGCAAATACACTGATCAGTTAAGGCTGGGGTATTTTTTTTAGTATCATTTTCACTGAAGCAATTATCTTCTGGTAGGTGATTTTCAAAGGTGTTTTCTGTACAACTTTACTTGCAACTCAAGTTTGAGTGAACATAGACTAAAATTAGCTGGATGGGGCAGGAGCATGTGATGAAACGAGATGGTATTTTTGCAGTTTGTGTAATACTGAAGTAATACTGACATGAGCTGGAAACGTGTTCTAATCATCAATTTCTTATTTCCGGTTCCTTATGCCCTACAGTCCAAGAAGTTATTAGTTTAAACACACACACATAGACACAGGCATGCATTATGAATTATAAATATATATTTTTGTATTAGAGATAAAAGCTTAATTTGTCATAGATATGAGACAAAATTAAGCTCTCTCTCTCTCTCTTGTTCTCTCAGCTAAACACAGACACAAGGTTAAAAAAAAGGGGGAGTGGCAGACTCATTCATATCCACAGTCTGTTTTCTTATCACTGATATTCATATTCAAATCGACTTGTTTCCCAAAGCCCGGCGCATGCTCCGGTATTCCCTCCGGTCTCCCAGTGTAAGTGAGCACATGGATCTGAGCACACTCCCACAGAGGACTGGAGCAAAAACAAAAACACAAAAAAACCTGTTGCTGTGACATTTTGTTCCCTCTCACCTCAACCAAGCCAGTCACAGTGGAACACTGTGTGGGGAATCTGTGGTCTGATCACCATGGTGATCCCTCTCTGCCTCCCAAGGCTCCCTGGAGGGGCTTGGAGATTTGTTGGTGGTGGTAATTCTGTGAGTGGTGTTGAAAATGAAAGGTGTCTTCCGAATCTGAACTCCAAAGAATATAACAATGGACGTAACAGTAATCAAACATGGCTGACATGTCACAGTGAAGCCTTTGATACTTTTGAAAAGGAAAAACAGAACTACATGCACCAGGTTCACGGGCAAAGGTCCAAGAGCATCTGTCTGTGAAAATCAGTTTTACATTTTTTTGACTGTTGTCTCCATCCTGAATGTTTAAGCATTCATATCCCAAAAGGATCTATAGAGTCATCAACCAGGTTGATGGGTAATATACAGCTGGAGACAAGAACATGAAGGGCAATTTGGTGGATCCCAAAACAAAGAAACATCTAATATTTTAACTACCAAATTATAAGTGGCAAAGATTGATGTCATTTAAAGGTGATAATTTGTTCCCCATTTGGGTAAAGTTATCAGGATGGGGGAAAAGAAAGAAGTACAGAATACTACAATTATCCTCATTTGTGTTGTAACAAATGACAAAAACTCATGCTGCTGTAAGCTTTGTAGAAGTTTTACCACTAATCCTTACAAGCAATCATTTTATTTACAACCTAAAAAGTTGACATTAAGACAGGATAAGACATACAAAGTCATGAGTCTTCTATGCTTCTGAAAAAAAAACTCTCACCATTATGGACAGTACAAAGAATGATAGAATCCTCTTGTCCTGTGGCTTTCTATCCATAGAGAAGCAGCAAAAAGTGCACAGGTCTACACTCTTTCCATAAGCCTGGTTAAAAACCAAGTTGCATTAATTTAAATGAGCTGAAATTTATCATTTTTAGGGAGACCTGTATATTGTTCATTTCAGTATTGAGTGGATTGAGATAAAAGAATGAAGGTTTTTGACTTCCAAATAAATCCATGTAATTTCAGTGGACTAGTTTGAACACAGTGAACTGTAATAAAAGACAAAGAAAATTAGGGCATTCTTTCCTTTTACTGAATGAAAGGTCAATTTCAAAATCAAGAATCTATCCACAATTAAACTGGGATATCATAATTGGAATTTCAATCCAATAATGACATTCTAAATGACTCCAACCACTGATAAACCCTTATCACTCATGAGAAAGCAAGATGTATCCTTGACAAGTGACAAGGTGTGTTGAATGAGCTGAAGAAAATAGTTTTCATTGGGATTTTACAGTCTGGACTTCAAGAAAAGGCAATATTTCATCACATTTGTAGAAGTTGGAATGATTCTAAAGAATGTTTCTGTTAAAAAAGACAAATATCTTTTATGACTAACAGAAATCTTTACAAAAGTGCAAATATTTGTTTATACAGTTTTACACTCAGCATAATGGATGTTGAGACTGTAATGTGAAATTTCTAAAACAAAGTTTAACTAAAACACGTCTGTCCAAGGACATGGATGCCTCTGCTACTGGAAAAAGTGTGTATTTGTAATAAGATTAGTTGTAGAGGATGTGGACAGAGCAGACCTTATCACTGACTGGGGAGTGCAGGTCTACTGGCTGTCTACAGGGGAATATAAACTGACAATACAAAAGCACAAACTCCTCAATCTACTATGATTAATGTGTCAGGCATGTCTTATGTATAATTTGATTAATGATCCATCCATCCATTTATCTTCTTGCAGCCAAGATGATCGCAATTGTCTCATCTACAGCCGCTTATCTGCCTGGTGGGTCATGGGTTTGCTGGAGCCTATCCAAGCCGTCTACAAGCGAAAGGAAGGGTACACCCCGGATAAGACTCCAACTCATCACAGGATCAGATAAAAGACAAACAACCACTCACACGTACACCTGCGGCCAATTTGGAATAATCAATTCACCTAAAATGCATGTTTTTGGAGGTGGGAGGGAGTCAGGGAACCTTGACAGAACCCACGCAGACGAGAGAAGAACATTCAAACTCCACACAGAAAGGAATTTACTTGGGAACCTTCTTGCTTAATGACCCAGAACACTGTATTATTACCAACGCTGTTGAATTGAATGGATTTATGCATACTATTGTACACTGTATGTACTGTACATGCTGCATTGGATTTCCAATAGTTGATAAACCCCCATGAGTGGCTGGCAATTTGTCAAATGAGTTAATTGGTCACCAGTTCATCCAATTCATCTTAATGCTTGTTTCTGGACCACACCCAAAGAACAGCGAATTAGGCATGCTCTGCAGCCAACAGTTACTTTGAGTACAAGACAGAATCCCTGATGGTGAGTGATGCCAAAGTCAAAACTGCCCAATTTAGACTTTTAATCAAGTCTTATGCTCCTCAAACGCTTATTCCTAATTATTTCTCTGAATTATTACAGCCTGCACCAGGTTTTCCAGCCAAGTACGATAGTTTTTAGTCTGATGCAAAACTGTTTGCTCACTACATGCCAGGTGGTGCAGGCTGTATGAAGCTACAGGCTAGGGAAAAGGGCCTCACCTTTACACAGTGTCTAACATCCTGACTTTCTCCTTGAACATCTATCCTTAACTGTGCTCCAGTGGTCCCCTTCCCTGTCCCAAAGTGGCCAGCTGGGAACGTTGCACATGCGCTGGCGTCCCTACTAACCTTGACCACTGTAAGGATTACCGTGCATTTACATTAAATGCTCCTTCTTTCCTTAAGACTTATTAAGAATGATAATGAGCTCGGAAAGGGGCAGCATGTTCCTTCCTCAACTCTGAGAAAAGCTGTTCTCTCTCTTTCTCACTGTGCACTTATTCCTCCCTTTATTCTTCCTCCTCCTCGTCTCTCTTTCCATCTCCCTCTCTGCCTTTCCCTCTCTCCCTCCCCACCTTAGGTCCATGCCTCTCCCTTTCTCCATCATATTGAAAGGACCCAGGACAAATTACCAAAAAGGCCATTTTCATCTATGAACTGTGGGATTTAATCGATACTTATTTCATGCCTTCAAAATCAACCCTATATTACTGTTGTCTGTGTGATTTGTTTATTTTGCTCTGGAATATTCCTCCAGTGGAAGGGGGAAATGCACAGGATGCAATTCACCTTGAACCTCCATTATATTGGATTTCTCTACTGACTGATCAAGCATGCAAAAAGGACATTTCCTTAGCACTAAAATAAAACAATGATGATGATTAAAAAACATGTGTGCTATTTGTGCTGGTATAACAGTACTTATTGAGGGCAGTATATTTTTACAAAACAACACAGTACCATTGGGGTAGCATGAATATGTATACAGAATAATTACACTGAAGGCAAGTGATAAAGCTTATGTGCTGGGAAACAAAAGCAATGGCTCCTGAAGCCTGTCAAATGACGCCTGGGATTACTGACACTTATTTGACATCAAAGATCTGAGGTATGCAGCCAAGGTCAAACAAAAAAGGAATGGATTTAATACAACGCACCCCCTTGACGGATACTGATGGGTGCTGGAGACATGAGGCATTTCACTGACTGATAGGGCAACAGGAAATAAGAATGTTGGAGACATCGCACACTGATTAACCAATGAGATTCTCAACTAGTAGAGTGAACCTTCGCGCAGTGTACTACAGGCAACATTTCATGTGCCATTTTAGAGAGTGAGACACAATTACAAGACAGACAGAGAAACCACATCCATACAGAGTGAAACAAACACACAAAACAAAATCTGAGTACAGCATCACAAGAGACAATTGGCAACTCCGCTTTTCAGCTCTGGAGATTTACCGTGCTCTATTTTCACCTGAAGTGATGATGAAAAATTAGAAAAGAATAAAGGACAGGGAAAATAGAGACAGCAAGCAAAAGAGAGGTAGACAAAGAATGGAAGTATTTTTGACAAATGCATACTGTAGTGTCTCATCAATGCTGAGGAGAAACCAGAAGCCTGTGCTATCAGTGAAGGTCAGCGAAGTCTGAGCGGTGTCCTGCTACAGATGTCATGAGGTTCCACAGATACACCAAGGTAGCACTGAGGATGAAGAGCTGGAAGCTGCACCAGCTTATACCTCTACATCTCTCTTTAGATGGAATGAAAGTAAATGTATATAACCTCAAGACAAACTATTGCTTCCTGGTTTGTCACTTGCTGTTGATTATTACTGGTGCTGACCACATGAAACATGAGAAGCCACAAAAGTAAAGTTACCTTCAGTCTGGCCAATGCTTGCTAGTCAAATGACAAAAAATGAAAGCTAATTTCATGTCTAAACATGTGTTTTAAAGCTTGTCTATTTAAGTGTCAAGTGTGTACTCACTTTGCATGCATGAATACATCTGCAACAGTTTGACTGCACAGCTGCTGCATTATGAGGTTATTATGGAAAATACCTCAAAAGCACACAGACTGCGCATAATGCTTCTATTTACATTATAAAATTATTTAATCTACAACTGATTTGTATGACAAAGAAAAAAAAATCAAAGCACAAAAAAGGGACTTCAAACCTGTAAAATAAAAAAGCCCTCTTGTTTACCTTGTGTTGTATTAGCAGTGGCATTTTTAATATAGGAGATGGCTTTCCATGAATGATCTGTTTAACCAAAGACAGGAGAGAGAGAAAAAAAGGATAATTAATTACTTTTGTGAGCTATTGCATGGGAGAGACAATAAACCTGCCTGGTCGCCATGGATATGACATATTTGCTCTGAAAACAACACAATAATTAGCAAAGGAGAAAGATCCGGCGAGAATATGAGAACTCCAGGCTTAAAGTGCCAGTGATCTATTCCTGTCCTCGTCTTCATCCCTGAGAATAACAGCAAACACAGAGGCAAAGACACAGAACAGACATTTACGCAGAGGAGACAGAACAGTGACCCCTTAGAAAAGCATGCTTGATTTAATCTCACATCATTGTGGTGTTTTGGAGAGATCACAACTGATCAAACAAGTAGAATATACACAGTGTTTTTAGACAGATTGTTTGCTGTTGAGCATGTGGATGTCAAAAATCCTGCCTCAAGCCACTAACAGCAGGAACTGAAGAAAAATCATATTTACCATAACAAATGCAATTTGTGTGTGTGTGTGTGTGTGTGTGTGTGTGTGTGTGTGTGTGTGTGTGTGTGTGTGTGTGTGTGTGTGTGTGTGTGTGTGTGTGTGTGTGTGTGTGTGTGTGTGTTGGGGGTGGAGTGGGGGGGGCTGAGGGACAGGTGTATAACCTGCTTTTATAGTTGAGACATTTCAGGTAGATGCTCACGGTCAACAATGATGACTGCACACAATTGCTTTTGCATAATCGAAAATAAGAATAATTAGTGAAATTATAAGCAAGGAGGTCACGTCATTACCACGTTGTAACTCTGACTGCACGCTGACCCTAAACCCAATTCACCTGTCGTCCACGATAAAGACAATTAAGTTTAATAAAAAATAAAAATTAAAAAAACTCCGAAAATTATTTACAACCATCTTCACCAGCAGAACTTCCGCATTTGAAGATCAAAATATTTGATTTCAATTGTGTCAGTTCCCCTGTTTAGGGTGAAAAGGTACTGCTTGACGGGCACTACCTGTTCAGTGGAAACAAAAAGGACTTTCTCTAAGTTTTCTGGACCAAACCCGGGACTTGAGTGTAGAAGTCGCTCAATTGTACCTCCGACGCAATTTTGAAGTATTATCGGACAGTTATGACACACTGCAGCTCTGAGCTACTGGATAAAATATAATTAACATCCCACACCACTGTCGGCTTCTATGTGTCTTCTATCATTTATTTTGGGGTATAATAGCAGGCCTATTTAAGTCCCCTTCACTACGTTATATGCACGAACAGAGAAAAAAGTTGCACCTATCTGCCTCAAGTTTGCAGCGGGACTGGCGTTTGTTCGTCGGAAGTTTCAAGTCGGTATTTGGCTTCTTTTTAACCTGACTGTTTTGCAAATTTTTCAAAGTTTCAGTCAAGGACTGCTTCTCGTCGGCATTTGTCCAACACACACCGTTGAGCCGCTCCAGACGTGCGGTCGGTGCCGCTGCCGCTGCGTCGGAGCGCGGAGACACGGCGTGCTCACCGACAAGTCCTCACACAAAGTCTCTGTCCTTTACTGTCATTTCTTTTCTGCTAAAAATTGCTTAGTGATGCTCGATTTGTGTCACTGATGCGGCGACCGTCACTTTGGTGTCGCTTTGACTGGAAATGAAATAAGTAGAGTACTTGAGAGGAAAAGTCTTACCTGCGGTACTTGGCTGCGTTTCGCTGACTTCCAACTAAAGGACGAGTGTGTTTACGGTGAGTAGCTGAGAGCTTTCCTCATTAAAGTTGCCACATTTTTTTTTTCAGTTTTTTACGTTTTATTGTAGCATTTTCTAATTTCTTGAAGTCGTCCGGAAGATCTGCCCTGGAGACCGGCTCCGAGTGGGAAGAGGAGCGCTTAATTGAATTTATCGGTTGGCAGGTGTTGTTAGGAAAACCTGGATCGGATTTCCACGGTCCGATTCATCTCAGGAGACAACTACAGTTTAAAAAGTTTTTAGGCTCTCTCTTTTTTTTTTTTTTTTTTTTTTTTTTTACGGAACACTATTTTATGTGTTTTGTATTAAATTATTTTTATCATAAGTTAATTTCAGCATAGAATGAACCTAAAGAGTATGAAGTCACCTGTTTTCCATTCAATGTTACCCTTTTTCCAAGGTGGTGGAGAAGGATGGACAGTTTTCTACCACTAGCACACAAAACATCATTTATGCTCAGCTTTGAAGATATATGCATTCATAGTTATTTATAGATGTATCAAAATGTATCATGCTCGTTGTTTTCATTTGTAGTTGTACACTTTTTCTGCACTGGACCAAATGGACGAGTGCAAACAGAAATCTTTCAGGACAGTGACGTTATTTGCAATATTGTTAGCATTAAATTTACAAAACACAACCAATTTTGGTTTGTGTGTTCATCCCTGCTACGAGATGAGCTGGCGTATTATCCAGGGTGTACCCTGCCATTTATCCGCAGCCAGCTGGGATAGGCTCCAGTTGCTCCGTGACCTGCAAGGTGGACAAGCAGTTGTAGACGAGACGATTACGATCATCTCTTCTACAAGAAAATGGATGGATGGCATCACCTCTCCATGCTCATATAATCAGTTGTTTCCATTAGCATATACCGTATATTTTATCAACAAAAAAACTTTATATAGTAGATACATGGATTGCTAAATGTGCAGACACAGACTGAAAGCTGCGTGCTTCAGCCTTTATGTTTAGGGTGCTCTGACATTATGGAACAATATGAGCCTTTACTGCTCCACAGCAGAGCAATACTGGAGCACATGACCAATGAAATAAGTATAGTAAGGCCTTTACATCTAACTGACCGCCTATATTATTATTATTTTTATTTTTATTATTATTATTATTATTATTATTATTATTATTATTATTATTATTATTATTATTATTATTATTATTAGTGTTAGTATTAGTATTAGTATTTTTGTTGTTGTTATTACCTTTGTCAAGTATTTTGTGGCATCTCAGATTAATGGGCAGGTGTGAAATTGTGCAAAAATTATTTTTCCGTTATTGTTTTGCAGAATCAAAGCAATGAGATTAATGCTGCTAAAAAATGAAAAGTGCTACATAGAACATGGTTTATGTTTTTATTCTTTCATAACAAAATACCACAAAAAAATGTAGACAACAAAATATGCACATCCAACACAAACAGCAGAATGTTGTACTGTGCATTTATTACAAAAATAAAATTCATTTATGAAATCATGAAATAAAACAGAAAAAATAAAGCAGTCTTAATATTCAGTGATATAGTACAACGTAAAGGTAGCACAATTTTAACCAAACAAAGTCATTTCAATAAAGGAGTCATTATTTCAGATGGAACAGTCAAACTTAAATTTTTATTTAAATCTGTATGAACATTGGCTTTTTTTTTTTTATACAAACGCTGGACCATACAAAACATAATTGTGAGATGTCAAACTCTATTTCACAGTCTGACTCACAGGAAGTAAGCTGTTTGTTTGAGCCTGCCATTGGTTAACTATTTTAGTTGGAATTCTTTCTGCTTTCCACATGTTACCGTTCAAAGTCTCCATCACTACATAAAAGAACAACAAAGTCAGAGTGATCAATCTTCACACTGAAAACGGCAAGTTTTGTCAAACACAAGCATCATGTGAACAGGCCTCAGTTTGGCTTTTTAGCAGGAATTTAAGCCATTTTAATGCCAGCTCTTTTTTTCTCCACATGTAAAAATTCTCCCATGACACAGAGGCGCCATCGCTGCATCCTGCATTTAACTCCACCCAAGACATTTGTCATTGGTTTAAAGTAATACAAAGCCAGATTGTTTGTTCCCCTATACTAGAGCGATATTGGTTTCAGCGGACCTTTCTGTAGTGCTGACACATTGTGCAGCGAACTGGAGGATAGGTGTCGCTACGAGACTAAAGAGTGGATAAAAATTCATTGATTATAACAGTATCACCACATCAGATTTCATTTATGTTTTGTGATTTAGAGTTAATTCACGACAAAGATAAGTTAAACATTTTTATAGATAATTTAAAAGCACATCTGTACTTAGCGTGCCATACCAACAATGGTTTTGCTAGCAACACTGCTTCTACCATCGCTTCTCAATGCAATCGGTCAGTAACACTGTAAAAATACACACAATGGGTTTAGAAAGAGCAGTGACACTGATAGTGAGGGTCATGTGGCCAAAACAAATAGCTGAAGGATGTTAAAACTCTCAGAACTGATGGTAGCTTAGGTGACCCACAGTTATAGTCAATTTTTTTAAAATGCAAAGCATGTATAAGATCTCAGAAATTTTTATTTTTACATACGTGGCTTAAGCCTCATGGTTAGTTACTTTTTGCGGTGTGTTCCAGAGTTAATTTAAAGTTTACCTTCCTATTGACAGACCGCTAATGTCACCTCCTGTCTTTGTTTTCCCTCAGTCTCACCTCCCCTACCAGCTACGATACATCAATAATTTACTGTAAAATATTCTGAGCATGAGACTCCTTGAAGGTATCCCAGGAGCAGGACCCGTAGGAATAGAGGGGCTCTGATAATGTATTTTAAACCTGAACTTTCCTTATCTAAATTCTGCAGTCTTCTAAACTATTGACAAACAGATTATTGCCAATTAGCAGTTTTGTGGTGTGTCCTGTTGTACATAATAAAGAATCAAGAGGATCAATAGCAAAGTCAACTAACAAGGTAGATAGTACTTTAATCACTTCCTTGTGTGGTTTAGGATTCAAGTATTTTGATCAGTTAACAGAAAGCCTAGATTAGCCTGTATTATTCTGGACAATAACATTTAACCTAAATGGCATTTTGACTATTCCATGAATGATTGTCCTTTAACGCCAGCTACTCTTGGTTCTTTAATAATGAACTTTAAAAAAACTGTTTGTGTTATTGGTCTTGTTCACAGTTCTTAGCCATCACTTCATATCCATCGCTATTTGTTACAGTATATACTGTATATTCAATAGTGATGAGGACCAACAGCAAATGATCCATCAAGTGTCCTGCTACTTAAAATATTGGCTCACTCAAAAACATTAATCCTCTATATATAGTCAAGATTGTCAGTGATAGATAACATTTAAAAAAAGCTAACCTTATGCACCTGTATGACATTGTGTGTATTTTATGGTCAATATCCTGGAATATGTTGTGGTGTACATACTATAATCAGGAGCAAACCCCCCACGGTCACTGCAGAGATCCAAGCATCCCATCCATCAGTGGGTTCCTCCTGATGTTGCAATACTGTGATACAGAATAATAAAGAAGTAAGAAAGACTAGAAAATCAATAGATTATTCGGCAGATCACTTGATTCAGTAATGATCCAGTCCATTTATCGCCAGCCGTTGATTCATAAGGCCTGCTCTCAAGGGCGTACCCACCCCACCTCTGCCCTGCTGACTCCCTTGCCATTGATGCTACTAATTATAAAACATTAAAAGCTAATCACATGGCGGTCCAAGGTTAGAAAAGATGTACAGTTTGGTTAAACTAAAGGGTTCATTGAATCCTGAAAGAACTATGATTCACTGCCCCAGAAGTTTGTAACATGCAGTGTATTTATACTGAAGGGATATAATAGAAGTACACTTGACATTATAAAGACCCACACATGATATGGGTGACTAGCTCTGTTGCTATGTCCTTGAACACAGTGGTTCATTTTTTTTAGAAATATACCTACAGTGAAAATTGAAGGTCAGTATCATTTTTAGCACCAACAAGTCTAGAGAGGAGAAACTACACTCTGTGTTTAAAAAAAAAAAAAAAAACATAAAAGTTGTGTTATTTGTATGATTTGTCTTGTTACCATGAAAGCAAGTCACCAGGACAACCACTCCACTAGAAGAAGTCAAGATTTCTTTGGACATTATGTGCAGCAGCTGTTGACCAAGAAATAGCTCAGACACATGACTAAAGTCATAATGCTTCTATTTTTTTTCCTAATTTGGAAAAGAGATTTAACGGATAATGGGGTTTTATAAGGAATTTAAGGGGTTACACAGAGCAGCTGGTCTAAACATGTCCTGGCCTGACATTTATACTCTATGTGTGACACACTTGTCATTTGATTTCAGAAAGGACATTTTCCAATATGTCAGACTTTGACTTTGGGAAAGACTCACTAAACATCTGATGCAAATTCAACCTCAGCTTTCAGAGTTACCTTTAAAGTTGCCACAGTGTATTCTTCACTATGATTTTGTAGATTGTTTTAAGCTAGCAATCTAATTCTAAGCACTCATTTTTTCAAGAACAAATAATGCATAAAACAAAAACAGAAAAAGTTGTCAGATTACAGGGTTTGTTCATCTGCACAAATGGAAATTCCTACAGCAGTACTGTTTGTCCAAACGCACCTTTTACATGTACTTGATCATCAAAACAAGATCCAGTTTCACACTAAAATTGGTGAATTAAACATTGATGTGATTTATAGCATTTTCATCACAGTTTTGTCTGATTTTCACTGCATGCCTCGTGATCATCAACCATTTTTGAAACATTATAATTAGCGACAAAAACGCACACCCTCCACCAGCCTCCAACCCATCCACTGGCAGGAGTGTTATCAAGGTTGACATATTTTCAGTCACATTGCATGAGTGGACCAATGAACTGGCATTCACCTTAATTAAATAAAGACATGTACAAATGTCCTTGAGCAGGTGGCTGTCTTATGGAAGTTAACAGTGTTGGCAGCTGCCTATGTATGGTAAACATGGAGCATTTTTGAAAAGTGATGGTGGCTGTTGAGGGGGGAGGGGGGGGGCAAGGAAAAGATTTGACAGCTGTCGCCATACCCACCTCGCTGTGCTGACTTAGAGCTAATGCGCATTCAAGCCTCTGTATATATTTTTCCATTGTATTTCAACACTGTGTACACCTTGTGTTTGAGGCCTCACAGAGACACATTTGGCCTGACAGATGTACGCAGCACATGAGCAGCAGAGGGCAAGAGCCAGAGCGCTTCAGCCGGTGAATGAGGCTTTTGTCAAACTTCAGGTGTAAGCATGAGTTTCTCATGACCTCAGAGAAAGAGGTCAGATATTTTCTTTTAAAGTTGTGTACTTGTATACATAGCAGAAAAATTCATCCTCAATTGTTCATTCAGGTGTCCCTCCCTAATGAAAACCGTAGTGTTGCAAGTATATTCTCAAAATAAGATATTTTTTAAAAATCCGAAATAGCAGTGAAAAGATATTCCATGCTCGAAGTTCACCATGTGAAATGACAATAGGAAAGAGTTTTTGATGGAAAAATCATGACAGAATCTGAATTTATGTCTAAACTAAATACAAAACGGTCGCCAGAGCAGATGGTGATGATAAGATGCACAGGTAAAATCTAATTTTAATAATGTTGTAATCAGTTTGATGGGCTACTGAAACAAACACAGTTAATAGAAATATGTGAGTCAGCAAGGTCTT
Source organism: Antennarius maculatus (assembly GCA_013358685.1). Classification (NCBI taxonomy): domain Eukaryota; kingdom Metazoa; phylum Chordata; class Actinopteri; order Lophiiformes; family Antennariidae; genus Antennarius; species Antennarius maculatus. The sequence continues at coordinate 16,375,654 of CM023607.1, forward strand.
TCACAGCTGTGGTCTTTAATAAGATTTGAGAGCTATACAACAACATTGCATTCAATGTCATGTTGAGCCACGTTCGCTGTCTGTAACTCCAGCAGAGAGGGGAAAGAACAGAAAAATAAGGACAACACGGAAAAGGAAACATGGTCATCTGTTTCAAAAGAGCTGAAATCTGATCTCTGGGGAGATGCACAGTCAGAGGGACTGTATAGCACATATCATCTCCCTCTGATCATTCATGCTTTCTAATTACAAAAGGTGAGGAGGGCCGTAATTTTATCGTATTTGTTTTGCATCACTGCAAAAATAGAAAATGAGGGCTCGCCAAGCTGCACCAATTTACTTCATTTCGACCTTGATTAAAAGAAAATTAATTGCCACATCTCTCATTATGTTGCAGGCAGTATTTGAAGACGCGAATGGAAAAACTCAAAAATAAGATGCAAGGGCTCGGAGGGAGTGTGAGCTCGACCTGGATGTTCAGGAGACAGCACACTCCCCTAATGATGAAAATAAACAGGCTCGCTCTCCACTAAGCCACTGCAGGAGGATGTCCAAGATGTTATGATATTGTAATCAAAGACATTGTAAAGTTTTGATAGTTTTTTCTCTTTTTGTACACTGCTTCCAAGTATTCAAACAGCAGATGCTTCATACTTATCTGCTATGTCTTTAAATGTAATGGGAAATGTTTCTACATATTATTTGTTAGACCTGCATTATGAAATAGCAAAGCATGTCATTTCATGCTGCAAATATTCACAAACCAAACACTGAAACATCCTATTTTCGTCCCACAGGCCCCTGCGGCTCCTCCTCTCCCTAAGACACCATATGTCTCAGTGGATCAACTTCAGAAGTTTTCAGTAACCATGGTGTATGATTACATGAGAATTTCTCTCAGAGAAGACCTCCAGGAGGGGTAAAATGTTAAATGCTATTTTTGAAATGAAATTCTCCTTCATGTGGCTACACCTGTTTCCCTGGGAGAGTAAACAGAACAGACGCCTGATAGAGTGGGCCTGCCCCTATCACACACCTAATTCTAAAATATTTATTAGTTTTTGACACGCTTTAAAGTCGCAGTCTGGGACAAAAGGTACCTTGTTCCTGTTGTTTGACTAACAGAGTATGCACTGGTGCTCACCTCAATCGAGTCTACTTGACAAAGAGACTTTCCACAGCTGGGCCCAGTCTGAAGTGCTGAGAATGGACATTTTGTCATTTCTTTTTGAGCCTGTGCGTCCAACATTTTCAAGCTTAGCTGAGAATTTGTAAATGACTGTGAGTATGTTGGCGAGCGTGTGCGTACAGGGAAGGATCATTATTGGACTTGCCTCGTCAAGCCATCATGAAAGCAATGGGGACATTTGAATAATTGATTGAAATAATGTAAAGTAATCCAGCCTGCTTTCATTCTTGGCTCACCTGCACCTAATTCTGAAACTGCTCTCGGTTGACAGGGGGCAGGGTGGGACATTTAAGGACATGGCAGTGACATGAAGGAGCACATTTTACCCACCATTACACATCTTCTCCAATTTCTCCACTGTTCTTACACCCACAGTCTGCAAAGTGTTTCTGTAAACTCGATATAACTTTAAAATATTGTGAAAGTGAACGTATGTTGCTTTCCTGGAGATGTTTCAGAGGAAGAAATGTTGAAAAACTGGTTTTATAGTTGTTACTGTACTGAATGTACAGCACAACCTGTTTGCTCTTACTGAGCATCACACTTCAATGAAAAAGCATTGACACTAATATGGTGCATTACTATTAAGCTTGTGACTGATAACCTTTCAAGGTTTAAAGAGTAAAGCACATCAGTCACACATGACTGAGTGTCTTTTTTTAGATCATATTTGAGCAATCACCTCTGATGTCGTTGCTCTGTCTCACTCTGTGATAAACTTTTATGATTGACCATAATTATTCCCTGGAGGTCTGGGGTCTCCTTCCAAATTCTATTTTTCTGTTTATACCCAAACCCAAGCTTAAGAAAGGTCCGACAAAATATGTTACATTTGAATTGTTTATTTTTGTTTAATTTCTTCTGTAAGAATTAAAGAGAAATAAGCAGCGTTCTCTTGTTTATCCTTGATGTAAACAGGCACACATGCGCTCCAGTTACATTTTGCGACTTTCTTAAAAAATCTGATAACTGTAGCTGTTTGTTTTTTTTAATAAAGTACATCATGTAAATCACCCTGGGGGTTATTGTCACATTGCCTGCTATATTTTAGTAATTCTTTCCCAAATGCAATCTGAATTCCATTGTAACTTCTCTTGTCTGTTTACAGCTTGAGCAACAGTGTGATCTGTTGCAACTGTAAATAAGTGCTTGCTCAACTAGGGGGTGACGTGTTGGTCCTTCACAACCCTGGAAAACTCTTCAATCCTCCTCCTATTGCAATTTGTTGAATCACCGAAGGGACTAGCTGCGTTCTTTTTAGTTTGTCATGCTGAGTGCTATTGGTACACACTATTACCTGATATGGTGTTTATCCTTGAAAGCTTCATTGAATACCTCAAACTCCCCTGACAGGGACAGAACTTGGCATGACTGTCCTCACTACAGCTGCTTCTGTTAAACCGGTTTCATCTAACAGTTTGCGATCATTTAGAGAGCGTGTAAAAAAAAAAAAGATGTTTTCTTATATCTTGAAAGATGCAGAGGTGAGCATTCTGCACCAACAGGCGATTGGAGCAGTGTGTCCTCCTATCTTGACCTGTTGCAGTGGCGACTGAAAGTGTTCAGTTTTAGGACACGGGGGTCACACCTGTTCTGCAACTTGATAGAAGGCTTATTTATAAACTTTCTGAGCTCTAAATTCCTCCTTCAGAGAAAACGCTGACACACAAAGAGCGAGGCAGGGTCGTATGAAATGCCTGTTTATGAACGCAGCAGTAACTGGAAAATCCATATAACTCTGAAATGAGGAAATTAACAAGCCATCTGATCAAAGGACTTGTAGGTCGTTTAGGTCAAAGGACAAAAAAAAAACCCAGTCATTTCTTCACAAAGGAAAATCTAAATGTGTCATTTATAGTGTTGTTATCATGACATTAATGAGGTCTACAATGTAAGCAATAACATGTAACAGTAAAATTAAATCTTACATTAAAAGGACTGTATTTTGTCTGTCTGTGTGTGGGTCAACTAAATTTTCTGGCAGCATTGTGCTCAACGGCTGCGCTTGTTAATAACACTCTTTAAATCATGTCACACTGTGTCCTGGGCGACCTTCACTGGTTTTTGTGGTAGTTATGAAACTAAACACTACATAAGGACATCTTCCACCAAATGCTATGCTTTGCTCCCAAAAAAAGGCAAAAGTCATCCTCGGGGTCCGGATGGGAGGCATCTTAATACATCACCTAAATTTAGGTACTGAGTTATGGTGCAGGAGATATCTGGGTGGGCTCATGTGACGTTTGAAAAGTTCTGGAAACACTGAATGTATTTGAAGTTTAAAGAGGAATAGATTATGGCTGTGAGGGAGAGCTCTGAAGAGACTGATTACTGTACATGACAGGTGCAGCTTGAGAAGTGTCAGATGTGCCCTTTTGAAACATGAAAGTAGACAACATTTTTGTCCTTCATTAGAGATTAATAGATGGGTGTCAATGTTTAACCTCTTAGAATATGCTTTTCAACCTTTGCCTAGTTTACACCCTATAAAGAGAATAAATATCAAATGAATTCAGTATCGGGGTCATTATAATCCAGCAAAAGTCTTGCAGAAATCAGTTTCAGACTCTTTACTGAAAGGGTGGTAATGTTAGGATCATCATATTCTGCTGAGCCCGTTTCTCCATCATTCCTGAGCCGTTGTGTGATGTAATGCTGTTCCTTTAACATTTAGCAAAGTTCAAGTCATTCTGCACCAGTCAGGAAGCTGTAAGTACTAGAATGTGCACAAGTAAGCAGATACTCCACTTTATTACAGACATCTGTGTATAATATTAGTCATCTCTGCCAATACCAGCAAACCTAACAGGCAAACCGTGTGACAAGGTGCAATACCAGACAAATCGATGGCACAAAACAGATTGCATTGTAGAGATTCTCTTTGCTGACAGGCCACGGGATAGTTTTGGCTTTTAAAAAATAGCGACATCTTTTAAGGTGACCCCTAGAGTGCTTCTTGTAAAATTACAAGAGACAGAAATCCATTTGCAACTGTGCTATAACACTGAGATTACATTGTTACTTTAGAGCCTCGGCGCAAATTAATTTGAGGTTCATTTCATGTATTATATAAATGGATGGTGGTGGGAAAATTAAATCCCTGTATTGCACATTTCTATATATTGTTTTATTTCTGCAGAGGGTGTTTCGGATCACTGTGCTTGCCATTCAATTGGCCAGCAGGGCAAGGTTCCAGCAGATTTAACTTTCTTATAGCTAGAGCTGTCAAGTGCAGAGAAGGACAAAAACAACCTGAGAACTTATTGTCTCTGCAAACACAGTAAAGGATGTTAACATACATATATTTGAACATCAGGAACTGAAAGGTATCCTGAATAGAAATAGATAATACATTAACCTATGTTTGAAGAATAATCACCTTTTCTTAGTAAGAAAAGGCTGGAATTTGTGTTCCAAAACACACTGATTTTTACTAGTCATTTTAAAACTGGCAAAACTAGGACTTAAGATTTCTGCTGCAATTGTTCGGCTTAGTCTCTGTCTGAATTTTAAATTCACATACTACCTTGGTAGTAAGGTCCAGAGAACTCTCCTGATGATTTAAGATCCATGTAGTCACACCGGACTGCAGCATTGTAAAAGGAAAGCTGCTTTACCGCATTACTTTGTTTGCTTTACACTTTTATTCTAGGCTATTAATCATGCTGTAAATGTAGGTAGTCAAAATGGATATAGTGACAATCTTTTGAAAGTACAGCATGGGAAGCTACCATAGAGTGTGTTGCAATTTAATCACAGTTGGAAAAATATGACTGCAAACAGCCTCTCAGGACTGATTGTGGACTAACATTAGATATATTGAATAAAGTGTGCAACAGGTCATTGAAATGCACCATAACACACACACACACACACACACACACACACACACACACACACACACACACACACACACACACACACACACACATACACACACACAAACACACACACGTATAGATATAAATCAATAAGTTTTAAACTAAAACCAAGCAAAATTTTAATGTGTTTTTTGTTTGTGTGATCTACTTTATTTTCTTTGAAGGCTGATATCATATTTTATCAGTTTACCTTGGCTTCTCCTCTTATATTATTGTCTGTCAGCTCTCAGGCCTGTAAGAGTTACAGGAGCAGTTAAAGACATAAACTCTCTGACAGGGTTCAGCCCCTTTTCAAACCAGAACAAGTCACACATATGGAAAAAGTGCACAGCGTGTCAATGGGGCAGCCCTGTCAGGTCTGAATATCGGAGCATCTCATACCCTATCTGGGGACCTTGGAGCCATGTGTTGACATGCATCGCACTGTTAGCTACATCGCCTGGTCATATTGGGGACAGGAAAGAAGTGGCGGAACAGAAGCACTCCAGATGTTCTTCATCAGTGGGCCACAGGGGAAGTCAGTTACCGCAACACCTGGCTCATTCAGCTCTGAGCTCGGAGGCAGAGCGGTGATGCTCTGCCACTGTCTGAGTATTTGACTGAAAATCACATCGCTCAAGGATAGCGCCGAATCCGTTCCTCACACCAGCTGTGTCATGTTAACTCCTCTGTGAAAACTTGATCAACAATCTGTTCCATTAATATTAAATAATGGAGGTATAATACCTTTACTGTATGGGTCATATAAACATCACTGTTTGAAGGCAAAGGAACCCTGTGCACCGGTTTTATTTTAAGATTAATTTCTTTAACATCAGAGGTCTATACTGGCATGCCTTCATAAAATCAAACTAAATACCATCTGTAACATTTGATGTATCGTATATATAGGGCTCCTGTTTCATGATTGTCTTGTTTTTGATTATGGGGAGCGTTTGACTTCTTTGCGTGTTTCTGTTTCAGGTAAATAAAAGTTGAAAGGTTCTCAGAGGGGACAGACCTCTACTAAGGATCATCTACTGTGATGTCACCATGGCGGTGTCGCCAGATCAGTCAAAGCTGTTTTAGGTCAAATTTAGCAATACTCAGGTAATGTAGTAAGAATCTGTCAGCTACATATCGGTGTTTCCATACATTCTATCTATGTAACGTATACTTCAAATATTTGTGTATTGCTATTTACTTTAGCCTATTCATTCTTTATGACTCAAGCAAAAGAAAAAAAAATTACTGCTATATCAAAATGAGGAAGACAACAGTGAAAGTGAAATTAAAGATATGTGGCAAAGGAGCATCACAGGATGACAGCACTAACCCCAGGTGGTCTTACACTGTGAAAACAGTTCTCCCCGAATTGATAAAATATGATGCAGAGATTCATGAGATGATCTTCATAGATCAAAAACAGCAAGTTAGGCATTTGAGGAGCATTTCCATGAAGTCCACAGCAAACTCTTAATGAGAAGAGTCAGTTCTCTGGGTCCCAAAAACTGTTTGGGCTTGATGAAAAATGACTTCATCACAACATGTCAAGAGGCTAGTGATTTAAAAGATTCATGCAGCAATTCAAAAGAACTTCCTGCCAGAGCCAGCAGACTGAACAAATGAGTGGAAACATAAGAATCAGTATGCTAAGAAAGCCGGATTGGTGAGATCTGCTGGAGCTTTCTCTGGGATGCAACAAAGTCAGAGGCCTTCTCTGCTCACCTCCTGAACCGGTCTCCTTCTCCTTTCAGCATTTCCCTTCAGGAGTCGCCACAGTGAATCAATTGCCTCCATCTAACCCTGTCTTATGCATCCTTTTCTCTCACACCAACTACCTTCATGTCCTCTTTCACTACATCCATAAACCTCCTGTTTGGTCTTCATCTAGGCCTCCTGCCTGGCAGTTCAAAACTCAGCATCCTTCTACCAATATATTCACTATCTCTCCTCTGGACATGTCCAAACCATCTCAGTCTGGCCTCTCTGACTTTATCTCCAAAACCTCTAACATGTGCTGTCCCTCTGATGTACTCATTCCTGATCCTATCCATCCTGGTCACTCCCAGAGAGAACCTCAGCATCTTCATCCCTGCTACCTCCAGCTCTGTCTTCTGTCTTTTCCTCACTGACACTGTCTCTAGACCAAACAACATTGCCGATCTCACCACATTTTTTCTACACCTTTCATTTTAGCTGAAACTATTCTACTCATTCATCCACCTGACACTTTTCTCCATCCGTTCCATCCTGCCTGTACACGCTTCTTTACCTCGTTTCCACACTCTCCATTGCTCTGGACTGCTGACCCTAAGTACTTAAAATCCTCCACCTTCTTGATCTCTTCTCCCTGTAACCTCACTCTTCCACTTGGGTCCCTCTCATTCACACATGTACTCTATCTTACTGCGGCTAACCTTCATTCCTCTCCTTTCCAGGAAAAACCTCCACCTCTCTAGCTTCTCCTCACCTGTTCCCTGCTCTCACGACAGATCACAATGTCATCTGCAAACATCATAGTCCATGGAGTTTCCTGTCTAACCTCGTCTGTCAGCCTGTCCATCACCATAGCAAACAAGAAGGGGCTCAGAGCTGATCCCTGATGCAGTCCCGCCTCCACCTTGAACTCCTCTGTCACACCTACACCATACGTCACCACAGTCTTACAGTCCTCATACATGTCCTGCACCGCTCTCACATACTTCTCTGCCACTCCAGACTTCCTCATACAATACTGCAGTTCCTCTCTGGGCACCCTGTCATAAGCTTTCTCCAGATCTACAAAAACACAATTCAGCCCCCTCTGGCCTTCTCTGTACTTCTCTATCAACATCCTCAAAGCAAATATACTGCATCTGTAGTACTCTTTTTTGGCATCAAACCATACTGCTGCTCACAAATGCTCACTTCTGCCCTTAGTCGAGCTTCAACTACTCTTTCCCATAACTTCATTGTATGGCTCATCAGCTTTATTCCTCTGTAGTTGCAACAACTCTGCACATCTCCAGTGTTCTCGTTTGCGTGCATCCTTGCGTCTTTGGTCTTTGACAGGGACGCACGATCATCAGACAACATGCGTCCCTGGGACGCAAGCTTTAAATTCTTACGATAAAAAAAAAATCGACACTACCTTTTTCCGCGATATAATATTGAGAAAAAATGTGTTTCCATTCAACAAAAATATTCACAATTTATCTATTTCTCCACTTAAATTTCGAACCCAGAAATCGCCGTTGTGTTTTGATGTTGCGCGAGTTTCTCATCACGAGACTCATCTGCTTGATTCAGCCTTATTAAAATCGACCAGGGGCGACACGGCGGTGTAGTGGGTAGCGGTGTCGCCACTCGCCGCACAGCAAGGCTGTTCCGGGTTCACTTTCTGCCCTGTTTGGAGTTTTCATGTTCTCCCAGCGTCTGCTCGGGTTCTCTCCGTGTTCTCCAGTTTCCTCCCACCTCCAAAAACATGCGTGTCAGGTTAATTGGCCGTTCCCAAATTGACCATAGGTGTGGGTGCGTGTTTGCATTTATGTGTGGCTCCGCCGCCGCCTCACACCCGAAGCCAGCTGGGATAGAGGGATGAAGCGGTTATGACAATGAATGAATGAATGAATAAAGTCGACCAAACGGCAACACGAGGTCTGCTCATTTTACACGCTGCAGTGAGAGAGCAACAAATTAGTATCAAATTATCACCATGCCTACGAAAAAAGATGCAAAAGTTGGAGAAAACGCAAATGACAATGAGTGCTTTCCTGAACAAAAAACAGAAGAACAGAAGATGTTACTGCGGACAGTACGGAAGAAGATGAAGAAGAAGCTGAGCAAAAACCAGCAAAAATCCGAACATTTGTAACTCAATGGACGAGACTTTTTCCATGAGTGAGGCATGGCTAAATGTCAATACCCCAGACAAAATGCAGCTTAGAAAAAATGTGTGTGGAGAAGGTTTTGTCAGCTTGGTGCAGTGTCCACTGGAGAATATATGAATTAAAGGCAAAGAGAATAAAAAAGGGGGGAAAAAACTCTTACATCTCTTACATCTTTATTTCTTAAACTGTTTTGTAAGAATGACCAACAGGCTGTAACATTTTGATAACAATATGTAATTTTCCTGTTTTTTCCTTTTTACTGAAACAGTTATGACATTGTTATGGATAAAATAGTTAAAACTAAGTTTGTTTAGTTTTTATATTGTACTACAGTATTAGCAAAACTCAGTCCTTGTGTATGCTTCTCTCTATTCCTACGAACACACTTTCCTCTTCTCCTTCTTCGACCAACAATAGTCCAATTTCCACCGGCACCCTGTAGGTGAACAGCACCGATGGCGGTCGTTGTTAACCCGGGCCTCGACCGATCGGGTATAGAAGTCATAGATTTGATTAGCTTGTTTGATTTGCCAAAAGTTTTACTTCGGATGCCCTTCCTGACACAACCCTTTGTATTTATCCGGGCTTGGGACTGGCAAAATAAGGCACTGGCTTGTGGCCTCTTTCGGCTGCATTGATCTCCTGAGCTGGTAACAAGAAAAAATCATGGAAATTTGGTGCATGAAACTGACAACAGCAGGGTTTCTTCCCCAGGACAACATTCCAGACCACATGACTACAGACAATGACTGCCATTCAATAATGTCGATTTATCTGAACTATTTCCTCCTTAGGTCATGAACTGATCACTAACCGCTCATGGCTTATTGATGTATTACAAAGCTTTTGCACCATTTATCAATTTTAAATTCTGAAAAAATAAACTCAGATTTCTCACTATAATGTGCTTTACAGAATTATGTCGAGCTTTAGATTTTAGGTCTGGATCTGAAGAGAAAGATGTGTTTTTGTTTGGTTTTTTTTCATTCTGGCAGTGATGAGCAGGCAAAGTGAAGAGGGCAGTGGCCCAGGTGAAAAACGACAGATGCCACGCTCAATAATACCAATGTTAAAATCTCCTTGACCTGTAGGTCATCAAATAACAACCGCAATTCGTTTCATATTTTCCTTGCTGGATCAATGGTAGCATAAATTTGGGCTCAATGATACTGATCTATAAGTGATAGAATGCTGTTCCCTATGGCGATGGATGCATAGCAATTTTTTTAAACAGACTAGATAAATCTTCAGACGCTTTGCTTGCAATTTGGGCGCTGTGACTGTGAGGAAAAAAAATAACACAACCACCTATATACTAGGCGTGTGTGTGCATAAACGCATACTGCCCTGTTGTGGCTCTGTACCCTTACATGGTGAGTTCAAGTACGTACTGAGAAATCGATCTTTTTTGAATTTCTTATCCTTTTTTGCTCTGATCAGCAGATCAGATAGTAAGGACAAATTGTTTAACATGCCTGAATAAATAATCATATCAATGCAACCCCCCCCACCCCCCCCGCCAAAAAAAAAAAAAAATACACACCCATACTTAAATCAAATGAGACAGGCTTTAAGAGTTTCCAGGGAACAAAAATTTTTAAAAGTGGGAAAAAAAGCCAGCAAAATTAAAATATTTTCTAATTAGCCCCGGGATATAACCACAAAATATACAATTATCCAGAGATTTCCTTTGTTATTGTTTTCATTTTTTGACATCATCTGAAATTAGAGCAAAATGAGACATCTGGTTGGCTTATCAAATCTCAAACCTGTCTGCTTGTGCCTGTTCACAGACACCATTTCCCTTCTTAGAAGACAAGATTATTGGAGTTCACGCTAACACTGTTTTGCAAAGCATAAAAGCCTCTTGCTGATAAATATTAATTTGAGCCTTCATGATGTATTTTAAAATTCCGGCTAAAATGTCACCACATGGAACATTAATGTAATATTTCAAGGCCTGAGAGCAATACTCATATTGATTGCATTTATTTGACTCTGGGGAGGAGAAATAATTCTTCAACGTGGAGACACATCTGGTAGCCAAAGATGCGAAGCAGGAAATGAGAAAATGCAAAATAACAATAAAAATAATAGGACTTGTATTTAAATGCATTATCCCAGCATTGTTTGGATACCAATGCCTTATTAAAGCCAGGAAAAGACAGATGCACCCAGGTCTTTTACTGCTACCTGTGAAAGGTTTAATTTTCTATAAAGTGTTTAATACCCAACAAGAAGAGAGCAGCAGATCGTTTGCATCCAGTGATTTTCTCTCCTCCCTGCTGTTTGCAGCGGGTCCCCTATGATAGAGCTAAATGACAGGAGTCCTGAGAGAGTCTCCTTTTGGTGCGAGTAGTCCCTTATCTTCCCTCAGCCCACCGGGCCACATTTTGCATTTCTGCGTTTGCTTCTGCAGAACTGAGCATATCCGGAGAAATATCCGACTTCAAGTCGATGTTCCACGAGGATATTGTCCTTTGTTATTAACGATATTGACGAGCAGTGGATCGAGGCGCCTGATTGTCGTCGTTCAAACAAACTGAAATCTGAGAAACAGTACCTTGACACGCTGGCCATCCATCAGCAGGGGCTCCGACTCTTTTAATTGGATGAATGGATGTTTGGCTCTTAAATCATGCCTCCGTGTTTTTGTTTTTTAGTTAACTTTACAGTACAATTTATGAAGCTTTTTTGTCTGTCACAGTAAGAATCTCGCATACAAAATAAGAAAATTGTTCTATAAAAAGAAAAAGACTTAATTTATTTAGAGCTCTGATTCGCGAGTTGCATTTATGTGCACAGTCCTTTGGAGAACTACATGACGTCCTTTTGCGCCGCTTTAAAGATAATAGATGTAGGCAAACACTGACAATATCTTGTGTTTTTATCTTTAGCTACATCCAAAGCAATGGAGCAAAAAATAAGTAGTCTGTTTACGGTAATGTGTGAAATAAAAACATAAAAAATAAAACAAGTGTATGTCAAGAAAGTTTTCTCTGTTTGAGGGGAAAACGTCGCCTGCGAACAGGGAGCGTGAATACAACACGGCTAAAGCGCCTCCCACTGGCGCGCGCCAGTAGCAGAGCTCCGCTCCGGCTCAGCGAACACCTGACCAGCGGCTGCCCTGCTTATTATGGACGGAGACGGTGTTTAAGGCTGGAGCAGTACTGCGGTGGGACTGGAGCAGAACAGGACGTGTGGCTAGAAGGAGATTATTGGATGAGACGTTTCTGCACACAGGGTTTATAATCTTTTTTTTTTCTTAAGAATGTGTTAAGCACACTTCCTGTAAATAATTAATGAAATATCCCTTTAATTCCACATCATATGGTAAATCAACTGTCTTCTCTCAAATATCAGAGAGTGTAATCTGTGACTTGGTCAGTCAGGCTTAAAGACACTTTCTCAGACAGTCAGACTTTCATGGTGTTCCATACAGACTTTGTTTAGCAGTCTACCTAATAAATAAGTCTTTATTGGTACCCAGTTGGTAGAAGCTGTTTCCAAACTTCCAAACTATATTTTTTGTCTAATTAATTGTCTTAAAAAAAAATTTTTTTCATTCATTTGTTTTGTCTTTCCAGTGAAATAAGAGGAAGGAGATATAGGAGAAAGACGACGTGAGGAAGGCCCTGCTTTGAGTTCAAACAGCACAGTGAGTTTGAAAGTAAGTCAGCAGGTTTTAAAACTGCTTACATCTGCTTGTGAGAAATGTCCCACTGTATCTGTGCGACTAATTTCAAACCAAATCCTGGGTGATTGGAGGAGATAATCCCACTCTTTGGTTAGAAGTGTGTCAATCAGCCCAATAACCAGCTGCAGTGTTTGGTCAGGGTGTAAACCTGCAGGTCCTCAGCGATGCAGGAGTGAAAAGAACAGGTATGCTGCTAAAAGACTGCTCTCATTCTCATCTCACTTTTTGAAATAACTTTTGATTTTGCATTGCACAGACAGATATCCAGGGGGCACACCCTTCCTGTGCCACACCACCAGGAACCAGGAAGTTTTCTCAAAATTCATAACAATAGACATTCACCCAAGGACATTCTAAATAATGGAGTTACACAAAAACCCAAGACAACGCCTTCAAAAGCAAATACCTTTTATCACCATCTGTAGGAGGCATCTGGGAAAGTGAGCTTTGTGTGTAGCAGAGTGAGGAGGGAAATCACAGTTTTGGCACAGACAATGTGAGCATTTAAATAAGCAATGGAATCTGAGCCCAACTGTTTACTTTATTTCTCAATTCCCACAACAGTTCACAAATGAGGTACAGAAAACAGTAGAAATCTGAAACAATTAAATTTCTTCATTTGTAAGTATGAAAATTACCACAGGAAAACTTCAAACCAGGAGCAGCACATTGAGTTGCTTCTAGGGAAGGAGAATGTCTCTATGTGATAATTGTGAACAGTCTCCAGTGATCCTCTCTTCATTTTCACCTTCCCTTTGAAAATGTAGTTTGAACTGTTGTGGCCTAAGATGGCTCAGCCTGGCTGAACAACAGTGTCAGGAAACTTCAGAAGGTGATTTAATCATGTCAAAGCAGGAAGAAAAGTGTACAGAGGCAGGATTCGAGTCGAAGCTAATATTTTGACGAATCCCGTGTCACTGCAGAGGTAAAAGTAACAGCAATAGACATGTGGAGCTCTAGTGTTAGCTAGCTTTGATAATGAGCATATTTTTTTCAGGGACGTGGTGTCATTTCTGCGTGCTGGTTCTTTACAGTGAAGAGAGAAGTGAGAGGGGTTTATATTGGATTGGGTGTAATGAGAGTGTCACCGTGATACCACTGTGAGAAGCTCATCCGATGAAGTCAGCCGCGCATTGCATCAAGGCCTGAGATGCAGAGGTTTTGTTGTAGGAAGACAGGCTTCATAAATATTTATTTTAAGCTATATTTGGTTTGAATTGTGTTCAACAAGAATGGCTTCATGGTGGCGACTGGAGACCAGGCCGGGGCGGAGAACGCTACAAGAATTTATCAATCACCGCTTTCTTACTTTTACTCCATGTTAATTTTTATGTCTTTCTCATTTAGCATGAGAAAGGCCCAGAAAAAGATGCTTGTTACAGCTTGATGGTGTAATGCGTTTTAATTTTTAGGTATTCTTCTGTGATTGTAGTTTAGCACATGCATTCAGCTGATGTGAAAACATAAGAAACGGCATGAAATATAATCTGCAATTTCTGTTTTCTGATTTGCCGCATTAACATATATCACACTTGTGGTAGAAATCTCCTGAAGGAAAAGTGAGGGTTAAGTAACCGATTCAGTGATGTTACAAGAATTGGGAACATACGGCTAGTGTTCAAGAGGTAATAAAAATAGAAAAACAGAAAGGACCCGCCAAAACTGTAAAAGCTTAGAAAAATATTACTTGCCATTAACCGAAATTCAGTTTTGTCTGTTACCACTTAGGGCTTCCATATGTTTCTATATTTTATTTGGATATCACTACCTAGCTTATATTTAAAAAAGCAAAGACAAAATCCAAGCTCTTTACTCAAGTAATTGATCTATGTGGAAAAATCAACAACTATTTTGACAACTGATCAAATAGCTATCGAACTTCAAATCCAAATAAGTTTCCAGTTTCTATTTTTTTCTGTTTCCTATCAAATTATGTATCAAAACAATTATTGTTGGAATATTTTAATCAATCTTAAGAATTTTTCAAACACCTAGAAAAAATTCTCCTTCTACAGCCTATTGATAGCTGATAGATGTCTTCCAGGATGGCACTGGAACAAGGCTGATTGTCTTTCTGCTGAGTGAAGTGACAATGATTTAATAGAAGGATGCTGTGACACTCTGAATGTGTGGAGAGTTTCTTTATGCTGGAAGGTTGTGGTGAAGACAGTGGGAGAAAGTGACAGCAAAGACTTTTGCAGGCAGGTGAAATAAATGTCACACTGATTTGTAGGGGGGGTTTTCCCATCGACTTAAAACAACACAGCAAGACATATAGTGTGGATAACAGAACTAATAGACAGTTCATTATCACAATGATCTTCTTGGTTCATTAGATTTAGAAATATTTATATTGAAATTTTAGTGAAATATGTTGCAATTGTAGAACAAATGGGTAGTGTTTAGTGCAGGTCCAAGAGGGTAATTAAGTATTTTTCATCATCTCAGCGGAGAAGTTTTATTCATAGATGGTTTAAGAGTTTAAAAATTATGTTTGCCTTCAGAATGCAATACCTGAAATTTCCATTTGCATAAAAAGTGTGATATATTTAAGATTTTCCTCATCTTTTTTAAATATATACGTACATATTGAAGTGACAAACATTGTTGAAGCATATTGGACCCACTGAAAAAATTCAGTATTGTCTTAAAACCACAGGCCCATGCAGCTGAAACAGAAGCCGCTCTGCTTTCTTCTCCTGTTTGAGCTGACAAATCTGCAATCTGAATTTCCACCTTTTCTAACAACTTTAGTTAGACCGTGAGCAGACAGTGATCACATTTCAGTTTTTAATTACTGGTGTCAATCTAGAATTGCAGAAACCAGTAACCACAAAAAAGCACAAGTCAATGATCTCACAGTTACTTAGTCCCGCTGGCCATGCGCTCAGTGATGGAAGCCGATCCTGTGAATGCGCTTTCCCCAGCTGGAACGAGATGTGGCAACACCACATGATATTGCTTGGTCCACTAAGTAGTTAAAATTACAAAGTGGCTTTCTGTGTTTGCCAAAGAATATCCTAAAGCCTTTCAAGTCTGATGGCCTAATTTGTTTTGTTGGGGGTCTCACTCAATCCCCTGCATCCAAGTAACAAACCGTGCTCTTTCACTTAGTACTCCTTCCCAACACATTCAGCTTGAGCCCTCAATTGCTTGTTTAACTTGACACATAATTACCGTGGAAATATTTGTGTATTTTGTACAAGTGCCACAGTCTGAATTGCAACCAACTGCCAAGTCCTCACAGCTCCCACTGCAGCGATCGCAGCCAGAACTCCTTGATTAAAACAAGATGCTTTCATTTGGGCCAGCTTGGAAGAAATAAGTCCCAGAGATGGGCCTCTCCTTGCCAAGACCTACTCCAGTAGGGTTTGCCATGTGTGGCAAAGCCCACATGCTCATTGTACCTTTTTTTTTTTTTTATTAATTTAAACCCAAGTATGCTACTGAATCCAGCGCGCTCCGTCAAAGTGGTCAGAACAACCACAGCGTAAATCAACTAGTGCCAGTCAACATGAACCATCCCCCTGAAAGCTCAGTGAGTCGTTATTAAAACCCCAGATATTCTGAGGTCACCCGTTATGCGTTTTCACTTGGAACCCTTTAATTTAATACTCATTTGATAACTGTCTATAGATGACTATATAAGTACACACAGATCAGGTGATGTGCCTGAATACATTATTTCACAAAATAATAATAATAATAATAATAATAATAATAAAACAATAATCAATCATTTAATAATCTTTGTGGGGAAATTATGCTTTTCCACTCACTTTAATCATTCACATACGTATATAACGGTACAGACCCGTACACACACACACACACACACACACACACACACACACACACACACATACACACACACACAAACATACACACACAAGGGGCCTGTAGGCATGCATTTAATGGGAGGTAGAGCAATAAGCAGGTCCTACATGGGGAGCTGCCCACTGCAACTTGTAGGGGCCGGTGCCTTGCCCAAGCGCACCCCAGCCCAAGACCTATTGGACTGAGCTAATCAGTCAGTAACATGTTTGTGTAAGTGGCAGTGAAGTGTAGGTGTGTTTAATGATACAGGAGAACCACAATGGAAATAAAGCAGACTAGACTGTTAGCAGTATCAATACAATGATGTTAACAACAGTACAGTATAATAAATTATCTACAATATGTTAACAACCATCACAACAATTTAAAGGTTTATACTGCCACAGGAGAGAGGCAGGACACTGGAGAAGCAAGAACGAAGCGCTCTCTCCAGGTCCAGTGATGACAGCAGGAGCCCAGTGGGAGGCAGGGAATTCGGTCAAAGAGGAGCTCAACCTGTGACGCGTCATTTGAGTTTTATTGTTACACCACCACACAACTTCTGATTTTGATTCGAACACTTCAGAGTAAATCTGTGGAACACACAAACTGCTCATATTCAGTTTTTTCGACTATAAGTGGTGAAACACTCTTAAACATGCCGAACGGTAAAATAAGTAAAACGCTCCACTTCAAACAATGTCGGGGGTACTTACATGTAAATTGTGTTGCAGGTTGTAACAATTGAGACCTTATTCACAATATCCAAAGCAAATTATGTTCATTAGTTTTCCAAAACCAGGCCACTGATTTGTCAAGCTGTGAGTGATAATGAAGTTGTCTGGTTAATGAAGGCCTGAAGATGCAGCCTTTCACAATGATGATAATCTTCTATATAGCTCTTATGAATATTTAAGGATCTTAATTCTGCATATAATATAATTGTGCGCCAAATATCAGCATCTCTATAGAATTCACAAATAAAGTATGTAATGGAGGAGCCTTACCTAGCTTTACTTCATTAATCATTGACATTAATTAGCTGGTGATAATAAAAGATGTTACACTTTCGGGATCCATGGGGAACTGTGAATAAGGAAATGTGTGGAAGGTAGATTCTGTGAAATTTTGTGTGCAGTTATTAACAGAAACTCACACATGCACTTGTTGCTGAGTGTTTGTATCCTGTGGGAAAAAAGTTTAAATTATTTCTTTTCCAACTAGACTGAAATGCAACTTATGGAAAGTGTATGATTATCATATAGGAAACACGTCTTTACGTCGTGCTACGGCTTCGGCTCTTAAGTCTGTATGACAGTGTAGAACAGAAATGCACATGTGACACAAAGCACTCAATGGAAAAGATCGGAAGGAAAAAGCTTGGTATTATGAACCTATACCTGTTCCCTGATCCCAGAACAGCTTTGGGAATAAAATGGAGCAGATTTGAGTGTCATGGTGGAAATCCTCAGTCAAATAAAACAAAGTGGGGCTGCATCGATGCTCTGTCTTGTTTTATATGATGGCTTGAAATAAATGAACTTTAAATGGAACCTTGGCTGGGACGCAGGCTATTGATCGATTGAAGCAGGAGCTGAAGTTTAAGGGCACAGCTTTCCCGGGGCTGGGGCTGTAACTGGAGTAATGAAATTGATTAGGCCAAGGGAGGGTGACAAGCCAGTAGAGTCAAGCCCTTGATGTAAGGAAACAAGAGTGCCATCTAATTGGGGTGTAATATGGGTCTTTAGAGGACATTAAGCACACAAGTGGCGGAAGGGAAGCCACTCTGCAGGATGGAGCCAAGATGATGTTGCACCGGTGTTATTGTTTTGTAATTATTCACCCAACTGATTGGATTATGGGAGTCAAAACCGAGAGTCCAGCCAAGGGTCAGCTAAAACCCAAACCACACCAGCAGCATTCAAAGTAACCTCTACTTTCTCTCTGCCTACTGATTATTTTTGGCAAAACATGGGGTAATACTGCTACAACGACAAGAAAAAAGCATGACATTGAGTAGTGATGAACATTTTAATCCAACTGCACTGTCAAATATGTTTTTTGTTGCTGTTTTCTGTTGATGATGTTTGGTTTCATTATTGCGCACATTGGTGATGATTCAGGCAGTTTTCACAATCCTCTGACTTAAGTTTGAGATTCCAAGAAGCCAAACGTTCCATCTTATGGATACGGACGAATTGATCTTTAATTTTCCAAAGCACATTTTACATAACAACGTTCCTACCTAACTTACAAATTATACAGATTACACTAGCGTGATGTTAGTGTGAAGTTGGAACTCCAGTTGGTGACGATGGAGGCAGCTGCAGCAAATAAAGTTTTAAAACAAAACACATTTGTAGATTTATGGATGGTGAAAATTTCAATAAAATAAATGGTCTTTAAAGTGTTTATTGAACTTTCATGTGGAAAAATTGGAGCAATTATTTTATAAAGCACACTTTTTCACATGCCAAAGAATGTGAATTTTATAATCTTGTGAGATGTACATTTTTGAATCCAATTTCTTGTTGTAATAGAATCCAAATTATTATAAAGATATACTGTATAAAGATCATTATAATTACCCGCTATTAAAAGCAATAAAGCCGTTCCATTGAAAGGTCTGGATATGACTGGATATGTCAGCGCTGAACATGTCGTCACTGTGTTCAACCACAGAGTGACTCCGGCTGGGATCACCGGGAGTGCAGTGTCCTACTACCAGCAGAGGCCCTGTCCAGCACAGGGGCATTTATCTCCTGGCCTGAACTGTCTCACTCAACAGGATGGCCAGAAGTTACGGTGCATTACAAGCACTTAGCACAGTGATATCAAGGTTCACCTCCGATTTCCAATCTCAGGCCAGAATAGTGGGCTGGGAGGCCGTCATTAAAAAGCCATTACATGCCCATATTTCATATACTAGTCTCTTCTATGTTTCAAGGTGTTAAAAGCTCAATGTATATTTCCTCTATATTTAAGCGGCAGGACAACGGAGCAGCACATAGCATCTCACTAGCAGCCATTGACCTTGGCCTAGCCAGCCTTCATTAGCTTTTAGACACTTATCAGTCATAACTTGGTTTGTCCTCTCCGCAACGTTTCCTCCTTCACTTCACTTAGGCTGGAAAATAATGGCTGAAATCCATTTATCTGCCATTTCCAACAAGTGCGTGACATTAACAAATTATCTACTTTTCCCTAAGTATGGCCAAGGTACCCTCTAAAGGATTCCTCCACTCTGCCGGCCAAGGTCAGACCTTTTTAGAAACTGACGTTTTTCTACCTGAGCAATTTTCTTTCCTTCCCATCTTTAAATATTCATTCTGCTTTTCCATGCCGGTTGAAATTTTATGGGCACTATCAGCCATATTTCTCCAAACACACATCTTTATTTGTTTTTGATTATTTATGCTCCACTCTGACTTTATAACTCACATCCCTAGGAAAACATTGATCCAAGAGGCAAATGAATCTAATTAGGACCTCTTTCTTCTCTGCTGAATATTGACTTGTTTTGAAAGGTGCCTCTCCATTTCAAGCGAATGTCTCTGGAATGCTCAGTCCCAATCTCTTTAAGGAAAACTTCTAACTCTAAATGCTGATGAGATATTTTAGTCCATAAATGCAATCCTGGACAGATCTATAGTGGCGCCTAGTTTATAATGTATTACATTAATTGCCGGATGTCATCATAACACCAATTTCCAGCTCTCAGGAATTCAAGGGTCTCGGTTGTTTGTTTACTTTTTTTTTCTATTGAAGTCTTTTTGTTATTTTTTTAAATATTTAATATCTTTGTCTCACATTTCTTAAACACCCATTGTGAGCTTAGAGACATAATCTCTACAGTTCATTCTTGCACAGGCAGAACTCCAGCGTTCCACTCGTCTATCTGGTCAACAAGGATGGAGGAAGTGATGATGTACCAGTAGTCAAGAATCATCTCAGCTAAGAAGAATCTTTGTTCTTGACATAGAAAACTTGTGTTCCTTCTCGATCAGCGAGGAAATGGGGCCTGGCGAAGCAGGCGTCGCCTCACATTTGTCTTGAGTCGCTGTCCCAAGGCGCCGGCGCTTGTTCACAACATTACTGCTGCTGGCTTTGATGTAAAGCCTCTGCATTTTGCCATTTCACACAAACCCAATTCTAAAATATTCCGTCTTATTCCATGTCGTTGATTTCTATTTAAAAATGGTCATGATTATTTTATTTTGTAACATTAATGGCAGTTGGAGGAGAGGGGAGCTGGGGCATTTGCAATTCATATTTCCTTGCATGATTACATTAAGAGTATGTTCTGTCATAGTTGATTAATGTATCATGTTTTCTTCAAAACAGGATTAAAATATGAAAACCGACAGAAATGAAGCTATTACAAAGAATTATCAATTTTTAATAATCTACTCAAGGGGGAAAAAATGAAGTGCTGCTCAGAAATGCACAGATCAGGATTCTGCAACATTTTGTAATCAGTGTTAGGCTGCAGAAAACAAGCTTTGTTTTAAAGCACAGACACAATTAACATGAGAGGCTGCCAGGCCAAGCTTTTATAGCTTCAATGTTATGAGAACTGAATTAGAGATATTACTTGTCAGATTTACGTGGAGCACCACTTTGCACGGCACATTTTCAAACAGCCAGATTCTTCTGTTATTAGTGTGTTTTTGTTGTTTCTATAACCAACACAAACTTACTTAATTTACTGCAGATATCTTTTAAATCTTCCTATAATTTATCCAAGCAGCCATAAAGTTTAATGTACCCATCTTTAATTTGAAAGCAAATGAAAAACATACAGAGCAGAGAAATACAAGCTCAGTGTTTCTGCCGAGACTGCTGTGAAAAGTCCTTTAAACTGTTAAACGATATCAGCCGTACATGCAGTTTTGGTCTCTTTTCAGTATTCTGAAACACATTTTGAGAAAATGTTGTACACAGAAAATTTAAAATATTTACATTTGCAGAAATCTTGCAGAAAATTATTTTTTATCAGTGTCAGAAACCATTTTTGAAACAAAGCATGTGTTCCGGAGTAAAAGTGGGCCTCCAATTCCACTGTCAGCCATTTAGCCTGACCATGGGTGACTGTGAATTAAAAAGAAGGGCCTTTATGTGCGACCCTGTCACACAAAAGGCTACATCCATAACTTACGCAGACGAGGAGGCCATTAGCTTCTGATGCTGGGCCACTTTTACATAATATGGTGTGTGTGGACCAATCACCGAGCAGAGGACTTAATTTGCTTTAAGTCCACTGAGTGTATACACTCTGTGCCGACGTCCAGGGATGATCACTCCTACTGGGCAGGAGAAGCTTGTCGGCCCAGACAACAGTTTTGTGGAGAAAACAACCCCCAAAACAATCCTTCCACTTGGCTTATGATGAAAGTCTCCTCATCCTCAGTTGACTTAAATCATATTGGATTAATTGGCTGTTTGTGTTTCTCTGTGTGAAAGCAAGCCAAACAAATCACACCCATATGCTCCTCCAAATATGGGGACAAATCAAAATGCCAATTATTAATGCCGAAGCTCAACAAAGTGTGAGTGAGGAACCAGAACCGCACTTTCTGAGGCAGCGACACTTACTGAGGAGATTTCAACTGTTAGCAGCTGTAAATATGAGAGCTTGAAGCCCACATGAGGAACATTTCATTCCAGTCTCATGAGTTTAGAAATTAATTTCATACAAAATTCTACATTTTTATTATTATTTTCATTTTAAAATTGCATATGTGTTGTTGCTTTATGATTTTTATGATTACTACCTAATTCTTTTTAATGAGCCATTTTATTTTTTGTAACATTATACCCATAAAAAGGATTATTAGAATTTACAGAACTGGTTTGATACTCCCATCCAGCCTCTCATCTTTCAAACAAAGTGGAACACAATTGCCTTTCTATGTGCTTATCTAAAACAGTTAGACTCACTATAAAGTTGCTACTTGTGCAGAAATAAGGTAAACGATACCATGTATGCTACTTAAAAAGGATTTGCAAACCATTTGGCATGACTGCTCTTCATATTACATTAATGTCTCCCAAAAGGCCAAAGCCAAGAATGAATTATTGATAGCCATCATATGGATCGCACGCTGTGGCTCCACATGCCTATTAGAGGGTTTTGTTCATTCATTTACGCTAGCTTGGACGGCTGCCTCGAACGGCGCATCACTCTTCTTTTGCTTTTATCCATTAGTTGTTAACAATAACTGACTTTACGCAGGTGGCTGAGTTTCCAGCAAACAGTGAAAACAAAGTAACGTTGTGGGGATCATTTGCATCCTATGTGGTTTTGCTCACTGCATGTAATTTGACCTTTGACGTCTCTGGTTAGCTTGCAGTCCATTTAGGCTTTCCTTCATTTCTGCATGGAAATTGGAAAAGGGGAGACAACAATTTCTGATGAAACGATAGTTGGAATGATAATTGCTCGGTTAAAAAAACAGAAATCTAATTGTGCAGATCCCCCAGGAGACTAATATTGGACTATCTTATAAAAGGCACAGTATCCTACCAATGATTTATTGCTGAATTCCAATCATTTTCAATACATTATAGTTTCCAAATTGTGTTTAAATTGAGTGTAGAGGAGAAAAGGCCATTAGGAGATGCAGAAATGAAGATTATATTTAAATATTCATGCTCTCGCTACCTTATTATTGAATCTGTACACTAACAAAATCAATATTAAGTGCAGTTTGACATAAATTTATTTATGAATTTCGACTTTCTAAGTACTTGCATTTTTTCACTCAAAAAAGGATGAACATAATGCTGTAATGATATCAAAACAGTGTGTCAGGGTGCATTAGTCTGGGAGTTTATGAACCCGCACATAAAAACTCGTCGTCCCTCCAGAAGTGCTTACCAGGCAGAAATGTCACTTTTTACAAACATCAGTCATTTTACAGTCGTGTATCACAGGGCGCTCCTTGGCTGTGGGTGATAGTTAGAGAAAGATGCAGTCATCTTGTTTGTCCTAAATGAGATCTTCGCAGTAAGCCTACTTGGATTAAGGCCTGGGAGTTGGACTGTGTAACATTTAATTAAAATTCATGTCTCTCGTTTTGCCTAACCTGTCCCTCTAACTTCTTTGTGTTTCCAGGCCATGTCTTTGTTTAGTCAACAGTCCAATGTGACACTTATGACACAAGGACGCAGTGGTTCAGAGAATTTTCTTGTCTTAATGCTGCAGCACACAATATCATGTGATTGGCTGTCGCTTGCTGAAGCCTCAAGGAGAATTATAAAGATACTGCCGGTAATAAAATATCAATTTCTTTTTATTTTTAAATGGATTTGTGTCTCTAAGTGCACAGAAATTACAAATTTTCCTATTCATATCACATATCTTTTGTCATATGTGCAGGAATACTGTTAAATTACAATGGATTTCTTTCGTCTCTTTGTTTTTTTATTGAAATGTGAGCAAAGTTAAAAGGCTCTTTATTGGAGGAGCCACAAATCTGGACACAAGATGACACCATAAAAGCAGGAAGGCATAGAAAAGCAAAACATCAATCTAAAGTAAGAGGGGGAAGCAATAAATCAGAGAATCATAGCCTTCTGCCCCGCCTTTAAAATCATTTAAACAGATTCGAAAAGCCTGATTCTGCTCAAGTCTGTCTGTAAGTACCCTTATAAAGCCTTTATGTGCTTTAGACACAAAGGATAAAGCCACAAACCTTATTGAGAGACAGAAAAATGATGCCCTGCTCATGGGAAGAGGATGCTTCAAATGCCAGTATCGTTATTGGGATCACAGAGCGGAGATGAGTAAGTAAGGATCAAGGAAGTCGTCTATCCAAAGCATTCCTCTAATACGTTTTAAGAACCTCTGCAGGTCTCTGTTTCTGGAGGAGGTCTGCTTACGTTCAGAGTCAAAGGACTTTATCCTATCTTGAGTGTAATATTACAATTTCCGCATTAGGTGGGTAAATGATGTGACAGTGTGTATCAATGAGCAAGTACCAGAGGCTGCTGTCCTGTTACACCCATGTGCTCATTAGATATGGTATTATACAGCCTGTTCTTAGAGAAATAATACACATTTTGAATTGAAGGACAACTCTTTACTGTGTATTTAGTAACTCATATCCACACAAGTAATCAGAAGTTCATGAACTGACAAAAACTGCAATGGGCTGACACTGAAATGTTCGTGTCAGAGAGCTAACACCAAGCAAATGTGTAGAGGAAGAGGAAACTCCAGCACACTTTGCAGATTTGTCTGACAACAGGAAATTGAGGAAGATTGCTTTAGACTGAATTATCTGCACAAGCATTAGATGGACAGATGTCTCATGAAATGAGCAGAAAGAGAGATTTAGATTGTAAAGAAATAAAGTGAGTTTAAAAATGAGGGGAGGATTTATTTCACTGAATTATTTCACCTTTGGACTCACCTTTGCAGAAATTCAAATCCAGTTTTTTTAGAGATCAGTTCTTTCTTTCTTTCAACAATACTGTTCAAGAAGCAGCTACTATTTTTTGCTGTAACATCAGATGTCGCTTAAAACTAGAATTTGGTTTTTATAAAATGACAAAAGACCTAAATAACTTTAGGAACATCTGGTGTCACAAAAATGCCCTATGCACTTTAGTTGATGATCAACTCACTTTTGCAAACTTCCTGATATAATGCACTAATTTTTAAATTGTATTTCCTTGTATCTATTGGTTTTTAGTGTTTTTGAAGCACTTTAGTACTTTCATCTAATGAAAAATTGTAAAATGTTTGAATGTGATTGAAGTGTTTTTGCAAAAAAAACTTCTTCTTCTTCTGAAGCACTTTAGTGCTTTCATCTAATGTAAAATTGTAAAATGTTTGAATGTGATTAAAGTGTTTTTGCAAAAATAAAAAAAAAATCTTTCTTTCTTTCTTTCTTTCTTGTGCATGTGTTTAAAAGGAATTATGAATGCAGAAATACTCCTCAGAAGAAAATAAAACATCGTCTAGGCCTTAGAACTTGACTCTGCTGTGTTGAATGTGATTACTTGACAAAAAGGGATTTTTTTTTCTTGATCAATAAAATCTGATAATAAGGTCATCGCTGTGTAGCTTAACCAAAATGTGGAAATTGTTAATGAGGGGTGAAAAGAGCAGCGATAGCAGCTTATTGTCAGTCAGGTTAAACAAAGAGTACCTGTTTTCTTTTTGCACCCAAAATGTCTCATTTTTGCCTGAAAATGATTTTTAGCACTCCATGATTGACGTTATTTATATAGAGTACAGAGGTTTTACTGTGTTGCCAATGAGGACGGCAAAGTTTTTCAATGGCGCTGATGTGTCCTGAGTGTCTGTTTCAACCTCTTAGTTCTTTCATCCCTGTTCACCCAAGAAATGGAATCATAAAAACCATTCAAGCTAAATGAAAAAGGGCATCATAAAGCTGCATTACACCGGAGTACCCTCCTCTGCACCTTCCATCCTTATCAATATCACCCTTCGTCTCCTCATGCATCTCTACCCCCTCTTCTTGAAACAAGGCGTAAAAGCCTTAGAAAGAGACTCAATCTGTCATTTGTGTAGTATAAGATAAAAGTGTTTAAACGCTAAAGGACTGGGTTGTTTCTTTCCTCTCCTTTGAGGCAACGATCTTTAAGACTGTTCCTCAGGATTAGCATCAAGAACAACTATATATTATTTGCAGAAGAGCTTAGTGAGCAGAGTCTAAACCTATACATATAAGTCAATTTATATTAGAATTTCCATACGTGCATTTTCTTGTTACCGTCAATATGCAAAAACGGTACTTACTAACAAATAATGCATAATGTACTAGAGGCAGAGCATCAATAACTGCATTTGAGCTTTAAAAGAAAATGGAAAAAGGCAGAGCATAAAGATGGACCGTATGAGATATGCAACACATTAAACACGAAAACATCAAAAATATAAAGATGGCTTTGTGCTGCGGAGACAGCAAATCATTTATCTATAACAAGGATGAGGAAATAAAAAGCTTCCATCCTCAAGCTCCATTTGTATTTCATTCACTAACAAAGTCAGGTTATCTGCTTGCACACAACTTTCCTCCTCCTGCCAGACCTCCACCCTCTGTCAGAGAGAAGCCGACCGGAAGAATAAGACAAAAGACATTAGGCTTTTACATCTATCATCATTTAAGCCTCCTCTGATTTAAATGTGAAAAAAATATTTTTCAGCTCATTTAATAGCTTCTTAAAGGCAAGAAACATAATTTAAACTTGGTTTGGGTCCTTAAAAGAAGAGTTTTGTTTTTTTCTTTTTATGATACATGAAGATTAAAGGCGTGAGCTACTTAAAGAGTGTCAATTTGGGAAAGCACTTTCAAATACAAAACCTGTCAATGTACACCTCCTTCGGGCACTTTGGTACACCACATAACACATGTTCCTCTGTGCTGGCTGGCTCAAAGTGGAGAGGATTCTGTGTAGCTTTGTGGTGAGGTGTACTGTTGCTTCTGTTGCATTTTCTCCCACTGGTTTGACATTCAAGATCACTCAATTATGTATGAACGGCAAGCAATATCCTTTACCATCAGGCCCCAATGTAACATATTTCATTTTCAAGAGCTGCAGAGCACAATCAGACCCTCTGTGTAATTACTACTTATTAAAAATGATTCCAAATTATCAGTGGATCTGTGGGTTGGTGTCTGGGTCCAAACTGAGCTGTTGCGCTACATTATTTGTAGAATGGCTTCCCATGAGTAGCTGGTCTGTCAACAAAGATCACTTTTCTCAGATCACTGAACACTGCAAATTAATAAAAAGGAAATCACAACCATCATTGAATTTGGACTCATGTATGTAATGCGACAAGCAGCACCTATGGAGTAGGGGTTTTTTGCTCCACAGAAATAAGTGGCTTTTGGGAATAAGCATTATTGGAAAGACGCCATCAACAACTTGTTGCAATACACTTTAAGCACTTTCGTGACTACTTTTTGCTCCCTATACACAGGCTCATAATGAGAAAACACAGTTCAGCAGAGAAAAGACATCTCAAACAGCATGTTTACCCTTCACACAACATGGAGGAATTAAAAATGGATGAGCGCCCCATCCATTATTTCAACCTCCAAATGGCAAAATCTGTATAAAGCCCTGAGTATCCGTCTGGGTGAAAATAAATAAATCAAATATGCACTTCAGCATTTCCTGCCTTTTTCCACGTAGGATACAGTGTCGTGTTTGCAGAGGGCCCATCCTGCTCCTGAAAGCATCATGAGCTATATAAATAAAGCAAGAGAATTCAATTAGCTTTCTCATCTTTTCTGTTAATTCAAATGATTTTGTCACTTTTTTTTCCAGGGCAAGTGCATATAATATTTAAGCTCCTCTCATACTTTTGCTCGCCCCATTCTCCCAGCTGAGTTTCCCCTATCTGAAGGATTCTAATTTCAAAACACTGTGGTGTCAGAAGGATTTTACTGTGAAGTCACTAATTACATGCAACATCAATGCAATGCGGGGAAAACGTTAAAAATTTAGCATCACAAGACAAATGGAAAAATGCATGCTGAAACAAGGAAAAGACACACTAACATTCACAGTTTTTCAATGAATAATGGATGTTTTTTCACTGCTTCACACAGACTCACCCAGACTGGCTTCAGTGTCACCCACATCTTCATCCTAAAGAATATGTGTTTATGAATTATCACTTAGAGCTCTGCTGTTTGCATCAATTCATTAAAAGAATTGTTGACTGCATGAGGCATTGCTCCATGGGCTGATTGCATTAGCAGTCTGGGTGTAAGGAAGTGGAAAAACCAAGAGGAGAATTTTTTTTTTTTAATAAATATATATATAAACATGTAGAGACATAAACATGTAGAGAAAGTTAAATCTTTACAAATCTGCAATGTCAGGAATGCAGACTGAAAGATATTTAATAGAGATTTCAATATTTAAGCCAAGGTAGAGGAACAGCTTTACAAACCATATTAACTGGGTTGTGATGATCTTACCTGTTTGCAAGATTGAAAAAAGCCTTGGAGTCTGTTCTTTGCTGTGGATCCCCAGGCGCTCACCAAACAGCAGCTGTATGTAGCGCTGCCATAAAGGTGCAAAAGTGGTTGATAAACTATCGGTGCATCAAGTTGATACCAGCTAACACAACCTGCCCTCTGAACTGTGCAAACCTGTCTGACATGGTTCCTCATTGTTGGACCAACAAACAGCTTTGCTTTATTTTGAAGGCATTTTCATGGCTCCCTTTGCGCAGTAATTATATTACAAATCATTATGTGTTGTAAAGTCTATTGACCCCTAGTAAACTTATATTTACCAAGCTGGAACAGTTAATGAAATCTTCTTTTAATTAGCATTCCTCTTAAGGATGGACCATGTGAAGGGGTCCCTGCTTTGTTTTGGCTTTGTGGTTGACTGAAACGTGTAGATCCGCCGTTCCAAGATAAATCAGTATCGTCTTAATTAAGATGTGTTGTCTAACTGTAGAACAGTCCAACTCAGTGGCACGGTGCACACCTTTGTGCCGTGGTGCAGGAATATTCACCGTACTATGAATCAAATAAAAACAATATCATAATTTCTTCTTTTGTTGTTTTGTTTTTAAGGCTGGGTCGTTTTTCAAGCCTGACTGATTGAAAGTGGTCAGACTACTCAAGGTAACAACTGGAGAGGGGTAGCGGGAGGGTGGTTCTTTTGCTGCTTGTATAATGCAGTCTTTGGCAGGCTCTCTCTTTGTATCAGATACATTAGGACTGGAAATGTGCACTAACTTAAAAATGCTCATGTGAAAAAACATGGAATGTATTAAATTAATGGTCCCTTTTGCCCCGGGGCAGTAATGAAAAGGGACCCCCAATGAGTTCATTTTTCACGGCTTTGGTTATGCATTCAACACTCTAATTGAATTTCAATGTAAGTTTTACAAAGTCTTTATTACAGTGAGTCTTGATGTAAATTACATGTGATCCGTCGTGGGACTCTCACCCATTAAGTAATTTAATTGTGACATGCACTTTCTGCGCACCTCATGCTTTTATGCCTATTCCACCTCATCTAAATTGTCAGTTTCTTCTGTTATCTGCTCTGTTTATGTGGATTGAGGAGAGCAGTGTGCACACACTCTCGGCAACTTTCATGAGAGCAGCTCCTTAAAAGGAGTAATTGCTCCTCTCCTCCGTCCTAGGAAAGGGGACAGCACCAGACAGCTAGAGTGTACTGAAGTCACATGAATTT
Organism: Antennarius maculatus; assembly: GCA_013358685.1. Classification (NCBI taxonomy): domain Eukaryota; kingdom Metazoa; phylum Chordata; class Actinopteri; order Lophiiformes; family Antennariidae; genus Antennarius; species Antennarius maculatus. The sequence goes on from CM023607.1 coordinate 16,405,294, forward strand.
GCAAGCCGATTGCAGATGACTGCACAGAGCACATTTTATCTGGGAAATGTGCATTATTAGATTATCCTGCGAAGAGGAAAAATACATCTCTCAGACCAAAGAAAATTCATTACGTTTTGCAAATTTCAGCACAAGAGACGCTCAACCCTGAAGTACCTGTGAGAAACCTGAGGAAGACACATAAATGTGCACCTTGTTTCTAAATAGAGGTGATCTATTCAGCGCTCTGTCTTTGTGAGTGTACTTCTAATGTTTCAGACCCATCTCAAACTGATATCAGTCAGTTTTCTCTGTCTCCACCTAGTGTTTCAGCCCGAAGATATCAAGTCATAAATAGGAAACCATATCCTCCCTTTTCCTTTACTGAAAGTTCAAACACACACTGACGAGGAAGACGGATATTATATTCACAATCTGTATGTTTCTCATCGATAGCATGGCTGCGTGTGGGCACACGTGTGAATGTGTCTGAAGGACTGGAGCTGAATTGGCGTGATCATTACAGGGGGGAAGAGGCTTGACCTGATATTTCCTCTGTTGTTTGGTCAGGAAAAGGACGTTATTGTAAAAGGGCTGTAAAGATAAATAACCTTGCTGTTTCCATGGCAAAGCCACAAACAGTGGCCGACGAAGACAAAAGAGTTGAAGACAATAAATCTACCTCTTGTCAATTTTGTTTAGTTTTCAGAGTGTTTTTATGGGAAATATGCTTTCAAAACAAGAGGCCACATCCATTTTTCCACAGGCAAAGGGAAATTGGATCACTTTTTTTCTGCTTTTTTTTGAACAAGCCACAGTTTCATCTTGTGCATTTCTTTCCAGGCCACGCCATCCTGATTGGTAGTAGGAATATCTGACACCATATTTTGCCTTTGGATCAGGAAACTCCTTGTACAGCTGTATACATGTTTTCAGGGCCTTCGAAAGAAAGGGTATTGTCTTTAAATTCCTAAGAATACTCGGTCCAGCCCTCAAATTTAAGTGGAAAACCATCCCAGGACCTTTTTTTAACACGGTAAACAATCAAGAGTGAACATGCACACACTCATGCGCGAGGTCAGGTAGAGTTTATATCAATACAACAAATCCAAGTTCAACCTTTTGATAGCTTTTCTTCACAAACAACAGCAAATGAAAGGCAGAAGTGTGTTCAAAGGTCTTCTACAGTGGTACTACAAGAGTTATATTGAAATATTTTAAATATATAAAATTGCATTCATAACATTACATCTCCCTCAGAAAAATCAACTGAGTCATAATTACTGGGGCTAAAGACGTTTGCAAAGAAAAAGTTACAAAGACTGTGAACTATGCATCCATTGGCATCATACACCTGAATCTTCATCCAAAACACTCACAATTGAGTTGCATTGTGGTTAACATAGACATCAAGATTTGTCAAAGCAGAATGATAATGATGTCACTAGTTTAGATCCCTTTTTTGAAAGGTTTTTGTGAGTTTTTGTGAGTTTTTTTACTTTGAATGTGTGGTACATTCAAAGTAAAAAAAAATAAAGGGAACTTTACAATTCACAACAAAGTTCCTCAAAATAAGGAAACCCTTAATTTTCCCCGCTTTTTTTCTTTCATCATCCTGTTGTCTCTTCTATAATGTAAAAATAAACCCCTCCAGGGCTCTCTCATCTTCTCAACGCCGGGGGAGACGAGCCTCAGCAGAATGAAGGCGTGATGAGGAACCGCCTTATCGCTCCAAAACAAGAGCAAACACAGGAGTCTTTACAGCACATCATCTGAGAAAGAGCGCATGGCGAGATTACTGCCCTTCAAGAAGCCCTAAGACATGACCAATCCTAAGTAGTGCTTTATCTTGACAGTTTGCGGCGCTTTGTTTGCCTTTTCTGTGAAGCCTGGGGATAAAAGAGGAGCCTCTGTGAGCTGTGTCTGATTAGGATCTAATTGTTAACATTCACTGGGCCTTTTTATTATCTGTCCTGGTGTACATACATGCTGCAGTAGAGGCCTTCTCAGTGTTATGAAGGGCTCTCCCCTTGCTGCTCTTATGTGTTACTCAAGTACTAGTTAGCAGTAAGGTGGCAGGAGTGGAGCCCCCGGCTCGTCAACATCAACAACAACAACAACAGCAACAGCAACAAACAGGAATTGATGGCGAGTGTTTATTATCTGGTTTAATTGCTCCTCATCTGGAGGATCTGACAGTTGCGGTTAATGAGAGAGAGAGGAGGCATGCACTGTTGGCAGCGAGCTTCGTCGTCTAAGACTGTGTGTGTGTGTGTGTGTGTGTGCGTGCGTGCGTGCGTGCGTGCGTGCGTGCGTGCGTGTGTGTGTGTGAGCTAGAGAGAGAGAAAGCGAGAGACGGAGAGAGACAGAGGGAGAGAGGGGGTTAATAGGATTATTTCAAACACTGACTTGTAAATTCAGATTATTAGTACTACAATATTAATATTCCTTCAATCTTGGGTGTGGGTTCACTGATAAAACATCAAGCAAAGACAGGATGTCTGTGAAATCGAACCTTTTCCTCAGTTTCTCATCTGGCCTGCAGAAGTCCTATGTCGGCTACAGCTGGGGACCTCCCTGACATTGTGCAGTGTCAGACACACTTTCAAGCACAGTTTGACAAAGACAGCCCCAGTATGCCTTTAAGGAAAAGTGGATGGTTGGTGAAAGTCTGGAGGACTGAGGTGGTGTCTTTTCCTCTGAAGTAATAATAAAATGATGAGGGGATGGCGGAAATTGAACGCCTACACATGAACACATACATAAACGCACACCACCAAAGCCACCATCAGAGGCTCGGAGCACCATTCATAAATTTCTCCCGTTGAAAAACATGGGCATATTTTAAAAGGGCATACCCCACCCCTTTTACTACTCCATCTCAGCAGGCCCACATGGGAACAATTAGGGGTGTACGCAAATTTGGCGAGGGTCCGCAGCAACCAGCTGCATCTGTTTTTATTTACCTTTTGCTCTGGCGCTGGATAATGTCATGAGCACATCTGCTACTGTGCAACGCAACCGTGGTTACATGCGTGGTTGACCCATGATTCTGTAATTACGAGCCAAGCGAGATGAAGAGGCCCGGCAAACCTCTCAAAGCCACACAAAGCCTTCCTCCCCCTATTCCTCGTGTCTCTCCAGTGGCATGAAATCCCGTCTGCCTCACCAAAAACACACAGCAAGGCGCTGGTAGCTGGAAAGCAGAGGAAGCTGAAGAGGCATTTAATAACGCAAAGTTGTCCACATTAGTAATTTTGACTTAAATTTGATGTCATTAGATTGGCAGTCAGTTAATGACACGCTCTTTCTATTATGCAGGAACAAATGTGGTTATTTCTCAAATGAGCTGAGATGAGACACAGTTATCATATTTCCACATTTGATCTGATTGTTTATTTGCGGTCACATGGCACATGCTGCGATGTTCTTGTTTTCATTGACTTGTTGCTGCAGCACTTTGGAAGGCCTGACAACACTGTATATTAATGCAACATCATAGTCGTTTCTTAAGATACGTTCAGAGAGATTTGATCACATCAAGACATAATCGTGTTTGTGCTGATCATGGTCATGTAAATATACTAGGATTATTCATAGATGGCATTCTTAGGTTCAGGGTAGAGTGAAAATTAACCCTTCCATTATGTTTTAGAGCTATGAATTCAATAAGCAAAATTTGTCCCTTTCCCTAAAGATCTGATATTTGTTTAAAAACTTGAAAGTTCACATCACTTAGCATCTTTACGCAGCAAACTCGCATCAGAAAATCAAGACAAGACTTGTTTGTAATAATGATGAGTGATTATGAGCAATAACAAAGAAGACCATATATGGATCACTTCACAGAAGCAGTGTGTTTGGGGGTTGGGTGCCACCATGCTTCGCATCTCCCAGATGTGCAAACCATATGGTCTGACTGAAATTAAGACAAAAAAGAAACATGAAAGGAATTTTTAACTTTGTAAAGACAGTTAACAGTCAGTACAGATAGGGTAATGACCGAGAGCGGCCACATGAAAGAGCCGGGGATGTTTGCGTGCTTTTTGCACCACTTATTCGATTTCCTGCTCATAAGTTCACTGAGCAGATGGGGACCAAACGCACAAGGAAGTTTAGATTTTCTGCCCCACAGCCTGTTGTATATGATGCATGTAACTGCGTAACACTGCACTGTTATCATTTACAGATGCTTTGGTGCGTGCCAGGAGGTCACAATAACAAAGGTAGGGAAAGAAAGGTGGAAGCAAAAGTGAAACATCAGTCGTTTTATTGAAAAGCATTGTAGCTGTGATTTTAGGTTTTAGGGAATATGTTTAAATTTGCTTTATTTCAAGATGTCAAAGATGATATAAAAAAAATACATTTCCCATTGGACCAAATTAAACATCAATCTGTAAATATTAATGACATGTGTGGTTGAGCTGAATAAAGGCACTGGAATTGAAATTAGACATTACATCTGCTACAAAATATATAAAACAGTTTGATTTGGACTGGAGCGTCAGATCTGGAGGCTGCAGGGCCATCTGGGGAACTTATTGAAAACCCATTCAATGGTGTCCTCTCCTGTTGGTTTAACGGTACTGCAGTATAGCGAAAAGAAGCGGCACCACAGTCCCAAAGCCAACATCTCACCCTCACAAGAATTAAAATTCTGAGAGACAGAAGTCCATGAAAGACAAGCACAAAATCACTAACAATGAATGTCTATCACGTTGCCTCTGGGAGGTGGCATCCACAACTCATACGGGTTCCTCTCTGCATCAGATGTTTATTCAACGCCTGCTTTGTCTTCGTCTGGATAGTGTCCACCCTCAAGCGATGGCTGGCAGAAATCTAGACGTCTGTTTAATCAACCTCAACAGCACTGAGTGACCCCTGCATTTTTAAAGACTACAGACTTACTTGTAGCACAAGGCAGAACTGGGAATCAGAACAAATGAGTCAAAGGGCCTTAAATGAACCAGTACAGTATCACTAAAAAGTCCAGTGAGACTTGCAAAGATTAAACTTAGAGACCTAATGTTTAATATTCACACATTTCTCACATGTGTCAAATTTATGTACTTCAAACTCTACTTTAGATCTTTCTGGGTCCTGCTGGTCTTTATTGCTACTGGTTGTGTCAAACTGTTGGTATTATGGACTGGGTGGGCCCGCTGAGAGGAAAAATGTTTTGAATAGTTGGACTAACAGAAGTAATGGCGTCTCGGTCAAAGATGTATTTCTGCTTTGACTGCCAGACATGTTATACAGTCTAATGGTGGGATTAGAGCTGAGTCCCTGTCTGTGTGTGAGGTGGAACATTTGGGCACTGGTCTGTGTTCATCTCTGTGAATAATGCTCTCTGGTTTAGTGTGACTACAGAGTTTGGACTAGAGGGGGATTACTACATCCCGCTTCAAAGTGGTGATGTATTGTAATTATCAGTGTTCATGTGTTTGTTCATTCGTTCATCCGTTCGTTCGCTCTTTGCTCCTTTGTTCGTTTTTTTTTTCATTTGTTTGTTTGTCCACCATATATCTTCGCAACCGTTGCAGATAGAAAGATGAAACAAAAAACACATTACTTGGGCGGCAAAAGGATGAAAGTGAGATGCTAACCTTGACCTTGAGAAAAGTAGGTCACAGTCAAATTTCAACTTTTGTACACTCGGGAACCGGATAGGATAGAAAAACAAGGGAAAAGGCCAGTGTAAGACCCTAGATGAAAAATAGTGCTTTGATCAACCTATGCACTAGCTTTGATCTATGGTCTTATTCACACTGGCGTTCTACATATGCACTAGTCTATGCACTAGTCAGGTACTACTTTCAGGGTACCCTGACCTAGGAGGGAGAAGTCCAGTGTGAGTAAGATAATAGATCAAAGGTACTGCACTAGCTTTGATCTTTGACCTATGCAAGTAGGTCAGGGTACAATTTTGAACTCAGGGTTGTCGCGGGATGTTGCAGTCTCTGACTGCATTGGTTCTAGTTTTGTTTGAGGATGTCTTAAGGATCCAAGATAAGGGACAACATATTTACTGCATGTAATGAGAAATCATATACTTCTTAACAGCAAGTGGATTTTTCTTGATTAACAGACTTAACAGAAGATTAACAGACTTGATGATTTATGTTGATTCATAAACATCAGTCCTTTGAAATGTTACTTCTTCAGCATGGCAACTGTAATCTGTGTTACCACAGTTGAAATTTGACCTTGACCTAGTTTTCTCAAGGTCAAGTTCATCATCTCATTTTCATCCCCTTTGCCGCCCGAGTAACCTGCTGTTTGCAACGGTTGCAAAGATATTTGGTAGACATATGAACGAACGAACGGATGAACGGACGGACAAATGGACGAACACATGAACACTGACAATAACAATACATCACAGCTTTGAAGCGGGATATAATAATAATAATAATAATAATAATAATAATAATAATAATAATAATAATAATAATAATAATAATAATAATAATCTTCTTCTTCTTCTTTTCCTTTCGGCTTTTCCCTTCAGGGGTCGCCACAGCGAAACAATTGCCTCCATCTAACCCTGTCCTCTGCATCCTCTTCTCTCACACCAACTACCTTCATGTCCTCTTTCACTACATCCATAAACCTCCTCTTTGATCTTCCTCTAGGCCTCCTGCCTGGCAGTTCAAAACTCAGCATCCTTCTACCAAAATATTCACTATCTCTCCTCTGGACATGTCCAAACCATCTCAGTCTGGCCTCTCTGACTTTATCTCCAAAACCTCTAACATGTGCTGTCCCTCTGATGTACTCATTCCTGATCCTATCCTTCCTGGTCACTCCCAGACAGAACCTCAGCATCATCTCTGCTACCTCCAGCTCTGTCTCCTGTCTTTTCCTCACTGACACTGTCTCTAGACCAAACAACATTGCTGGTCTCACCACAGTTTTGTACACCTTTCCTTTCATTTTAGCTGAAACTCTTCCATCACACATCACACCTGACACTTTTCTCCACCCATTCCATCCTGCCTGCACACGTTTCTTCACCTCTTTTCCACACTCTCCATTGCTCTGGACTGTTGACCCGAAGTACTTAAAATCCTCCACCTTCTTGATCTCTTCTCCCTGTAACCTCACTCTTCCACTTGGGTCCCTCTCATTCACATACATGTACTCTGTCTTACTGCGGCTAACCTTCATCCCTCTCCTTTCCAGGACAAACCTCCACCTCTCTAGCTTCTCCTCCACCTGTTCCCTACTCTCACTGCAGATCACAATGTCATCTGCAAACATCGTAGTCCATGGAGATTCCTGTCTAACCTCGTCTGTCAGCCTGTCCATCACCATAGCGAACAAGAAGGGACTCAGAGCTGATCCCTGATGCAGTCCCACCTCCACCTTGAACTCCTCTGTCACACCTACAGCACACCTCACCACTGTCTTACAGTCCTCATACATGTCCTGCACCGTTCTAACATACTTCTCTGCCACTCCAGACTTCCTCATACAATACCACAGTTCCTCTCTGGGCACCCTGTCATAAGCTTTCTCCAGATCTACAAAAACACAATGCAGCTCCCTCTGGCCTTCTCTGTACTTCTCTATCAACATCCTCAAAGCAAATACTGCATCTGTAGTACTCTTTTTTGGCATGAAACCATACTGCTGCTCACAAATGCTCACTTCTGCCCTTAGTCTAGCTTCCACTACTCTTTCCCATAACTTCATTGTATGGCTCATCAGCTTTATTCCTCTGTAGTTGCCACAACTCTGCACATCTCCCTTGTTCTTAAAAATGGGCACCAGCACACTTCTCCTCCACTCCTCAGGCATCTTCTCACTATCTAAGATCCTGTTGAACAACCCAGTCAGAAACTCTACTGCCACCTCTCCTAGACACTTCCAAACCTCTACAGGTATATCATCAGGACCGACTGCCTTTCCACTCTTCATCCTCTTCAGTGCTCTCCTCACTTCATCCTGACTAATCTTTGCTACATCCTGGTCCACAACAGTCACCTCTTCTAGTCTTTGTTCTCTCTCATTTTCCACGTTCATCAACTCTTCAAAGTACTCTTTCCATCTTCCCATCGCACTGCTGGCACCTGTCAATAGACTTCCATCCCTATCCTTAATCACCCTAACCTGCTGCACGTCCTTCCCATCTCTATCTCTCTGTCTTGCCAACCGGTATAGATCAGTCTCTCCCTCATTACTGTCCAACCAAGCATACAAGTCATCATAAGCTTCTTGTTTGGCCTTTGCTACCTCTATCTTCATCTTACGCTGTATCTCCCTGTACTCCTGTCTACTCTCCTCAGTCCTCTCAGTGTCCCACTTCTTCTTAGCTAACCTCTTTCTTTATATACACTCCTGTACCTCCTCATTCCACCACCAAGTCTCCTTATCTACTTTCCTTCCAGATGACACACCAAATACTATCCTACCTGTCTCCCTGATCACATTAGCTGTAGTTGTCCAGTCATCTGGAAGCACCTCCTGACCACCCAGAGCCTGTTTTAACTCCTTCCTAAAGGTCATGCAATACCCTTCCTTTTTTAGCTTCCACCATTTCGTCCTCTGCTCTGCCTTTGCCCTCTTCATCTTCCTCACCACCAGAGTCATCCTACACACAACCATCCTATGCTGTTTGGCTACACTCTCGCCTACCACTACTTTGCAGTCACTGATCTCCTTCAGGTTACATCGTCTACACAAGATGTAGTCTACCTGTGTGCTCCTACCACCACTCATAGGTCACCCTATGTTCCTGCCTCTTCTGGAAGAAAGTATTCACTACAGCCATTTCCATCCTTTTTGCAAAGTCAACTACTATCTGTCCTTCTGCATTCCTCTCCTAGATACCAAACCTGCCCATCACTTCCTCATCACCTCTGTTACCTGCACCAACATGTCCTTTGAAGTCTGCACCAATGACAACTCTCTCACTTCTAGGTATGCTCTGCATCACTTCATCAAAGTTCAACCAGAATTTCTCCTTCTCCTCCAGCTCACATCCTACCTGTGGAGCATGCCCACTGACAACATTGACCATCACACCTTCTATTTCTAGCTTCAGACTCATCACTCTATCCAACACTCTTTTTACCTCCAGGACATTCCTAACAAACTCCTCCTTCAAGATAACTCCTACTCCATTTCTCTTCCCATCTACACCATGATAGAACAACTTGAACCCTGCTCCTAAACTTCTAGCTTTGCTACCTTTCCACCTGGTCTCCTGGACACACAGTATGTCTACCTTCCTCCTCTGCATCATGTCGACCAACTCTCTACCTTTTCCTGTCATAGTTCCAACATTCAGCGTCCCTACTCTTAGTCCTATACTCTTGGCGCTCCTCTTCTCTTTCTTCGTGCGAACGCACTTTCCTCCTCTCCTTCTTCAACCAACAGTAATCCAATTTCCACCGGCGCCCTGTAGGTCAACAGCGGCGATGGCGGTCGTTGTTAACCCGGGCCTCGACCGATCCGGTATGGAAGTCATAGGTTTGATTCGCATCTTTGATTTGGCAAAAGTTTTACGCCGGATGCCCTTCCTGACGCAACCCTCTGTATTTATCCGGGCTTGGGACCGGCACAATAAGACACTGGCTTGTGCCCTCTTGCGGCTACATTAGATACTGGCTTGTGCCCTCTTGCAGCTACATTAATAATACTAATAATAATAATAATAATAATAATAATAATAATAATAATAATAATAATAATAATAATAATAATAATAATAATAATAATAATAATAATAGTTCTTCTATTCCTTTCAGCTTGTCCAGTTAGGGGTCTCCAACTGCCTCATCCTTTTCCATCCCAGCTTATCTTCTGCATCCTCCTCTCTACCACCAGCTGCCCTCATGTCTCCTCTCACTACATACATCCACCTTCTTTTTGGTCTCCCTTTTGCCCTCTTGCCTTGGCTGTTCGTCTGATGAACTCATTTCTGATCCTGCCTAACCTGGTCACTCCTGAACATCTTCATTTCCACCACCTCCAGCTCGTCTTCCTTTCTTCTTTTCAGAAGCACTGTCTCTAATCCCTACATCATGGTTGGCCTCACCACTGTTTTATAAACTTTGCCCTTCATTCTAACAGACACTCTTCTGTCACATGACACCTCACACTTTCCTACGCCCATTCTAGCCTGCTTGGATCTGTTTTTTCACCTCCTTATCACACTCAGCGTTGCTCTGAACATTTTTAAAGTCTTCCACCTTCGCTATTTCTTCTTCCTGTAGCCTCACTCTTCCTTCTCCACTTGTCTCATTTATGTGCAAATATTCCCTTTTACTTCAGCTAATCGTCATTCCTCTCCTCTCCAACGCATGCCGCTTTATAAATGTTCCTCCATTTGCTCCCTGCTTTCAAATCAAATCACAATGTCTTCTGAGAACTTCTTGGTCCCTGATGATTCCAGTCTAACTCATCTGTCAGCTTATCTATCTCTGATGCAATCCTACCTCTACCTTTAACTCCTCTGTCACATCTGGAGCACACCTCACCTCTGTTCTGCTGCCCTCTTACATGTCCTGTTCTATTCTAATGTACTTCTCTGCCACTCCTGACCTCCTCATGCACTACTACAGTTTCTCTCTGGGTACACTATCATAGACTTTCTTTAGATCTACAAAGACACAGCGTAGCTTCTTCTGATCTTCTTTGTACTTCTCTATCAACGCAATTAATACAAGGCAATTAATACATCTGTGGTGCTCTTTCCAGGCATAAAACCATATTGTTGCTCATAAATACTCACCTCTGTGTTGAGTCTAGCCTCTACTACTCGTTCCCACAACTTCATTGTGTGACTCATCAACTTTATCCGTTTATAGCTCCCACAACTCTGCACATCACCCTTGCTCTTAAAAATGAGCACAAGCACACTCTTTCTCCATTCTTTGGGCATCTTCTCACCCTCTAGAATTCTGTTGAACAACCTGGTCTGAAACTCCACAGCCATTTCTCCTGGATGCTACAGGAATGTCATCCAGACCAACTGCCTTCCTGTTCTTCATCCTCCTCAGTGCCTTTATTATAAATTCTTTCCATCTACCCAGTACACTGCTGGCACCAGTGAAAACATTTCCATTTCTATCCTTAATCACTCCAACTTTCTGCAAGTCTTTTTTTTATCCCTCTTTCCCTCTGTCTGAAGAGATCTTTCTGTACTTCAGAAGTGTCCAATGTGACATACAGGTCATCGTATGCTTCTTGTTTGGCCTTTGTCGCCTCCACTTTGGCTCTACATTGCATCTCAATGTATTCTCGCCTTCTCTCCTCTGCCCTTTCAGTGTTCCACGTCTTCTTTGCTAACTTCTTTCCTTGTATGGTTTCCTGTGCTTTGGGGTTCCACCGCCAAGTCTCCTTCCCCCTGTCCTACCAGAAGACACCCCAGTACTCTCCTGCCTGTTTCTCTGATCATCTTGTTTCTCTGATCATCCCGGGTTTGATCGAACCCTAGGGGTTCGGTGAGTCAGTCTCAGGGGTTTGGCGGAGACGGAGGTCAAGACAAAACACCCAGCACGAAGTTTTGTCTTGACAGATCAAAACATTCGACACGATGCGTCAAATGAAATAAAAAAAAAAATAGGCCATTCATTGAAGGTGCGCCTTATAATCCAGTAGTGCAAAATACTGTACATACTGTATGTCTTAAATTTGATCATACAGATGAAACCTATTGAGAGGGTCTGATTCAGTGACCACAAACACAAACCAAGGGGAAACGACATAAACAAACATGACATACCTCCAGGGCGGCACGGTGGCGCTGTGGGTAGCGCTGTCACCTCACAACACGGCGGACCCGGATTCAAGTCCCGCTCTGTGCGGAGTTCACATGCTCTCCCCGTGTCTGCGTGGGTTCTCTCTGGGTTCTCTGGCTTCCTCCCACCTCCAAAAACATGCGCTTCAGGTTAATTGGCCCGTCCCAAATTGCCTGTAGTAGTGAGTGTGTGTGTGCATGGTTGTCTGTCTTTGTGTGTGGCTCCGTGGCGCACTGGCATCGTACCAGGAGTGTCCCCCACCTCACGCCCTATGCCAGCTGGGATAGGCTCCAGCCCCCCTTGACCCACTGTGGCGGATAAAGCGGAAGAAAATGAATTGATGGATGGATGGAATTAGTAAATATTAAATATTGGTATATTTTGGATATTTTTTTAACAGATGTTGGTAGATGTAGAGATTTTTGATAAGTTAAATTCTTTTGCCATAAAAAAGACAAAAATTACCACGCAAATCAAATTAAAATAAATCATAAAGGCGTGCAAGTATTTTCATGTTTTAACATAAGTAAGACTCAGATTTGTCCTCTATTTTCAATCTATTCTTTCAAATATGGCATTGTGCTGTTTTTAAGTTAACTTCTCTGTGCTCTTTTCCTTTTGTTCATTTTGTGTTTTGAATCACATTTAGTTTTCCTGATCAATCCCTTGTGTTTTAAAAATCTTACTTCAATTGTATGAAAGGTAATATATAAAATTAAAAGATTGCCTGAGCAACAAACAAAAGTAACTGCCTGGTGAAACTACAGTAAAATGGCCAGTGGTCAAAGTATCATCCAATAATTAATCACCACTTTAATTTTACTGTGTTCATCAGCAGCACATTCACCTCATCATGGCAGTTTCTCCATGGTCCAGTGCATTTTGTGATTTGTCTCTTTGAAGGTGAGCACAACATCCAGCCTTTAGAATGGCAGCAGGAATTGTTTGCAGTCTGCTTTTGCCTGTAAGACAAAGACAAACCTGCTTTAGATGTTTTACACTATAATTAATCCCTGTTGGGGGGAGGACAAAATACTTAAATTTGGCAATATTTAAACTGGCCAGAAATCTGCAGTTATTTCAGCACTAACCTTGATTTGGAATGTTTAGGATGTGGGGATGATCAGTGTCATGAATCTACTCTTCTAATGCAGAGTGAAATTGTCTGGTGCACCACTACATTACTATTTCACTCAACTGTCTTGATTGCCTCACTCGGTCAAAGGTGTGATATTTGAAAATGTGCAGCATAGCATCCTTTTGTGTGGTCACCGAAAAGCAGACAAGTATATTTACTATGCTTGGGTACAGTTGTGACATTTCTAAGTGCATTTCAGGCATGCTTTCATCTCCACTGCATCCCTCTGTAGTCTTACCATTCTGTATATCCCTCTTGTCTTAAAGGTTAAAAATGAACACTTTTTCAGTAAACCCCTGAAAGACCGCAAACCCAAACTGCATTTTATAGGAAGAAACACAATATACTGTCATTTTTCTAATCTATTTTTTATTCAGTTTATTTTTTTTTCTTTCCAGACATGTTGTTACAGCAGACTTCTCCTTCATCAGTGATTTAACATCAACAACAACATCCGAAAAGAAAAAAAAAGGGTTGACGGGTAGAAGCCATTGGCTTGTAAACTTCCCGTCCCCTAAATTAAGAACATCTCTCTCATTGCAACACATTGTCAACCAAATTCATACATTGCATGTCACATTTCAATTATTTTATTTGCATTTTGTGCATTGTTGTTTTAAATTGTCCATTCAGTCTAATAGGCGTGCATCTTTGCACACGTCTTTATCAGTTCTTGAGAAGAGTCCAAATTATGTTAATGTTCTTTTTGTAGTCCCTTGTGAGTGACATTTCTGGGCAATTTTGTGATTTCAGTGCCGATTGAATTTCTTGTTTTGTGTTTTGTGTGACTGAGGTGATGTTGAATTCTGTGCCTTCCCACACTTCTAGTCGCTGGCGTCAGCATCACAGGTTCTGGCCGTCGCTCCCATACGTTTTCCAAATCTCTTCAGCTTTTGGGTGATGTCATCCTTGAACCGTTGGCATCTTCCTGCCAGTCACTCATCCTGGCTATGGCATCATTCAGCATCAGAGCCATGGCCTCCTTGCTAGCAGCATGCCCCCTGGCCGTTGTCTCCACAGCTTGGTCGGAATCCTCCTGTGCTTTGGTCAGTTGCATTGCTATTTTTCTCAGCTTGTGATGCAGCATGTAAACTCCAAACCCCAGTGCTGTAATTCCGATTGTTATGGAGGCGAAGATATACACATCCTCGACATCTTCCACATCCAGTGGGTCATTGATGGAAAACCGTGAATATCTCGGTTTTCCCTTTTTAGTGTAGCAAGACTGCATTGGCTAAGCAGACACTGCTTGGTTTTATTGCCATGAAGTTGTCAGACTTGCCTTCACTTGTAATGAAGAAGTTTATTTGGATTATCAAACATATGTTTCCAGACTGCTCTGTAGCTGAAGTTTTAAGTAGCATTCACATATTTGTCTTTTTATGTGACACATTTTAACCTTAAAAAGACACTTTAGAACATTGTCAGCCCGTGTGACATACATTTTCACAGCTGATGACTTATGTGACACAAAATGTCATGTTTACTGATGACTCAGACCCTTAAATGCACATTTTCACTGCATTGTTAACACCTAGTTGTGGGTAGCAGAGAATTTTCTTCAGCTTCCCCTGATACTGAAGCTCAGTGTAAAACTATAACTTTCTGTCTAAAATCTTGAAGATAGATAGATATATACTTTAATGATCCCAAATTGGGAAATTCAAATAAATCCCTGTAGGGAAATTACCTTTTTACATTCCAGATATCTGCACATGTATATATATAAATTGTATACGCCTGAACATACAGAAATAGATCCTGTAGGTATGCTGATGGTGGGAGGTGGGTTTGGTGCACTGTGGGCAACTTGTGGGGGGCTGGTGCTTGGGAGGTGAATTGACACCTCCCACTGCCAGTTCACAATCCAAATATTTTTGGCTCACCCGGGTCTTGAACCAGCAACGTCCAGTCCCTACTCCAAGACTTAGTGGAATGAGCTACTGCCGCCCCAAAGCTGTCTCTGATTTGGTAACCTGCACTGCTTTTAAACCTTTTTTTTAAAAAGGTTTTAAAAAAACGTCGCTCATTTAGAATTACAGTAAATCACGTCTCATGTGAGCGTCTGTTGACGAGATCCAGATAGAGAGCACCCATTACACCAATATTAAAGTGTCTACTCTGGTTACCTGCCTGCTCCACAAGTCATTTTAATATGTTTTTATTGGCCTTTAAAGCCTATGAACCATCTAGAACCCTGTGGTCTTCTGATAGTGGCCTTTTATTTATCCCTAAAGTCAAAACAAAAACTCATCACAAGGCAATGTTTTATTAGTACAGTCCACATATCTCAAATAGCTCTCCTAAAGACCCGATGGCCACAAAGCATGTTGATATTTTCTCAAACAGAACTTAAAACCTATTGTTTAAACAGGACTTTTAATTGTGCCTTGAAATCCTAGTCTGAAAAACCTGCCACATCTCTCTCTGAGATTCAATCATTTATCTGAATGGAAAACATTTTTCAAATATATAAAACTTTAAAATGCATAAGACGAAGCTTAAATGCTATTCGCCTGGAAAGACCTGGACAATGAAACTAATATTCCTTCAGACCCCAAGAGCGGAAGAAGCGGCTGTAGATGAGATGATTACGGTCATCTCATCTCCAAGAAAATGGATGGATGGATGGATGGATGGATGGATGGATGGATGGATGGATGGATACATTAAAATTAAAATCACAGCTTTCTTTTTTATACTGCAGTTTTTTATCTTCCCATTGCAACTATTTCTATTTTGTGTCATCTTCTTCCAGCTCATTTATGAAAAATTTATTTCAAAAATGCCTCAGCTTTTCAAATACCAATAAAATAAATATTCCAGACTTGTTTGATAAGTTTGAATATACATCTATTTATTGTTATCGTTACTGAAGCTAATAATATCTGATAACTCCGTAGTGTTGGCCATTAGCTTCAGGTAAGTGTCACATTATAATTAGATCAAATTTAGCTACATTTGAATGTATGCTATTTCTTCTTTTCCCTTTTGCTTTTCCCTTCAGGGGTTGCCACAGCGAATCAATTGCCTCACAGCGAATCAATTGCCTCAATTGATGCAAAAGTACTTCGTCTTCTGCATCCTCTTCTCTTACACTAACTACCTTCATGTCCACTCTCACTACATTTGGATGTATACTATTGGGAAGTGACAAATTCAAACTTATTATAATTATATTTTAGATTATATATTCATTCTACATAATGGTAATCTAATTATCAAAAAAACAAAAATACAAAAGATGAAAATAATCATGGACAACAAAAACGCACAGGTTAACGTCTTCCTGGCTACTTAGTATTTTTTCGTGGTGCGAACCTTTTTGTTTGGGCTTTTTCATCAATCATTGTCGTTTGATTTCAAAGGGTGAAACCAGATTTCTGGATTTTTGTTTTTTCATGTCAAATACAATTACATGACCAATTAATTTCGCTACGTAACTTTATAAATAAGCTTTGAGAAGTTAAACGATAATATGTGATTTTACTGTGAAATTAACGATAAAACTATTTTAATTAGAACTTTTCAGATCCCTACAAAACTGAACATTGGTCTCTCCCAACTAGATGATGTCATCTCTTCAAGATGCGCAGCCATTTTGTTAGCTAGTTTGAGGTTGGAGAGGTTAGCCGTATACCTTTTCAAATATTCACTTTTTTCTGACGATTTCGTACTAAACTTTTACCGGGAAAGATACCGTATCGATGTTGTCTGTTGCTTTTTGTTTTTTGGCCACATGATTGGATATAAGAGAACGAACGGTATATCTGTTGTCAGTAATAACATAACTAGGTGGTCATTCATTTTTCAAGCTATCTTGAGTTTGCTAGCCTCTTAGCTAGGTAGCTAACGTGATCACGCGTGCTGTTTGCAGAGAAGAACACATAACAAGGTATTTATGACCGGAAGCTATTAAACGTGAGAGATTCTGTTTGAACCGTCAGTGTTTCTGCGTTTGAGTGCTTTTACTTTGAAGTTGCGTCACTCGGCTAACGAAAATAAACTTGCAGGACTCGTGTGCATCATAATTTACACTGAGCTCTATCAGCTGATTTTATTTATTTATTAACAACATTTCAGAGCCATGTCAGAATTGTACATTCGTGTGGCTGAGGATGAAAGCGAAGAGCCCATGGAAATCCCCTCAGAAGACGACGGTACGGTGTTGTTGTCATCGGTAGCCGCTCAGTTTCCAGGGGCGTGCGGACTGCGGTACAGGAACCCAGAATCCCAGTGCATGAGGGGAGTCCGACTTCTGGAAGGCATCCTACATGCACCGGAGAACGACTGGGGAAATTTGGTGTATGTCGTCAATTACCCCAAAGGTATGGAAGGTGTGGATCTACAGGAATGCAAACGTGATCCGTGTGTACAGAGTATTAAGTTTTTCTCTTGTCACTGTGTTCACTGGGATTTGCTGTCCTTAACATTAAGGAGTTCTGATCTCGTTCTAAATAATTATGGTGAAATTATTGTGAACACCTTTCAATATGCTGCACTATAATATAGCTGCCTCACAAATGGATGCTGTAAAAAGTTGAGCCAGCAGCTTGTTATATTCTCCCGTATTTGAGTCATTAATGGATGAAACCAGGAAACAAAACATACAAATAAGATAAAACGCTGCGCCTGGCTTCTCGATCCCTATTCAGAGAGAACTGACTGCTTACAGAGAACTAAACTAATTACATCTGTCAGATTTGGATATAATGTTGACCTGTTTTGTCCTGATGCACCTAATCTTCCTATTCCTCACAGATAACAAACGAAAGATGGAAGAAATAGACGCTACCTCAGCTGTGAAAATAAAAAGAGGATTTCAGAAGACATCAGACCTCATTGTCCTCGGACTGCCTTGGAAAACAACAGAACAAGATCTGAAAGACTATTTCACTACATTTGGAGAAGTCATTATGGTGCAGGTAATGATAACTTATCCCAAGATTTGGCCACATTAAACTCATTGGCTGCCAACGCTTTGTAGTAACTGATCTCCTTCAGCAGACATTCTCTGATGTTCCAGACATTTATTGTTGTTTTCTTCCGTTTCTGTCTGATCGCAAGATGCATCGCTCAAAGCGACACCGTGTTCGTTCGCGCGTGCACGCTGACATACAAAAACTTTGTTGCATCATTAGAAACTTGATTTTCACTGACAAGCTCCTCCAGCCCTCCCCGTTAAAAAATATAATTGACGTCTGTGGAGGTCATTGGCAGCCTGTGAGTTAAAGAGGATTCTTTATTTAGTTAAAAAAGGTAGTGGCAATTACAGTTCATTTTTGTTCACTGCAGGTCAAGAGAGATGCAAAGACTGGCAACTCTAAAGGGTTTGGGTTTGTCCGGTTCACTGACTACGAGACACAAGCCAAAGTAGTGGCTCAGAGACACATGATTGACGGGCGCTGGTGTGACTGCAAACTTCCCAACTCAAAGGTACGTCAGCGTCGATGTTGTGCTGTAGAGTATAACCAAAAACCTTTGGTGTGGTAATTCAGATCATCTCTGCTTCAAGAAGAGTCTATGAACTAATACTAAAACTAACTGTGGTCATAAGAAGTTTTCCTGACAGTTCTTTCAGTGTGACGCTTCAACATTATGTTCAGTTTCATATTGAAACGACTATCAAAAGGAACATTTGTGACAAGTATTTCAATTATGAAAAGACAGTTTTTAGTACATAACTTTGAAAATAATGTACTCTTTTCTTTACTCTGCCTCTTTGTCCCATCAGGCGTGTCCTGATGAGCCCATGCGGAGCCGTAAAATCTTTGTTGGCCGCTGCACTGAGGACATGACAACTGATGAACTAAGGCAGTACTTCATGCAGTACGGTGAAGTCACTGATGTCTTTATCCCCAAACCCTTCCGTGCATTTGCATTTGTCACATTTGCAGATGACCAGGTGGGATTCTTTATAGATAGCCAAGTTTAAAAGTCGATAGTGTTAAAACGACTGTAGTGATCAGTGTTCCTCCCTTCTTCTTCAGGTGGCCCAAGCACTGTGTGGAGAGGACTTGATCATCAAGGGTGTCAGTGTGCACATCTCCAATGCTGAGCCCAAACACAATATTAGTAGGCAAATGATGGATCGGGGGCGTTTTGGGGCAGGGGGGTTCAGTCAGGGCTATGGCAGTAGTCGTGGTGGGTTAGGCAGTGGTAGCGGTGGGGTTAATTTTGGGGCTCTCGGCCTTAACCCGGCAATGGTAGCTGCTGCTCAGGCAGCATTGCAGAGCAGTTGGGGAATGATGGGCATGCTGGCTAACCAGCAGGGCCTCACCACCACAGCAGGCACCACAACTACGACCCGAGACCAGACCTTTAGCTCAGCTAGCACCAGTTACAGCACCCCCAGCTCAGCTAGCCTGGGCTGGGCTGCAGGCACTAACACCGCCTCCAGCAGTGGTTTCAACTCTGGCTTTGGCAACTCTATGGAGTCCAAGTCTTCTAGTTGGGGAATGTAGACAGCTTCTAGTTGACCATTTCTGTCGCTGTTAGGTTAATCTGGTAAGTATACCTACAGGGGGAACTCCTTATATCTTATTATTTAAAGATACACTGCCTTTTATTTTGTTAAGAAGAAACTTTATACTTCTGTATGACTGATAGTCATGCTTTGAATGGGTGAAAAGTTTGTTAGTGGAACCTGCCACACTCCCTCCTTTGTTTTTGAGAAGATGTTGCATTGTGCATGCTAGATAAGTATTTATGAACATGCACAAATATCCTCAAGCCACTTGTAAAATGGCCTTTATATAATTATGTATGTGTATGCAGTAAATTGCATTTATTTTTTTCTTTGACTTCTTTTGGAAACACCCTCATGAAAATCTCTTCTGCAGTTCACCAAGTCTTTCCCAATTACCCGGGAGGAAGCGCCTCATTGGCAGCAATGTTCGCCAGATCTTGGTATCAATTCCCCTCTTCACATGTGTAAATGCTTTGCCATCAAAGAACACAGCTTCACTCTGCATATACTGTGTTAGACGGTGGGTGTTGTCTTTTTTTCCTCTCCCCTTTTTTTTATGGATTTAGAAACCGTGTCTGCTCTTGTCGTTTATCAAGATCAGTGAGTGGGATAGATGTTGGACCGAGTGAGAGTGAGCGAACGGGAGCGTTAGAAAGCACGAGTGAGAAGGACTGTTTGTGGGAATTTCATTTAAAGAGACAAATGACTGCAAGAGTTGAAGAACTTGTGGCTTTGTGCGAGTGTGAAAGGAAGAAGAAAGTACGAGTGTGTCCCTAATGGCCATCACAAGGACATTTATTGCATCCTTAGATCCCTGTGGTCTCTGCTTTCTCTCATCGTTTCTATCAGCACTAATTCTTTAAAAACACAGTGAAATGTCAAATGCTCTGAGTATTGGTATTCCTTCGTAGCTTCTTCTTGCCATCTGTTTTGATGTGAATGCTGTGTCTGGTTCTGTGTTTTTATTTTCTCCCTGTTACCACCCTCTCTGTGTGAAAATGTGACTTTGTGCTGAAGTCTGTATGAGGGGAAAACACTGAAAGTGTGAAGTTTGCAAGTGAGCCCAGAGATTGATGTGGTGAATGTTTGACAAGTTCCGATTTGAAAGTTTGTGTTTGAAGTGGTTATGAATGCATTTTCTATGTTTTGTGAATCAAAGGGAAGTCTGAAATAAAACTGAATTGACTAGGTATGATACAGTCTTGACAGTGATTTCTTTTTGTCTTTACATTAATTGAACTGCCAACACTTTAATTCACATGTATAGGGACCTTGGACATGGACAGCCCAGGTTTTCGTCTGAATCCAGGTTGGGAGATGCTGAAGACATATTTGGGTGCTGGGAATAACCAACAATGGGATTGCTGTGTGACTGCCCTAATCCTGAAAAAAGTTTTCTTCATCTGTTAGCAACAAATCTCAGACCATCTTGTAAGGAAGTTTAGAGTGAATCCTGTTCTGGCAGTTAGGTCTGGTTCACATGAGCAAATGGGACCAAAATTGTTCTGCAGTTTGTGAAACAAAAGCCGTCTTAAAATCCAAACCTCATTTTGTGCTGGTATTTGATTTGTTCCTTGTCCCTCATAAAAAGCATTGACAACTTGTTAACTGGTCTCTCATTTCAGTCCGATCCAAAGGAATTTAAGCTTTTGTTATTTTGATTGTGACATGGTCCTAATGTATGAGCTGATTGAAATTCAGTGGAACTTCATCTGAACATGCCAGCAGTTCACTTCATGTATTGGCATACTTTAGTATTGCATTTTTAAATAAAAGATATGAGCTTTTAATCACATGTTGTGTCTTAATGTAGATAAAATGCATTCTTGTAAATGGGCATAAGTACTGTAGTTCTAATTTTTCAGCTGTTTTCCATGAAATGCCTCTAATCCTTACTTTGGAAATGGTCATCTGGTCTGTTGGTGTGAAAGGTTTTTGCTGGCAAGAACATAATTTATATGGTGCTCTATTTGAATGAAGAAATACACTTTAACAATCCCCTCGGGGAAATGATCTTTTCACTCTGCTATATATATTTTTTGATTTTATAAATTTATAATCCCTGAAGGGAAATTAAGAATGCACACTCTAGTTTGTCAGTCACATGCATGCATATTGGTGTGTACAGGCCCCTGTAATACACTCAATCACACACAAGGGGGCCTGTAAGCGTGCAAGGAGAGGTAGAGTGGCGGGCAGCTCCTTTGTGGAGCGGACCAAATGAGCAGCTTGTGAGGGGGACGGCGCCTTGCTCAAGGGCACTTGGCAGTGCTCCGAAGCGTGAGCTGACACCTCCCACTGTCAGCTCACAGTCTGGGTGTTTTTAGGCGGGAATGGAACTGCCAATCTTGGAACAGTGGACAACCCACTCTGCCACTGAGCCACTGCAGTCCTATTGAACATACGTATATATGTGTGTACAATATAGTGTATATATATATAGTGTAGATTGTACACTCTGTGTGTATATACAGTAGTCCCTTTATTAACCATTTCTACAAAGTACAAAGTGTAAACAAAAAACTCATCATTCATTTTCTGCCGTTTCATCCGACGTGGCGGGTCACGGGGAGCTGGGGCCTAACTCAGCTGGCAAAGGGCGTGAGGCAGGGGACACTCCGGGCACAACGCCGACAATGGTCAAATCATGAACAGAGAACAAAGTAAAGGCAGCAGTGGTTCACCGTCTTGCTTCAGGCCCAGGGCTGTAGCGGTTTGGGAGAGGCTTCACCCACTGATCCCAAACCTGTGTTGTGCCCATCACATCTCAGCACTTACAAATGGCAGGAGTCTTGAAAAAGTGTGTCAGACTTTCAGTATGTGACGGTTTTAAGTTGCATTACTCATTTTTGAAATAAATATCGGCTCTTTAGTTCCTCCTGCTGGACAACTACTGAAACAGTGTTAAGTGAAAAACCTTTTAATAATTCCCATAGGGAAATATTAGGAGACAGAGGAGGATGGAGCTACCAGGCAAGAGGAAGACCAAAGAGAAGATATATGGGGATGTAGCGAGGAAGACATGAGGGCAGGTGTTGTTGGAGAGGACGCAGAAGACAGGATGACATGGAAAAGGACGACACATTATGAAGACGCCTAGGGAGACCCCAGGGAAGAGTAGATGTGCATCAAGATCATGATAGCCAAAATAACGATAGTGGTTACCGGGTGGGGGTGGGGTGCAGTGATATCCAGTGGATATAAAAAGTCTTCACACCCCTGTTCAAATCCTAGGTTTTTGTGATGTAAAAAAATTAAATCAAGACAAATGATTTCACAACTTTTTCCACCTTTAATGTGACCTTTAAACTGTACAAGGCAATTGAAAAACATACCAAAGACCATCATCATCAAGTGAAGAGAGTATGGTACAACAGTGGCATTACCACGAACCGGACATGTGACAACAATCTCCCGTATTCTTCATATGTCTGGGCTATGGGGTAGGGTGGCAAGACAGAAGCCTTATCTAACAAAGAAAAACGTCCGATCCCAGCTGGATTTTGTAAGAAGACATCTGCAGTCTCCCAAACACTTGATGAAACTGATGAAACCAAGGTTGAACTTTTTGGACATAATTCCAAAAGGTATGTTTTGCGCAAAAACAACACAGCACATCACCAAAATAACACCACACCTACATTGAAGCATCATGCTTTGGGGCTGTTTTTCTTCTGCTAGAACCTTAGTCAGAGTGGAGGGAATTATGAACAGCTCCAAATACCAGTCAGTGTTGGCACAAAACCCTTGGGCCTCTGTTAGAAAGCTGAAGATGAAGAGGAATTTCATGTTTCAGCACAACAATGATGCAAAGCACACATCCAAATCCACAAAAGAATGGCTTCACCGGAATAAGATTAAAGGTTTGGAATGGCCCAGCCAGAGTCCAGACCTGAATCCCATTGAACATCTCTGGGGTGATCTGAAAAGGGCTGTGCAAAAGAGATGCCCTCACAATCTGAAAGACGTGGAGCAGTTTTGCAAAGAAGAGTGGACAAATATTGCTACCTCAAGATGTGCCACATTGATAGACTCCTACCCAAAAAGACTGAGTTCTGTAATAAAAGCCAAAGGTGCTGCAACAAAGTATTAGTTCGAGGGTGTGCGTATTTATGCAACCAGGTTATTTGAAGTTTTTATTTTATGTTTTTTCTTAAAGGTTTCAGTTTGGTTTTAAATTGCCTTGTACAGCTTAAAGGTCACATTAAAGGTGGAAAAAGTTGTGAAATCATTGGTCTTGATTTAATTTTTTTACATTACGAAAACCTAGCATTTGAACAGGGGTGCGTAGACTTTTTATATCCACTGTAATTGTGGTCATGTGACATGTCTTTGACGTAACTTTTCCATGTGACCATGTCTTTGATAGAACTTTTTCTTTTAAGTGTTTTTAAAGCCATCAAAGATCCCTCTTATAATAATCACAGCACTGGACGTAATGTATTTGAAAGCAAGACAGTAGAAGATAGAGCAGAAAGCTTCATGAGACCTGAAGAGACTGACGAAGCCTCCGTTGAGGATGAGCTGGAGGAGACAGAGAGCTCATTGGACAACGAGATCAAGTGGAGGGAGCAGATATTTGCTCTCTGCCAGATTCTGCTGCAGAAAGAGGAGAAATGCTCGACTTTGCAGCAGAAACAGCAGGAGTGGGAGGAGAAAGAGAGGGTCCTGGTGGCTCAGATACAGGAACTGAAGGCACAGACCCCAAAGGAGAAGAACAAGAAGAAGTGGTCCAGGCGGCTGTTCTGCGTTTGGTCCAAAAAAGAGTCCTAATCTGGACCTGAATGCCTGTAGACCAGTGGATGCAAGCGGCTGAAATGGGTTTCTCAGGCAAGTAGCTGGTTTCTTCCTTAGAGATAGTGTGACAAACACTGCTATTCGCAAGGGACTCAGTAGAGTCGCTGCTCATTTGCGTGGAAAGGAGTCAGCTGAGATTTTTTGGACATCTGGTGCAGATGCCTCCAGGGCACCTCCTTAGGGAGGTGTTCCTGGCACATCCAGCTGAGAGGGGACCTCAGGGCAGACCCAGGACTAGGTGGAGGGTTTATATCTGAACACTGGCCTGGGAATGCCTTGGGATCCTTCAGTCAAAGCTGGTTGATGTGGCAGGGCAAGGGAAATTTGGGGTTCTCTGTTGAAGCTGCTGCCCTTGCGACCCGACTCCGGATAAGCGGAAGAAGATGCCAGTAGACCAGTAACGTGCGGCCTCATCTGCCACCATAAAAAAAAAAAAAAAGGAAAACGGAAGAAATAAATTAAATGGTTACATTTGTCCAGTGATGTGTATTATAAAGTTATTTTCCATTTAACATAACCAATTTTAGATTATTTTTACTCAAAATCGCTGAATTTTCATATTTACCGCTGAAATACAGAGATGAGACCTGCGGTGAGGCACCAGCCAGCAGAGCCTCACCATGGATTGTGCAATGACTCTGCTAGCTGTGCTGGCATGTTATACAGTGAGACCGTAATGCTATCTCTCTCTATGTCGCTATTAAAATGTTCAAACACGTTTGCTATATGAACTTAATTTTTATAGTTTAGCTAATGCATATTATGCCGTGTTTTTTTTTTTTTTTTTTTTTGTCAACAACTGTGTAACATCTTGAGTCGAGCGATCCTAAAACGGCTAGGAAGAGGCACTTGGTGAAGCACGCAATTCTCTGGCCTCATGGTAGGGGGCGCTGGTGATCCTAGGGCTTCTTCTTGGGACTCCTTGGCCGCAGAATAAGTGACAGCAAGCCACAAGCTATAGTCAGCGAGTCAAGAGCAGCCATTCGTTTTTCCGCTTGCCCTGCTTTGCTATAAAAGTGGAGGATTACATATCTCAACTCAAAATTTTTTCGATGCTTTTGTTCAGAAGGAGCTGTGCATGGACTTCATTTATGAGTAAACGTAACAAACATGTACGAAACAACAGAACGTTTTTGTAATCAAATGTGCTTCTTATTGTGTTAGTTTGTATGTGTAAATAATTCTATGAGACTTTAAACACAACCCATTCACTGTTGCTAATTAGATATTCAATTAAATGGTGAATAAGCTACACTGTAGGCTTGTATGTTTTTTTAATCTAATTATGATGAAGTCAGTGCCTCACCAGCCATGAACGTCGTGCTGATCGATGCTTTAGACCAGTGGTCCCAAACTAAGGCCCGTGGGGCCGGGTGCGGGCCATCCCCACATTTGGCAAGACCCCCTGAACATTACCAGAAAAATGCATTTTGACCCCTTGAATTTTTAACAGACGTGACAGAAATGCTGAACAGCCTTAACTTGCAGCTATGAGGTCAGGGGAAACTCATTTGTCACATGTATTTCCACATAAACACATTTGAGGTGAAACTAGCGCTGGTTTTGGAACAAGTGAGAAAACACAACTTCATCCATCTCTCTGCTACCCAAAACTTCTCTGCAGGGAACCCAGCGGTCCCGTTCCCAGCTGAAAGGTGTGTGGAAGCACTGGAAATGCTGAAGGCACAGTTCGGTGTGTGATTCAGTGAAGTACATGCAAAAGAAATCGGTCTTTTCCAGAACCTCTTTGTTGCCAACATCGATGACGTCCAGCCTTCTTATCAGTTTGAGTTGGCTGAGTTACAGAGCTGTGATGTTCTGAAAGACACATTCAAGCCGGACAGTCTCATTGACTACCACTCTCCTAGATGACACGTACCCTAACTTGAAAAAAACATGAAGTGAAGATGTCCACACTTTTTGGCAGCACGTATATCTGCAAGCAAACTGTTTCCTCTCACCTGTAAGCAACAGACTTACGGGTGAGAGGTGGGGGGCACGACACCAGTGCAACGCGGAGCCACATGAAGGACAAACAACCACTCACGCACACTCACACCCATGGGCAACCTGGAACCAACCAATTCACCTGAAGTAGACATGGGGAGATGATACAAACCCCAGTGCACTAACTGTCTATTGTTTGCCGACCCTTCAGTCTTCCAAGCTTGCAGCAACTGTTGCTTGGCTTACAACTCACTGTTACCCAAGCTTCCCTCAGATGAAGGCATTGAGTGTACGAGTGACACATCACCAAGATGCATCCAGTCAGTTCAAAAGTTGGAATCAATGTTAATGGAAAGTGACAAACGTGTCCGTTTTCCCCTACCATTTTCTCAAAGTCATTGACTTGGATGGAAAAGCAAACTGTATTTCATGATTGTCAGTAGATTGTCTAATGCAGATATACAGTAGGTCGACACAGTAATTAATTAGTTGTAGAGCTTTTTATTGGATTGGGAGGTCTTAGTAGAGATGTGGGTTTGTTTATGTATTGTTTTATTAACAGTGTATTTATCTGCACTTCAGACACATATTCATACACACTGATTAGGCCTGTGCCTTCTAGCATGCAGGCCTTTTAATCTGATGTCTATCTATATATAAGCTGCTCTTGTCACCTGCTGCCTATTTTAGTGCTACACACAAACACATGTAAATCTTGTTTACAACACTCAGAGACTAAGGCTCATACAAGCTAATTATAAAGGGATTGGCATCTTTATTTAGCCTAATGCAGTACGGAGAGACAGTTCACCCTAATCCAGTGTTCATATGGTGAGCCATGGATGTAACATGACTAGAAAATAATATTGGCATAAAGATGGAATTCACACTTAATTTCCCCTCCTCTTGAGACTGTGATAGAAGCTGTCACACAGACACACATTCTATGATCCCACTTCCTATTAGTTAAAGCTACACAGCATATCCCTGAGGGGTAAACGTTGGGTTATTATTTTAAGGGTGGCTGGCTGTTAAATTTTCTCAGAAATGTTATAAACACGGAATGTGTAACATGTTTTCTGCGTTTATTTGAGTGATGATGAAGAAGAAGGTATTTAAGCGTTGTAGGATGAGGAGGAGACGTTTCCTCCATGGCCTGTCCAGTTGGTGTGGATGAAATGGCCCGGGTTTGACAGCAGCTCATATGTGTGGGCCCCGAAGTAGTCCCTCTGGGCCTGGAACCAATACAAAAAGAAAAATTAGCAAACTCTGATTCCCACACAGGGAAACCTTTCACTTCTGTTGGAAGGCAACTAAGTAAGAGTAACTGAACTTCTAGAAATATTTATGGGGAAATTTGACATATTGAAGTATTTGCAATTTCTATTGTGATTACAGTTTGACGGATTGCGATATTTTTTGGTCAGGACACATTCACCCGCTTAAAACTGATTCACATCTATATTTAAATCTGGCTACAAACAAACACTCAATGTTTTTGGAGTTTTCTCCTCCTGGCGCCTTGTGAACTATTTAATCAGATATTTTTATCATCTAACATCATCTTACCTGAAGGAGGTTGGCTGGAAGCTTTTCATGTCTGTAACCATCATAGAAGGACAGAGCTGTGGTGAAACAGGGCATCGGAATGCCATGCTGGACTCCAGTGCTGATCGTTCTGCGCCATGACACCTGAACAAAGACAAATAGGTGAACAATAGTTTGTGTGCTATGGTGATATGTAGTGTTCATGGGAAGAAGGTAACAGAACTAGTAAGCTGAGAAGACACAGTGATGAATAACTCTTCTGTTCTTTCCTAACATAAGAGGAAATCAGCCTTCAGTTTGAACACTACCTGCCTTCTTTTGTAAAAGGAAACAACGTGCTTTCCGTTTCTTTGTCAATACTGGTATTGCACACTGGTTTGTGGAAACTTCCTCCTTCCTCATACCTGGCAGTCTTGCACAGCTTTACTGAAGAAAGAATCCAGCAGCAAGTTCTGCAGCTCAGAGTTCCTGTCGAAGGCCTCTTTAATTTTACCAAGGAAAACACTATTGGGGAAGGAGAGAGCAGCATTATGTAACAAGACTGCATTTAGTAAAAGGACATCAATAATGCAGCATTAATGGGAAATAAAGAATTACCATGAACATATTTCTTTTCTATATCTCTGCTCGGATTGTACACAGGTTTAAATGGTGACTGTACACTGCATGTTTTACAGAGTGCTACATTTAATTTAGATTCATGCAACAACAGATTACACAAAACTAATGTCACAAAGGTGTTTCCTCATTTCACTCGAATAGATATCTTCCTTCATGCACGTTCTCACTCTAGCATCAGACACAGTGCAAAACAAAGCTCAAACTTCTTCGTCAAGACTTCTGCATGGTTTATCCTCAAACATGTAAGCAAAAACTACTCATTTTTGTCTTGTCGTGCTTAATGACGAGATTTCCACAGTGCTTAACCAAAGTTTTCACCACTTGTTGCAAGTGACAACAACACAATCTTGTGATACAGGAACCCGGGGGGGGAGGGGGGTTACCTTCGGATGATGCAGCCTCCTCTCCACATAAGAGCAATGGCACCGTAGTTGAGGGACCAGTCAAACTCTTTGGCTGCCTGACGCAGCAGCATGAAGCCCTGCGCATAGGAAATGATCTTGGAGGCATAGAGGGCCTGCAAAGAGGAAAAAAATTAGCGTATCATATATGAGTCACTGACAAACGTATTTTTTTAATTCTTAAAATAACAGAAGCAGCCAAAACCTTTTGATTAAGTGTTTAAAAATATTAAATTGGTATGTAAACAGCGAGATGGATTTTAACTCTAGCATTCTACCTTTCTGATGTCCTCTAGGAAGGCCCTCTTGTCACCGCTGAATTTGACCCCCTGAGGCCCTGAAAGGCTCTTGCTGGCCTCCACTCTCTCATCCTTCAGGGAAGACAGGCATCTGGCAAAGACAGCCTCTCCTGAAATGGAGAGATGTGGGTGAAACAGAGGGATGGACGGGGTCAGCAAGGTTGGCTCTCTGCAAACTACACATTACTGACGTGGCAAGGGACAACAGAGAGGAGACAGTAAACAGTAACTCTTGTGTCCTGAAAGCACTCATTAAAAACTAATAATAATGGTGGAATCAATGCCATGAAACAATGCCAGAAACAACACAATGTTATTGAGACGTCCGAGTGTGACTCAACAGCAGTGACTGTACTGTTGTATCAGCTAGTCCATTATAATTACATCATGGGCTGCCGTTTGCTTCACCAAAATGTATTTACTTTGCCGCTTTATCAAGATGTGTAGAAAACTGCTGGGTCACCATGAAAAACACAACAGCTAGATTTTACAACTCATAGATGGGGGGGGTATAAAATGAAAATGTGTTGTCCATTCAGAACACCACCATGGTGAGGAATGAATGCCGTTATCCACCCGTGCACACAATATCTGTCCGTTAGCCTGCTTCATATAGAGAGGCTCGTCTCTCACACAAAGAGGCTTTTTGTATCGCCTCTATCTATCGTAACATCTAAGGCCCTGACAGGGACAGAGCAATCACACGTTTTAAAAGAAATCTAATCTGTAAAAAAGGCCGTCGGTGCTGGGCAACAGTTTACTTTGAGTCACTTATTAATTATGAATATGACCAATGGAAAATGATGCGGCGTTCCCCAAGGGTCACTTCTGAGGCCACTGCTATTCCATATCTAAATGCCAACGCTGCTCAAATACTGAATTATTATCTTATCTCCTTCCAACTTAAGCTGATGACATACAACTACACATTCAGATGACCACACAGCCTTGCATTCAGTTATTCACTGATTAAGTGTATTTAAGTAATCAAGAAGTGGATGAGCCAACTAAACATGGAAGGAACTGGAATGATTGTTCCTGAAAGACACTCCAATGACTCAAACTCCAAAGTCCATGACTCAGAATCTGTAAATGACCAGAAATGTAACTATGGCCTCTCATTACAGCAGCTGCATCAAGACATTTATGAAATTAGCCTGTTACCCAATTTTTAATGTGGCAAGATTTAGCAATATTTTAGTGTAAGCATTGATTTCTCAACAACATGCAGAAAATTTATTCCTGCATGTAGCTTCAGCAGGCTAAATTACTATGACGTGTCTTAAAAGTGTTTTTTTTCTTCTTTAACTTGCAAAACAAATGCACTGCCGGCACAAATCCCAACAAAGACAAGCGCATCCCACAGATGCTCAGAACACTTCTCCACCTTCTTGGGCCTCAAAGCATAGATTTTAAAATCCTTCTCCTGGTCTGTGTGGCAGCAAAAGATCTTGGGCAACAACACATAATTTGATTTACTTATCCTTTACGGGACATCTTTCAGGTTCTTTGGGTGCAGCTTTGTTCACATAATCAGAACCAAGCAGTTATTAAGCAGCCTTTGGTTCCTACACTCCTAAAATGTTTAACAAGCTATACAAATACCTGAGGTCTGCTCAATTCATTTAAAACAAGCCTTAAACCTACTTCTTACTGCAGCATTCCCTTAAAGGCAAAAGACTTATCTACTTTTGTTTATCTCTGTTAATCTTTATTTACTGGCTTGTGTTTGCATTTTGGTTTTATTGTTGTAATCAAGAATTTTACATTTAAATGCCATGATGCCAAGGGCATCATTGCTTTTAACGTATCATTTGTTCTCAACCATTTCCATGTCTCACATTTCAATGTACAGTAATTCAATCTATGCCATAGAAAAGTACTTTAAATGTCTGAATTGTGCTATATAAATAACGTAAAAGTTAATGTCACAATTTATACACAGTTGTACACAGTTGTTAATAAAGCAGACTATCATACATGTAGAATAAAGCCCAAAGTCACAGAGTATAACAAATCCCCTTATGTCACCCTAAGTGATCAGACTATGAGGAAAGCCTCCAATCTTCTTAGTGGCAGCCTCACATCAACCATGCTACCTAAAAGAAGCTCACTGCTCACGCTGTTTGTCATCTAACTGGCAAAGCTAACCATTGTCTAATCAGGACGACTGCCCTTAAATTTGTTTAAGCCATGTGGAAACCTTAACATATGTGATGAAATGTATTTTGCCATGTCATCACGACAAACACCGTTTCATGAAATGTGGAAGAAGTGGGAGGAAAGGAAAGGAAAACAGATACTTCCTGGTATGAGTCCGTTCTTTCTCTTACCAATGAGGGTAACGGGTGTGCCGTACTCCAGGGCTGAGATGGCCGTCCACTTCCCCGTGCCCTTCTGTCCAGCGCTGTCACGGATCTTTGGTAACAGGTGTTTACCGTCGGTGTCCTTGTATTTAAGGATGTTGGCCGTGATCTCAATCAGGAAGGAGTCCAACTCAGTTTTATTCCAGTTTTCTATAGCCTGTGTTCCAGAGGAATGAAATATAATCAGCCGGGGTTTTTTTCTTTTTAAAAAAAAATTACATTACACACAAAAAAGTAATGACTATGACATCATACAGCTCACCTGTGCCATTTCATCATGCTCCATACCCAGAACATCCTTCATCAAGTGATAGGCCTCACAAATAAGCTGCATGTCTCCATACTCAATGCCATTATGGACCATTTTCACAAAATGTCCTGCACCCTCGTCTCCCACCTGCAAAGAGCAGTCAGATTATTGTGAGATGACATCACAAGTTGTCACGGTGACCAGAAGGGACTCAGACTGCATCCTTCTGAAGATGCCATAAAAACTATAATCTCCATCACAAACGCAAAATACCAAAAAGGTCATCACCAATGATTCAAATGTTTCAAAAGATTTATTTCTGTGAAAATCACATGTGAGTGTGTCAATATGCTTATTTGATTTTGTATCATCAACATGTGTCTCATTGCACCCAGGACAAAACACACACTGTGGTTGGATTCCTGTGTTTATCATCAGTAGTGCGAGTTATCAACAAAAGGAGGGCTTTCCACACCCTCAGATCTGGGTCAATTTTTTAAGATAAAAGTGCTCGCATCTCACAGATACATGCAGTCCATTCAAATGACTTAGCAGCACCATTTCTCTACCACTTGCAGTTAACATATTGTGGTCCAACATTGCACACCTCCAGATATATGTATAATTCAATCTCCCAGATCTGGATAATGATCTAGATCCAAATGCAGGTAATAGTGAGTAGTGGAAACAGATAATTATCTGTGATCACACACTTTCCTCCAACTTTCTCTGGCAAAAGTAATAAGTCTTATATAAATGACATTAACGATTAAAACACTCACCCAGTCACAGCAAGGCTCTCCCGTTCCAACCTTAGCAGCGATACTTTGGAAGATGCCTTTTATGTGTGGCCTTAAAAACAAGCCAGATTTAAGTGTTGAAATATTAACAAATACTCTAAAACTGAGACTTGATTTCCTGAAAACTAAAAGATAAAAATCCAGAGCTTTATTTATTTATCTTTATCAGTAATGTAGTAGTAAATACTGCTTTGGCATGCAGCTGGAAGTGTGAGGAGTTATAAGCATGACAGTGTTTGTGAAGACTCACCATGCGTCTTTATGTCCTCCTGGCATGAGTGAGGGTCCATACCGGGCCCCTTCCTCTCCACCACTGACTCCACTGCCAACAAACAGCAAGCCCTTCTCCTTCAGACTCTTACACCGCCGCTGAATGGAAAACATGGTCCTGTGAGAACACTCTCAATACTAAATACAAATTTACAGCTATGTAGATTCGATGCCTTACTGTTGTGTCTCTGTATTCAGAGTTTCCACCATCAATGATGATATCCCCGGCCTCAAGAAGAGGAACCTGAAGATGAGATACAGGAGATACAGGTTTAAATTTAACTAGTTAGGGCTCCAATTTCACAATGGATTTTCTTTTGATTCAGCCTCTATTACAGACCAGTTTATCAATGAAGTCATCCACAGCTTGTCCTGCTTTAACAAGCAGAATGATCCTCCTGGGTTTCTTCAGCTTGGACACCATGTCTTCCAGGGACTCTGCCCCAATCACTTTGGAGCCCTTTGCTTCATTCTGAAGAAAGTCGTGCACCTTTGACACGGTTCGGTTGTAGGCACAGACCTGTTGAGGGAGTTCGGTGATTACTTGGTAAAAAAAAAGTGAACAGTTTTACTTCTAAAAGAAACAAAAACAGGAGTCATCATCTTACCACAAAGTCATGGTCATTCATGTTCATGATGAGGTTCTGGCCCATTACAGCCAGACCAATAAGTGCAATATCTGCTCTGTGAGGAGAAAAGGAACGCTCATTTACTGGAGGGATCCGACAGACATCTGGTCAACAGCACAAATTTAAACTGTGCGCCACGATTTTACACCGGAGCCATTTTAGACAGTTTTTTAAAAATACCATTGAAGTTAAGTCATGAGGACATAACTACACTAGTGATTTAAAAACTAGCTGTAATTCACCAGAGCCCCAAACAACTTCAACATTTTTATCTCATTGTCAAATTTACTTCTATTGTACACCATAGTTAGCCAACAAGCTAATAATGGCATTTGCTTACTGATCAAGAAAATAAGGAAAACAATTCTTAGTGTACAATTAATTCATCGTATGAAACAGCCACAAATGCTCCACTTTTGGGGCTATTTAAATAAGAACAAACTTATTTACTCAGCCATGATGCGCAGCGCGTAATGGTCCCGTGAAGTAACAGCGTTCAAATGACAGTTGAGTCGGTGCACCAGCCCACTTCACCCCAGACTTCCTCCTCTCCTGCGCTTTACTTCCTTGTTCCCTTATCGGTGAAGGCTGTGGCAGCGCAGTCACACGCGCAGGCGTCAAGCATTCACCAATCAGAAGTCGTCTAGCAAATCGAACGCGTCCTTCGCGAATTGTGATTTGCTCAGAAAGCTGAGGAGAGGTAGCTGTTCTGCTATTGGTTCCACAGACTGTCACTCATTACCCATACCCACGACTGACCGTGAACTTCGTTCATCACGACGAAGTCTGTATGGGTGGTCGATTCTATAGAAGTAGATTCAGCATGATCATTTAATTCAATTCAATTCGATTCAAAAAAACTTTATTTGTTCCCAAGGGACAATTGAAAACACACAAAGCAGTAAATTACACAACAAACAGAAATGCAAAATATAAACAGGTATGTGCAATGAGCCAATACTGTATATAAAAAACCAGAAAAATTGTACAACTATAAAACTAAAGAGATATCTGTCAGAGACGCAAATTGTGGCAGCATTATGTGTGTTATGATGAGAGGATAAAGCATTAAAGTCATGAGATGTACAGAGGGCTTCAATTAACCAACTTATATGTTACGAGTCAGATCAGAAAAAGTACTTCTGATACAACTTACGTTTAAAATTTAATAAAGTAGGATTAAATAGGACATGTGGAGCATTTTATTTTTTGTTATGGACTTCTAATTACATGAAGGGATGGAATACTTCTTCCAGAAATTGTATTTTTCGAACAAAATTTTGAGGTTGTTTCTGGGAGGATTTGTGCTTGAAAAATTCTCTTCCTCATGACAAACTTGAGGCCAGCGTATAAAAGGAGCCTTTAACTTTTCTTCCATGCAGAATGGGATTTCACAGAATCATGTTTCTCTTCTAATTATTGGAACTCCATGACAGATCACAGGAATATGACTTTACACTAAAGCACTCTGATGTCAACCACATCTTTACTAACCCATTGTTGCAAGATTGATACAAGTAAAAGGTCTCCTTTCAAACTAAAAAAAAGAAGACAAATTTCAGATTTTTTTAAAATTAATTTTGTATTTCAAATTGATGATTAACATTGGTGAGTGATGTGATTCGATTACAAGTGAAGCTGTTTCTAAAAGCACAGTCATAAGGCTGCTTTAATCCTGTGGGTCATTTATAATGTTTTTGTTGGTATATTTTTTCTGTTGTGTCTCCTCTCCTTGGTGTGTGTGTGTTTAAGGTTGTATAGGTTACTGCAGACCTTTCTTGTGATCGGACCTACATGTTGTGCCAAGGTTTCTCCTTGGCCAGGGCATAAAAAAGGCCTAAGGCTAATTAAAAGAATATGACTTATCTGGTCGTTTTATTACTTGTTACTTGACTTACAACAGGTATGAAAAATGGTTCTGTTGTAAAGAAATATCAGGAAGAGGTAAGAAAGAAACATAAAAAATCACAATGATAGGAGTCAAACAGCAAAAAGACAAACAGGTAGCACTTTTTCTGCTAATGCAGTTTGCACTTTTATTGTTGCCTCATTCACTAAACAGTTCAATGATGCAAGATTACCATACACAGAATTAGGATACCTGCAGGACACATCTATGCTATACAGCGAATGGATTATAATTATTACAAATACAGTAAACATATTTACATTTTAATTCAAGCTCCATACAACACAGATATTTACAAAATAATTATGAAAATGAAACCAGTCTGACAAATAATGTACAGCGTTGATTTCATGTTTTGTCTTTCTTTCAGTGAGCAAATCCAAAGGGAACACAGTTAAATGATATTAATTATCAGCGGAGAAGAAGAAAAACGCTTTTTTTTTTTTTTGAAAGGCATCAACGGGAAAAAAAATGTTGAGATGAGGAAAAACACCAGCACAATAATAGCATACTGTCATTTTCAATGTCAAAAGCTACTCTGTATTATATTCCCTGATATTAGAAACAAAAAAATGAGTTCAAACCACCTCTATTTTGTTAGAATTCAAGTGGCCGGCTAGCTTTGGTGGTGAAAAAATATTGTTCAAATTGAGAAAAGACCTTTACTCACACCACTTCTGTCTAAATGTAACTCATCTACCCTAAGAAGATGCAGTGGGCTGCATTTTTG
The DNA here is from genome assembly GCA_013358685.1 of Antennarius maculatus. NCBI lineage: Eukaryota > Metazoa > Chordata > Actinopteri > Lophiiformes > Antennariidae > Antennarius > Antennarius maculatus. The sequence goes on from CM023607.1 coordinate 16,441,197, forward strand.
TCCTCTTCTCCAACAATTCTCTGTAAATGATGGAAAACACACATCTTCATAGTACATTCCATGCGCATCTCTCACATCATTTGGTTGATTCCGGGTACAAACAACTAAACCGCAGACTTCCTTTGATCAGTTAGTTGAACCCTTTATTGATATGTGCAAAGAGCAAACTAATATATACATTGCAAACAATAAATACATAATTCAAAATATACCTCTGAAAATCAGACACTAGTAAGAAAATGTTTGCTCTGACAGGTATTCTTATTGATATTTATCGTATACGAGGAGGAGGCTGAGGTTCATTTGAGGTATGCAGTACTGTGAGACGTGAGCAGTGCACAGATGCGGTTTTCTGACCGTCAGATTGGCTGACCTGAGGACAGTAATGGTGATACATTTCCAATAAAGTCACTGATTATTGTAACAGACTGGCTCTACTCATGTTTCGACGTATCGAACCTGAATGTCCCTTTCATAAAATATGATGGTCAAACTGCTGGTTGGTTGGCCAGAGTTTTTAATGCCCATCTCCACTTAACACAACTCTAACATTTGTAGTAGCCACCAAAAGGACTAATTAATTTATGTAGGAGTGTAAGCAGCTGTGAAGCACTGTACAGAGCAAATATTTTCATAAATATCAGAAATAAAACCTTTTTCTACATATCGTCCCTTCTATATCACACCTTTCCTTTCTGCTTGTTTTCTTTCCAATCTTTCTGAGGAACAGCTGTCCAGTGTAGCCTTGATATGTGCTCTAATCAGTGTTCCTGACATGGACAATATCTTGCACCCAACTTGTGTGACTTGCCCTTGTCTTGCTATAGATATGTTAATGTGCAAAATAAGGTTCAACACCAATGAAATTGGTTAGAAATAAACATATTCCCTCTATTAGATTTCATATAAAGCGTCCTTTTGGGATGATAAAAGCATAGAAAAAAACAGTGTTAAAAATAAAAAACAAACAAACAGCCTGATAAGAATTAGATGATAATTAAATTCAATGGTACAAATAGAAAAGGAACACACAACCTGCGGTGCTGTAAGTACTTGACAGTGAGGGGAGTAATGGGTTCAATAACCGTCTGTCCTGCAGTCTACGTATGAGCAGCTCCATCAAATAAATACTAGCACCAAAGCTAAAGCATTACAACTTCCTATTTCTTCCTTCTATTTTACCACATTCTGTCTTGAATTCATAGGTACATGATGGCTATAAACAAAATTAGAGAACGTTGTGACGTGTTGCATGAGAAGAGCTGAGAGGAATATCTTGAATCACTTTATTAACACATTAATGCCAGAACAGACATTATGTACTAATCGTGTCTGTCCTCCTTCCCTTCCCCTCATTCAAACCCTGGTTTTCATCTCAAGAGGATAAAACCGAATTCATCACTTTGTCGGAAACAAACCATCGTCACACTTTCATGGCAGATGCATGAAATAAACTTCATATATTTTTCCATGATTCCTCAGAGTTTTTTTGACGCAAGAGTGTGATGACTGACGGTTCTATGGGGGTTTGGAGTTGGTGTATTTACAGGGACTAGGGATTTGGGTCTAAATGTAATGTGGATGAGGTTGAAAAACCAGTGCTACTCTCACATCTATCTGATATGGGACAGATTTTTTTGTTGTAACATTTTTTTCCATGTAAGTAGTGTTCAGGAAGTGTTGCACTACCAACCAGAGGCTTTTGTCTCAATATACATCATACGGAACTTGAGGCAACCTTGCTTCCTCTAACAAATCATAAATCAAAAAGTCACCTGGAGATGTTTATCTGTTTTTCCTTCATTTAAACTGTAGTGATATGATAAGCAAATCTGGTCTTCTCCTGAGGACTGCTGCAGTTGTCTTGGGGGTTTATTGATAAAATTAACAATAAAATAAATATTTTCTCTTGAAACAAGTAACACTGATGGACACAATTTTATACAGAAGACTGTCAAACTGAAAGTAAGTGGCCTGAAAGAACAGTTTCTGAAGAATCGTGCACGCACAAGTAGACTATCACGACATGCTACTAGTTAGGGAATCAGGGAATGATGACAAAGTGGAACAAAATCAGACCCAAACATTGTCAGAAAAAAAAAACCACAGAGCTGAAGAGGAGGAGGAGGAAGGGAAGAGAAACAGCAAGAAGGAAAGTTAAGTTGCTGGAAGGTTGCTGGAGGAACAGGGGGAGGCAAACTCCTCTGAAACTGAAAGTTTTAGTCGAATGAAAGGAGATTTAAGCCACAAGGCTACTTACAAAAGAAAACCGTCAAGAATCACACAATGATTAATAAGTGTTAACACTTGGTAAGTTCAAAGGCCTTCCAAAAAGAATGGTAGCCGCGGTGTCCTGTGTGCCATCCGACTCACTCAGTTCTTCATGAGGCCGCTGCGTCTCCTCGCCAACTTTGATCTGTGGGAACACGATGGTTTATACGTTTCTGAGGAATGGAGAAACTATATAGAGTGAAAAAGAAGCGTCGTGTTTGCATACCTTATTGTTCCTGCTAGAAGAGGGTTAAACGCGTAGAGCCAGTCGTTCATATCTTTCTCGTTATTCGCCTGCAGGAGGATTCCTCGATGTTTTGTGCAAACGGCAAATGTGTTGGGAGTCTAAAAGACATGAGGTTAACTATTTTTTCACTTTGACGGTTTTAAGGTTGAATGCTGTTAGACAACTCTCAGTGAACATGAACTCGATGTAGAGACATGGGCGTGAGCATTTTAAAACGCTACCTTGAGCATGGCCTGCTGGTCCTCGCTGTACTCCACCTGCGCTGTGGAGAGGTTGAGGACACCTCGCTCAACCGGGTCCTTGTCGCTGTTGTAGATAAAGACGTAGGGCCGACGCACGACCACAAAGTGCTTCACCCACGAATTGGAGCGCGGCTCCATGAAACTCAGGAAACCTTTCTTTGACACTACAGATCTGACAGGAGAAAATAAAAAGATCAGTTAAAAAATCTTGGGTTTTTTTGCAAAAGTAAATCAAGTTCCTCTTGGAATCACCCAAGTCCTTCAGCTCAGAGTAGAAAAGAGGAATAACCATTTTAATTTAGGGTGTGAAATGTGAGCAATGTGTTCACCTTTTGTAACTGCATCGCTGAACGTAAACAGGATAAAAACATTGAAATAACAGCATGTCATGTCGTCACTCACCCTGGCCTCATTTCCTCGATGTCAGGCACCAGGTTGAGGAATTCGTTCTTTCCAGCCCGTGCTAGGTAGGAAGTCTCCAGTGTGGGAACCATGGGGAAGTTTTCATAGTCTGAGCAGGAGGGACTGGAGGCACGAGAACTGTTCTCTGGGGTCCTTAGGAACGAAGCAAACTACGTCAGCTTGTCTTGCCTCACAGACACTCACAGATATTTAACAAATAAAAGCTTTACTTTTGATCCATGGAGCCACAGCGGGAGTCAGACAGTGAGGGGCAGGTGGAGGAGGGGGTGAGAGTAGCGCTGCTGAAGCTGGTCACCGATGGGTCGCGTCCCATCGGTGAGATGTCAGACAACTGAAGAGGAAGAGGCATCAGTAAAAGATAAACACTTTTAGAACAAAACTTCAGGTTATTTTACTTGTTCATACTGAAGTAACTGTTGAGTGGATAAAACCGTGTCCCAAAAATAAATCTGAGCAAGATAGAGTAGACCAATAAAATACGATGTCTATTGTTGTATAATGAACGGTTTACAGTGCTCTTCATTTCACTGCTCACCTTGCAGTCACTGACACTGTTGACCAACTGGTTATACTCGCTGTTGAAGGTGTGTGTCAGGAGGCGCAGGCACTACAACAGAACAAGCACGACACAGAAACGTGAGCAGCACAGAAGGAGAAAAAGCTGTTTGCAGATGATAACGATGCAGTAAAGACTAAATGATCAATAGCACTATCCCATAATACTCTTCTCACCTTGGTAGCCAGCTCCTTCTCGCGATCCACCAGGCTCTCGATGTCGGCTGAGTCGTATCCGCTGCTCTCGCTGGGTGTGATGGCACTCTCGAAGGTGGTGCTGGAGATCTGTGAGGAGATGGAGGTGGAGGTGGACAGGCTGTCGGAGCTCATGCTGGGGGACAGCAGTTCACTCAAGGACTTGGCGGTGGGAGCCGTTCCTAATAACGCTGCATCTCCAAGCTTCTCCCTCAGCAACAGGAGGTGACGGGTTTTCTCCACCTGGATGAATGACACAGGCCGAGTCAGAAAGAGTTTCCTAATCAGAGAAGCATCACAATAAGATATGACTGGTGAACGTGTTTTTTTTTTTTTTTTTTTTTTTTTTTTGAAGACCCACTTCATGCAGCTGCTCCATTTTTTCCAGCTCCCACTGGTGCTCCACTATGAGACTGTCTCCTCTGGGCCTCCAGCCAGCCAGGTTCTCCTCTCCACGTACATAAGCCACCGATGTGTCCAGAACCTTCCTCCGCCTCCGCTGCATTCCTGCTCAAGACAGAGACACTCATGATCGTTTTCTAAGGATGGATATCAGTTGACAGCGTGTTTTGGAACGGAATTCCAGATTGCTCACCTGGACTCCCTGTGTCTGACATTTTGCACAAGCTCAGCTCATAGATGCCAGTGACTCGATTGCTGTAGCAAAGACAAGGACATAGTGTTTCTATAAATGTTATGCATATGAAATGATCCAACCACTTATAATGGCTCCACTATGTCCGAATGAAGACTTACCAGTCTGGGGTTTTGGAGTATCCGCTTCCAAACAGGTTCCTGAGCGAACGAGGAGGGGAGATCTTTGCGTCTCGTGAGTAAAAGACCATGCAGATGTCTTTGGTTATAATGGCCGGCTGGATGCAGTGGTCCAGCTGTGGGCCACAAAGAGAGAGCTTGTTAGCCGCTGATATCTAAAGAGGTGAGATAAGCTGTGAAGTGGAACCAGACGGCGTAACAAAGAGAGGCAGATGTCTGACCTCCAGATATGCAGACAGGGTCATGTAGATCTTCTCTCCATACGGGGTGACTCGGTTGAGGAGGAGGGAGTTATGCAGGGAGCTGTCCCACACTGCCTCGAAGCGGTAGAAAGTCCTGAAGACAAAAACAAGAGAAGGTTCAGTCGACCGATACAATTTCAACCATCAGTGATTTCACTACAGAGAGACGGTGCACTGACTGAGGTGACCCCACACATTACTTAAGTTATAACAACACATAAAGAAACAAAACAAGGTGAGACCTTGATGGCAGACACAATATGATCAGGAGCTACTGCAGGTACAGTGTCTTGCAAAAGTATTGGCCCCCCCAAAAACTTGTTTATATTTTGCCACATTTCAGGCTTCAAACTTAAACAAACTGAAAATATTTTTCAAGAATCAACAACATGTGAGACACAATCGTGAAGTGAAACCAAATTTATTCAAAATTTTATATTGTGTTTACAAATAAAAAACTGAAAAGTAGGACGTGCAAATGTGAGACCAAATAACACACAGGTGCACTCTGTCATTGTTGTCATTTAGGTCAACATTGGATCATTCAGAAGTCATCAGGGAACTTCTGGAGTCGTTTGACTGAGCTGAGAGAACTGGGGGCCAATATTTTTGCACATCCTGCTTTTCAGTTTTTTATTTGTAAACACAATATAAAATGTTGAATAAATTTGGTTCCACTTCACGATTGTATTTCATGTTGTTGATTCATGAAAAATATTTTCAGGTATCTAAGTTTGAAGACTAAAATGTGGCAAAATGTCAAAAAGTTCTTGTGGGGGACCAACACTTTCGCAAGGTACTGTAAGAGGAGTGTGTGGAATACAGGTATCGTCGGTGTAGCAAACTGTTTGACATATGATGAGGGCCAAACTTCCTTTGGAGTAATACTTCTAGATGCATTGACCTTATGGAGGAACATAGCTAACCTGGTGGAGGTTTGTGGTCTCTAACATTTGTCTGGTTTATATCTGTGACTGCATGCTTTCTAAAATGACCGCTTAGTGAGGTTTTTATGAGTTAAACACTTCCTATCTCTGGCAGCAGGGGGCATTGTTACCCTAATATTGAGAGCCAGACCTGCCATGTTGGTGGCTTAATTGCTTTTGTTGTTATTCTTATTATTTACTTACATTGGTGCAAAAATAGTTATGAGAAACACAAGATCAACATACTATGACACTAACTAATACAAATAAGGAGCTGCAGTTTCATATATACCTTGCCTTTATTTGCCCATTAAACTGAAATTAGATCTTTTGAAACTAAAGATTGATGGAAATGAAGGCAGACTAATTACAACATACTAATAAAAAACACAGTGGGGATAAATTATTTTTTATAAATCTATAGTGCTAAAGAGAGGCATAAAGTTTTTTCAGTGAAAAAGCCTTATGTTCTCTGGTCACAGGTACCTATCAATATCCTTATCAATAGAAAGCCTGAGCACAATCAATCCAGCCGCAGCAGCAGAAAAAAAGAGTGCATAGACAAAAAGAGAGAAGCAAAGAAAGTCAGGAAACAGAAACCATGGAAAAAAGTAACATTTGTGAAAATGGAAATGTTCATGCAAGGGTTACTCTGTCTTCAGCAAATAAAAAGATGAGAGCACCAATGTACGTAGATCCTGCCTGATCCCAGTTTAAAATGTTGTTTAACAAAGAAAAATTATTATATGTGGTTATAAATTCAGATGTCGATTTATATCTTGATCTTCTGGGTCTTCTGAATATATTGTGTTCATTAGATACAACTCAATTCAAGATGGCGAGACAGTCAGCAGTTTAAATTACCTGTTGGCGTTGTGGGTTGACTTAATGTTCTTGGCAGATATGATGTTCAGGGACAGCACAGATTCCGCAGCACAACTGTCCACTTCCGCCTTGTTCCTGATGCGACCTGGTCGGTCACACAACAGATAGTCGTCACAGATGCTACAGTGACTTTCTTGTGATGGAGCGTAAATGCCTGATGTAGCAAGTCAGTCAGCAGATTTGAATTCAACAGCCATATGGTCACATTGTCCCGAGGCAAAACTCTGAACATAACGCCTCCTCGTGATCTACGGCTACAGAATAAACAGCTTCATGAAGCAGGCGGCCTGTGGCGCAGCAGACAAAACTGCGAACTGTATAAACAGGAGAACGGAAACTCTATGTTCCATTGCATCCGAACAAACTGAAGCTGTTTTGTGAGAATGAAAGATGTCTCATTTTATCAGGGCATCCACAGGCTCGGCTCTGTGAGCAGCGATCACATAGCAACATCCTGCTCTTATTGCCTTGTTTACTGTAGATAACTCACCTACAACCAGCTCACGAACGTCCTTCCAATGGAGCTCGCTTCCCTTCTCGTGGATAAGAGTCACGGTGATCCTCCGTTGGATGCCCTGCAGCACAGGCAACAGACGCTTAGCATCAGGCTACACAGCTAAAGCAGAATGAAGCCTGGAAATATTGAGTAGTAGATTTTGGTGAATGTCAAGGACATGACTTCAGTACCTGGTGCAGGAGGTAGGTGCCATGACAGGGGAGCCCTCCACTGTGATCCACAACAGCTGGAATATACCTGTGGAAGCAGGGGGGATATTCACTTTAAACAGCTCACTGTATTATTTAAAGGTACCAATATTTGACTTTGAATTTGGAAGTAAAGTAAAATCTTAACTCAATCTAGTGGGGTTTACTTTGGCTTATTTATCGTTGACCTATACTGATAAGTAGAAAACTTTTATTCCACTAACTAGTTGGATCAGGAGTTTGTTTGTGGTTATTGTTCAAATACAACATCTATTACAAATATATTCTGTGTAACGTGTGTGTGTGATCACTCACTCTCCAGTGGGCTCCAGCTCACTAATCTCAAACCAGACCAGCAGATCGTATTTGCTGACACACTGACCCAGGTTTGACTTGGTGATTGTGTTCAGCTTGGTGGCTGGAACTGAAGCAGACGGACACACAAGACACATGTTTAATTTAAAAGTGTGAAATAAATGTGTAAAGTGAGTTAACAAAATAAGGTGGAACATGTGACGTGAACTCACTGCTGATGCTGGATACTCAACTACATCTACATATTATAATTTACAATTTAAATAGTGTTGTTCAAACATATTAATTATCAAATTCACTATTAATGAAATGAGATGACAGAGAAAAGAGGCAATGAGACTCTTCACCGCTGCAGGAATAAATACTGAGGAGCTAAATCACAGATTACACTACCTCTGACAGCACCCCACTGTCCCACACATCAGGATTACATTCCTATTGAAACAAGATAATCTTTGAGTCACATTCATTTGTACTGAAATGAATGTTATTCCAAATGAGAACCATACAGCAGCTAAACCCATAAAGACTCCAGGCTTTGGATTCTGATTTAACAGTGTCAATGCGATGTCAAAGCTCTTCTGTGATCACAACAATAACCTGTGCAGCATATTTACCTGATATCAGCCCAGGCGGGTTAATAAGTGACAGGGAGAGGTCTGAAATGATCTAAACAGAAGCACACACACCACCGCAGAGCGCTATTGACTACTGGTGCACAGCACTGGACTAAATCCTACAGCACAGGCCGACCTAATGTCTGGTTTTTAAGCTACCATGATGTACACTGTACCAACCATGGTGTTTGGGCACAGTTAGCACAAGGTCGCTGGGCACCGGGAGGAAAGGAAAGTGAGAGAGCTGGTCGGCCTCGTCTTCCAGACTGGCGACGGCGGAGGAGGCCAAAGCGTTGGCGTGCTCCGACAACGTGTCCAGCACTTTGCCGTTCACATAGCCGCTCATCAGATAGCGGACCAACTCTATCTTTCGGGTGTGGTCTACGGTTTTAGTGTATGTTGTTTAAATGGTGATGGACATTGGAAAAGCAGAAAGAAAAGTGAGATTTGGAAGATGGAGGACAGAGTTGGGTGGGAGGATTTGGTGTGTTGGGAGAATGATCACAAACCAAAATTCCACAAAAAGAAAGAAATGAGAGAAAAGATGAGCCATGTTGGTAAAACCATGAAATGATGAAGACAGATTTCAAGCATTTTACTGAGGTATAATCCTCACCTGGTTTCGACAGCGGCATAGGAATAGGGTAGTATTTCCTGGACGGTACAGGGGGACTGTTGAAATACATGCACAGTTATTTTTTATGAAAAAAAAACAACATCCATGTGGTTCAACAAATATGAACTGTTAAGCAATCGAGAAACATTCTGCCACATGAAGCAAACTAACCTGATCAGTTCCTGGCCATGCAGATGCAGAGGGTGCTGCTGGTAGTGGCCGAACACTTCAAACACGATGGGTTTATTCTTGATGTACTCAACGAAAGACTCTGTGACCTCCACTGTAATCTGTTCCAAAAGTGAAAAAGAGGGAGGTCAAAACAGATGGAGGTGTTAAAGAGTAGTGTGTGTGCCTGTGTGTGTCTGTTTGGACTCACATTCTGAACATGGTAAAAGCCAAGAGGAGCTCCTTTGCCGGTGTTTTTTAGTGGCTCCGTGGAAAAAGCTTCATCATGACGATGCAGGAAACTGAGGAAGGAAACACAAGCATGCATCCAGATGTTTATTTGGTTACGTTTGATGAAACTAATTTCAAACCAACATCAATTGAATATGAAAATATCAAAAGTTATTGTAAGACCTCTGTAAGACATCACATAGAGGTGCAAACATCTGTTCCGCTGCATTGCTGCAGACATTTTTGAAGACTGCTGACTCACTTGAATTGACAGAAGATATCTGCGAACTCAGACGGGACGCCATTGGCCTGCAGCACAGTAACACGGAAGGTAAAGATGCTGCCAACCTCCAGCTGACCTGCCAGGCTGTCGCCATGACTCAGTTTGGTCTCTGAGATGTTACCGAGTTTGAGGTCTGCAGAAAGCCAGAGCAAAGGGTTAAGAGGACTTATAAGGATAGAGATGAAGAGGTTGTGTGTTTGTGAACAAAATAACCCAAATAGTTCTGAAAGGATTTTAAGGAAACCTTCTGGAAAAGGTGGACCTGAGGAGCGGAAGAGGTGATTAGATTTTCCAGATTATCTGGAAGATGGTCTGGATCCAGGAGGTAGTTTCATGAATCGTTCTATTCCGTTTCTGATTGGTTTGGCTTGACAATGACATTCCTCACATGGCCCCTCAATGAACTTTGACTACATGTGCAACATCATCATTATGCTGAGCCAATAAGAGGCCGAGTACAACAGGTCCATAGTTCATTTTGGTCACATGGTGCCGCCATAGTAGGATTGGTAAATTTGCTTTGCTGAGGTCTATATGATTTGTATCTGAATTCTACGGTCTGAGCTTTAGGCTTCTTTATTTATTTAAAGGAAAAATGTAACCATAAAATAGACTTCATACGAATTCTTTCACAAGGTAAGAAAAACCACAGCAGCAGCTTCATTTCCATTACTATACATCTGAAGTGCCTTCAATAGGACCATCTGCCAAGCACGTTTCCCTTTGGGAGGAGAGGTTGAAATTTATGACCAGAGAGGTGAAGGTCTGGCAAGCATACCCATGTCACTGATTCTGTTGAGCTCCTCTGAGGGTGTGATGACCTCTGAACTCTGACCCTGACCCTCCACAATGCGCAGCTCTTCCAGGGACAAGCCAGAGCGGGTCATGACGGTGGAGGGGAAGTCATTCTGATTGGATAAAAAGGAGATGGACACCAGGGTAGAGACAAGAAGATTAAAATACAACTGGGGGAGAGATGGTGAATCCAAACCCTCCACCTGTATGAATGTGTTCTGATATTTTTGTATAGACAGGGATTAGGACTTTAAATAATAATTACAGTATTTTCTGCACTATAAGGTGCACCTAAAAGCCTTTAATTTTCTCAAAAACCAACAGTGCGCCTTATAATCCAGTGTGGCTTATGTATGAAAAGGTTTTGGAATAGGGCATTCATTGAAGACGCAGTTTATAGTCCAGTGCGCCTTATGGTGCAGAAAATACTGACCTATTTCTTATATAGAATAGTAAAGAAAATCTCTGCTGCTGCTCTCTAAAAAGGAAAAAAAAGCATGTTTGATGTAAGACCTTCATCTGACTCTGGGCTTACCTTTTTGAAGTACTCATCATCAAAGGAGATCTTGGCAGTTCCTGACTGTCTAATTCCTGAGCCGTAGTCTGGAGCCTCCTCATCAGCTAAAAAGAGACAAATATCATCTTATCAGGACTCAAAGGGATAAAACAGCTCAAATATAAACAGAGAACCTCAGGAGTTTTCTCTTTAGAGAACCATCAAAATGTTTTCATAGTGGCGGTGGAATAGAATCACATGCATGACAGGGCAAAATACAGTTTGTTAGCTATTCAAATATCAAATGTGAAACAAACAGTACTGTATAGTAAACCTTCAAATGGCACACAGTCATCACGCGGAAATAAATTTGATTTTAATTGCTTGACGACGCACAACTCCCACATTCATGAAAATTCAACAATCAGGACACTAACAGTCCATTTCATACAAGAGAGCTATCAGCAGGATATAACCTGTGTTATTCTAACAGTATTGCTCATTAGAGTAACTCATTAATTACTCACCAGCTATAGCCTGAACCCCCACACGGAGGAAACCACGCACCTCGCCCTTCTCTGTTACTATGGCAACACGGTGCACCAGTGGTACAGGGTACAGCAGGTTGCTCAGGTACACGAACGCTCTAAGTAAAAAAGGAAAAGTGAGATGAGTAAAGATGATTTTGCTGCAGTGTGGAATGACTGCTGCAGTCATCACATCCACAAATCACAGATGTATGATTTTTTAAAATAGTTATATAACTGCAGCGCTCTCTACTCCATTCATCAACCCTACCGAAAGCAGCTGTGATAGACGAACTGAAAAATACGGTAGTCGTTACACAGAGCAATTTTCATAGTGTTACATATTATTTTCAAACATTTCCTTATTTATCACATGTTAAAGACTACAGACAATACAATAAAATAAATATTAGTAACTATTAAGCTACAGAAAAAGCAAAAACAAAATAAGGAACAAAACCAAGAATATAAAATCATGTGTGTTACTGGGCCCTGAAATCAGACTGACAGGATGACAACAGGGAGCCTGGGAGGCAGCAGTAAAGGCTTTATAGTTCATGTGCTGTGTTAGGGTGATGCTCGTGCATCGCGCGCGTGCACGCGCACACGCACACACCCTGACATTTTGCTTTGTTAGACTTGATTTGTTTAGCTACATGCTGGTGACACTCATTCCTCCTACCCCCTACCCTCCCCTCTCCTCTCTCCCTCCCTCTTTTCACAGATTCAAGGCCGAGGCAGAAGGGACAGATCAATCTGTGCAGCCTCTGAAGTCATTGTGACGAAGGTAGCTGAGCTACAGCTGCAGCACCGTCTGGTTGGCTTAGAGTCCGCATTGACGTGATGTTTCTTTATGAGATCAGGTTATTTAAGAGAGAGATGAGAGTTCTCTAACTCTGATGGTACATCCATGATAGCTGTGCTCTGATTTGGAACACTGCTGCAGCTTATTTTCACATGACAGTGAATGGACAAACACAAGTACGCATGATTATGTTATGCTCAACAACCACTGTGTTAATATATCAAACAAAACATTCGGCAATAATGTTAAAACAAACAAGTTCTAAAATAAATGTATAGATATCGTAATAAATAAAATGAACAAATAAGGTTTAAATGTAAAAACACAACAGAATGACACACAGCTATACGCACAGATGTGGGAATTAATACAGTCAGAGGCGTGATGGAGGCGGGAGTGAAACGTCATGCTGGGAGAATTTGGAGAGAAAAGGATGGTGGGTTTTCAAGTTTTGGAAACACTTATGGAAGTCTAAATTGAAACTAGCCCACATAAAGTAGAGCTGTGAGCACAGACGTAAAACTAATCACATTAAATCCAAAATTGTCCTATTTATCTCCACACCACTGTGGTGATTACACAATCCAATCTGAATTTATTCTCAAGCAGGATTGGCTCATATATCCGCTTATAGAATTAGCATTTTTTAAGACTTTATTTGCAAGATAGTAAAATACACACTGATGTCTTACATCCTACATTCTGCTGCTTTCATATACACTATTTCTTCTGACCATTGTTGTTGGGTGCAACATTAGTCGGTCATGAATCCTCCTCTGCACTCAATAATCTTATTTTCTACCCCTTCTTTGTTAGTCTGATTTACTACAAATAAATTACACCACACCAAGCTGGAATCCACCCCAAACTCCCGTCCCAGCCTGAGTGTGGAAGACATGGGAACACTAGTCCCAGTCACCAACCTTCCCACCAGGATGAACCAGGGGGAGCGGTCGTAGAAGGGGTCCTGGCCGTCGCTGAAGATGTCGGAGCCCTCCTCGGTGCCGGCATCTGAGCTGGTGTCGTCCACAAATGCCTCGTCGTCGATCAAATCAGACATCTCGCTCTGGCGCTCATCTGCCAGCTCAGTGATCTCCGAGTCGGTTGTGGAGAAGGTGGGCGAGGGCGTGCGGTCAGCCAGGTGCTCATTGACACAACCGTGGAAGATGGGGGAACTGAGAAAGTTGGTAGTTTGGGAACAGTGGCAAGAACCAAGGAAAGGTAACAGTGGAGTGATATACAAGTTAAACAGGACACTGCAGTTCACTATGTTTGGCCTCACGTGATATTCACAAATTTCCTACAAAAAATAATATAACATCAACACATTGGCAAGAAAATCAAACAAACAATAGCTGTACATTTATTTGCACATGCTTGCTTTTTCTACCCGTGCACATAGTCAGTTAGAAAATATAGTTTAGTAATAATTCTACTTTATAGCTGTTAGAAATGCAGCAGCAGGATTCATTTCACGAAAGTAGGTATTACAGAAGAGGAAGCTGCTAAATGTCACAGCTGTTTATAGAAACACGATTATTTTACACCAAAATGAAACTCCACTTTAAAAGGATTAACTTACGAATCTCCTAATGTATGCTGGCTGAAAGAGGATAAAATACAAAATGCTGCAATATTCTACTGAATCCAGAGCCACTATGTTGTTTACAAGCATGAAATGAATGTCGGAGCAGCAGCAAAAGAACACAACAAACCCAGGAAAATTACAAAATTTATGGATGAGAAAAAAATAGCAAAATGATAAATGTGGTAGAATCACAAAAGAATATTTTTCAGTGACATAAAATAGTGCACAAAAAATAACAATGTAACAACAAATTTCTAACAGGATGACCAAAAAAATTGCTATGATGAACAACCAAATAGCACCAGATTAATGACAAATGATAATAATGCATGATTCCAACAAAGGTTATCGCACACATACATATGTTGAATGTGCAAAAAAAAAAAAAAAAATTTGAACACAAAAACGAAAAACAAAATAAAAATGAGAATGAAAAAAAAAAAATCACAAATCAATGGACCACAAATTGCCTGGATGAAGTTTTACTGAATCAATTAAACACAAAAATCTCCCATGTCCAAGTCGAACAGGCTTAAACCAAAACAACAAACAAACTACCGGTAAATGCATTTATCTGCAGTTATGGTACATACCTCCCCACCAGTTTAAACCAATGGAAGCGGTCATAGAAGGGATCATTTCCTGTCAGGGCACCCTCTCCGTCCTCCTGATTGGTGGAGGCCATTTCTCCAGCGCGGTCATACATCTCGCGCATCTGGTCCAGCCTTTGCCTGAAAATGACAACAGAGTGAAAAAGCATTAAAGACACAGAAAGAGAACATGCGCCTGGACAAAGAGATTCAGATGTCAGTTACGACATTATGTCATGTACAGGCTACTAGAGGTCTTTCAGGTTATTACTTAAGTTTATCCAGGGACCAGTAATGAGTGGCTCCATTCTTCAGGTCCTGAACTTCCACAGCCACCACAGTGCGGGGGAAAGGCCTGGACTCACGGGCTTTCTCGGGTTCCGGTGACGAGAGCTCAGGGGGAAGTGGCGAGTAAAGAGTGTCTGTCAGCAAGACAAACTGGAACTGAACCTGAAAAATAAGAGCGATGGCTATTAGGGGAGGAATAAGAGCACACTTAGAATGATATTTGTCCAATTAATTAAATTTTTAAAAAAGTACAATAAACCATTTGACTTTGAGAGATCAGCACTTCAGCTCTTGACCTATTTGCTGTCTTACTATCTTTTCTAGGGTGCTTCTAATTTACTGCACATATGCCACAGATGACAGGCCAAACAAATCTCCATCTTGTGGCCTCTCTCTTTTCTATCCTCCAAGGAAAAAATGCTAAAGCAATTAGCATCATTGGACATAAATTAAAGACTGCAGAGCCTGCAGATAAATAAAGTGTACAATGTGAAAATGTCTTTTTGACAGATGACTCATTTCTTGTATCAACCCTGTAGGAATATAAATTATACTGGTGCCAACATGGGGAAGGTGGACTTTAGGCTCTGGATATTTTAATGAACTGCCTTGTGCATTATCGAAAAACAAAAGTGACCAGTTAAAAAATAAATCATTAGGATCACAGGCCAAATGGAAATTAATCATTCATGAGGCTGTTTCATGACATCATCATACAGTCATGCCATAATCCAACGTCCCCAACGTACAGAACCCGATGCACTCTGAGGGTGACTCCCCTCTGTAAAGGTGGAGCACAGCATTGATGGACAACACAGTGTTCAGCCATATTTAGAAACCCTAATTCTCCTTCAACGTGTAACATCTATCATATAAAGGCTCTCCAACTGTTTGTTTGCAGAACAGGAAGCAAACCAGTTCACCAGATGGTGGTGCAGCACCATCGATGGTTCAATTTTTGTCCTCAAACTCTAAAGTGAAATATCTGTTGAAGTACATTTGCTCACTTACTTTCTTCTTAAGCTCAACACTAATGGCATTGGCCTCCTTCAGGTAAACAGCGTTTCCCCACAGCTGATCACGGAGGGAGGTGAACTGGTGGTACCTCCACTTCCTAAAGGCCCACTGAGCCAATTCAAACTCATGCTGGGTCCATGGAACTGAAGAGAGATGGAACACAACAGGTGTCATCAACACGCAAAACTAAATCAAATTAAATAAGTTTAGTACCCAGAACACACGTCAATCTAGCAGAATATATGATTGTATTTATTACAGTTGTTTTTAGCTTTCACAAATAATTATGATGGTTTTTATAGTTTAGCTCATTTATGCTTGCTAACCTGGGAGTAAATTAAGACTGGATTTATGCTCAAGTAACACTCGGACAAAAAAACTGTCATAAAGTGTTTGGAGGACATAGAATGTTGATTCTAGATCTGATATTAGCTCCCATAAGCCAGACAAAAAAAAAGATTGAATGGAAATGATCAGAAGTTGTTTGTGGAGAACAAATGATTGCTTGCTATGGAACATTTTTGCCCGTAATTTAAAAACAACTTAAAAAATGTTAAATTAATTTTGATACTCAATACCTCAAGGAAATTAGTTTTTAGTGGGATTTGGATATACATTACTTGTGGAATAGTTACAAAAATTAATGAGAAATTAATAGACAATTTAATTGTTCTAAATTAAATTCCTAATGTATATCCCAGTATTTTGGACTCTTGACAACAACGTGAAAGGAAAACTATTACTTTTTATCCTTATTGTGGTCTTAAATAAAGGGATGGGGTAAATCATTTAATAGTCACAATACACACCTTCCTCCTCCTCCTCTTCTTCCAAATCTTCTTCATCAGGTGTCTCGGCTACCAGAGAAATAGTTTCCACTTGTTTCTGAAGTTCCTGCAATTTGCTCTCGTACACCTGGACACCAACACACAGGAAGTGAACATATATGACTGTCCACTCGCTGTGACATCAGCTGAACAGTCTCATCAGATTTACAACACAACATATTGTGTTGAGCTGGAATGAGTGCACATTCTCCACTCTCACTTAACTCCTTGAGATTTATTTCTGTAGTAATGATATGTAGTTGAGATGCTTCTAACTAGTTAAACTGATGCAATAATAAATACCCCTGAATGTGTCAGCTGGGTGAAATGAAAATAGATTAATAAGTGTAATACTGAATTAGATAAATACAAGAATTCTGTACTTACTCTGCACACAACATAAAAGAAAATATTTTAGGTATTCTGTTGTCATAACTGAATGTGAAACTTTAAAACTGAAGTCATGATTAAATAACAATAATCATATATTTACTGTTCAAAAAACAGGTTTAATGATGAATTCTCTTTACATTAAAAAAGACAAATCTTCCAAAAATGGATGACTGAAAAAACCTTTGATCAAAGTTCTTTGTCTGATACAAGTACAAAGAGATCTGGAGATCAAACAATGAAGCATCTTATAGTTTGAGAGAAATGGTTGGAGTGGAAGATGAGAAGCACTGGTAGAAGCTGAGTCAACTGTAATCCAATGAGGGGCGCCATGATCGTCAAAGCAGGTCAGGCAACGGTCCCGATGACCTCATCCCGTTTGTTCAGTGTCTTCTGGGAAGACAATACAGCCTTTTCATTTGGCATTAGCCTCCTCCCAACTGAATTCCTACCAGCAAGCCAAACGCTGAATTCTCTCCATTCAAACAAATCTTTGGAAATCTGATCAGTGTTACTGATCATAATCTATGTAGAGCAGATATTGTAAGACAACACGTATCATAATGCACCATGTGATGTTTGGAGCTGTTTCAAGAAAAAAAATATTTAAATAAAATTAAACAAAATCAAAAATTAAATGTTAATTAGATGAAGTAAATTCTAACAAATCAATAATAAATCTACTGTGCATGGGGTATATCATGAGGTACAAAAGTGCAATACACAAAACATCTAGTAAGAAAAATTATACATCTAGGGATAAAGCTCTGCTCTGTGTATCAAAACTGTTACTTACTTAAAAGTGCGTAAAGAATTCACAGTACTTTACTTAACTTCACTTTAAGTATTGAGCAGTGTGAAGCACACATGCGTGGATTCCAAGTCTCTCCTTAAACTGTATGTTGGCGGAAAAACGAACACCAGCCATCGACAACTGCACTTGGAGCATGTCATTTTATTACAGTCATTCTTTAAAAATAAACCTCTGGCACACAGGGACTCGGTAAATGTTGTTGTTGGGTTTTTTTTTTACATATTAATAAAACTGTTCATTTTGACATAATAACCATCTGATTGCACAAAGTGCTCAACAAAAGGAACAACGCAACTTTGTTGATACCACAACGAGGCACTTCATATTGAAAAGTCAAAAAGTCAGGCTGAAAACACTTGACAACACTTTGAATAAAGACAAAACACTAACAGGCACAGTATTTATATTTTTAAAGGTAAGTACATTGTACATTGCCCACTTGATTTTGTAAACTGTTCTTTCAAGCATACCTGCTGGCCATCAGCGCCCCAATGCATACTTTAAAACCATGTGCTAATGAAGCATTATTAGGCATGAAGAAATGTAAGCTGTTACATGCGGAGATATTGAAAGACTCGACACATAAGACGGAGAGACTCGACTTGCATTTGACATTACATCATTTGGTTTTATGTTAGAGCAAGGCAGAATATGTATTTATTGCATAAAATAGTAAAAAGTGAATAATTTCATTATTAATTATTATTAATTTAACCTTTTTTCTAACTTTCAAGGTCTGGTATTGAAATGCATAATTAAAAACCTATGAATGATGCAAGAAGAGACAGAGTGGCAGGAAGACGAAAAAAAAAACCCTGTCATGGAAAAGTGATTTTATCGATCATTGTTGTGATAGACCAGCTTATATGGATAGAAGGCATTTGATACAGAATCAAACTCTCATTGACATGCAGAATTCTCCAGACTGACATGATGCAAACACTTTGTCCTCCCAAACACATTTTTAAGTGGAGTCTTTGGGAACCATGACAACACTCTGTGGGACACCCAATCAAACGGGGTGAACTTTGTGCTTACTCGGTCAACCACAAACCCAAAGTGTAATTTTAAGACGGACACAGACCTCAGCCTATGAAGTATGAACATTGTGGACTGTTTCAAGTGAAAATTAAATGTTGTGCAGGTCTATTTTTATACTCTTAAACTCAAGGTGTCAAGCAGAATTAATTATATCACGTTGGAAAGCTAAGCCAATGTATAATATAAGGGTGGTGTGCTAGGTGATAAAGTATATTTTAAAATACAGTGTAAATCATTACTTAACATAAAAGCGTGTTCTGTAATTAATTACACAACATATCTGTGACTTGAGGACGTGCAAAATATTGAAATACAAGTATGTGGCAGGTAGATAAATTTAATAAATCAAAAAAGAAAGATCAAAGTTTGGAATTAAGAATAAAAAAGCTTACTTAAGAAAGATTGGAAAAAAATAATTTTGTTACTTTTAAAATGTTAGTTGGTTAGGCAAGTTATGGGGCTTTCATTAAAAAAGTAAGCTGAACCCTGGTACATGAGCACTGAAGTAAAAAGAAAGGGAAAATGTTTAAATCAAGAGTAATAATAACATAAATAAGCATAAAAAGGCACTTTTAAAATACTCCTTTTTACAACTATTTCCGTAAACAAGTACATAGTTATTTTATAATTAATGACCCTGCTCTTTTGATTCCAGATCTAGACCAAAGATGACTTTAAACAGATGTTATGAGGCACAACACACAGTAAAAAACAAACTGCAAAGAACTGATTTTCAATTGTAACATTCAGTAAAATGGTTCATTGAAATACAAAATACAGTATTGGGCCATTTTTCAGTTTGTAAGTTAGCCTTAATGAAGATGCGACACTTCAGTGTATTTATACTGTAGTGGTTTAAACACTTAAGATAAGTTAATACTAAAATGGCAAAGATGTAAATTCAGAAATTCAGCCATGAAGATCATTTTGGCAAATCAAAGCATGATTGATGAAGCGTCACACACTACAAAAGGAACAGGGTAGATATGGCCGAGTCTCTTCTGAGAAAAAAACATTTGTTGGCTACAGTTCCTGGTGACAGCTCTCCCAATGCTACCAATGACAGCACACACAATGCAGCAAAAACTGCAAAGACAGCATATTTTATGATGATAATATGTCTTTATAATACATGCAGTACTTTGGGTCAACCAATGTCACACTGATCTTGTGCAAAAGTCACAGTTTTAGCTGTCTGATTCACAGAATTGAGACTTGTTGTGATCTGTAATGCGTTTGCCTACTAAAGTTTATTGAGTTCCTCATCTCAGACCGTCGTCTCTCTGCTGGCTTTTAGATTGGGGTCAGACATTTGTCTGCGCATTCTTGGAGGTGCTTGAAAGTTGATTGGATGATTTGCATGGTCGATGTGATGGTATTGCTGGAAACCATTGAATCTGCCATCTGCATACATAATGTTATGGTAGTGGTACGGCTGTTGTTGATGGTGTGGCTGGGGTTGTGCCGGCTGGTGCTGATGCTGACGGGGCTGATAGAAAGCCGGCGTGTGCCTCCTGTTGCTTTCAGCCTGCTGCAGTGATTCAACAGATCCCGAGGGTCGCTGTCGGTGATTAAACGAGTTGCTGCGGCCCCGTTCATGGGGTGATTGATGCTGGCTGTTCCTATAGTTATGTCTTTGACCTTGTAAACCCTGCTCCACGTCATTACACTTGCGTTGGGGTGCTGGGCTTGGTGATGGGGGAGTGATGTGGACAACTGAAGCAGCCATTTGTTCTCTCGAGGGGACTCCCTCCTCAGGCTGACAGCTTTCACCCTCTTCCTCTACAGCTTCTTTGGGCACCTTGAGTTCAATCACTTGCTCGTCAGTGATGATTATGTGAGTACCTGGACTCCACGAGTTACGGTGCTTCGGGTTACTTTTGAAGGGGAAACGTAGCTTACGGTCTTCTGGGGGTATGAAGCGATGTGGTCCGGTGTTCCGTCGGAGCTGCCTGGAGATCTCTTGTTGTTGAAGGTTTTTGAGTCGTAGCTGCTCTTGACGCATCCAGCGCATCTGTCCTGTCCGTTTCAAGGTGGAGTCATCGATTTCATTTTGACAGGTTTGTGAATCTACATCATCTCCATTGGGCTTTGTGGGAATGGGAGGTTTTCCCTCCTGAAGGCTGGGAGTGATGGCAGCACCGGTAGAGGTGTCTGTACTAGCAGCCATTTCTTGGCCCTCTGGAGTGATAAGAGGAAGGACCTTTTCCATTTTAACCATTTTATTCCTCAGGGCACGGATCTCCTCATCCTTCACGTTATTCTGTTTCTTCACCTCCTGCAAGATGTCCTCAAGTTTATCAATGTGCACCTTTAGGTCATCCATGACGGCTCCTCCTGGCCGAGACCCATTGGTAATGACATCCTCAATGCGCTCATCACCGACCCCGACGGTGTCCCAAACATCTCGAGCAACCGCCCTCCACGAGTCCCGCTCGTTAGGGTCCTTCTTGCTGTAGCTGGCACAAAGCTCCTTCATCTTCACAATGGCCAGTGCTTCGATTTCCTGTCGTGTGTGGCGGAAATCATTGAGCGCCACTTCATAACAAATTTCTTTGACGGCTTGGATCTTCAGGTCAGAGATGGTCACCCACTTGGAGTCCTTAGTGATGCGACGCCTCTGAGGGATCTGGTACATTTTAACGGGCTCTCTTCTCTTCCCACTGCTGGGCAGTCCACACTTTTTCACAATGGTTTGAAGTTTGCTGGGGGGCAGCTTTTCCCTCAAGGAAGTGATCAGCCTCCAGCTCTCCTCACAAGACCTCTTATCAGAGTCATCCCCACTATCAGAGTCTCCATCCTTTGAAAACAAAACAGGAAACAAACAAAATGTTCCCAAAAAAAAGGGAGAAATTAAAACGGGAAATCAAAAAGAGGATGAAAGGATGGCTTTTTAACAGAGAATGAACAAAAGTATAAATATGCATCATGGGAACTTCTACGAATCACAACTTCATCTTAAACAGAATGTTGCCGTTCAGAATTTGAGATTTTAGGATATTTAGCAAAAATGCCTATTACACAGTATGAATGTATTTGAATATTTTGCATACATCTTTCATATACAGATGTATGGCAACATGCAGTTCCAAGATTTACATTGAAATTATAGTAAAAAAGCTTAAAAATCAGCAAGTGGCCTTCATTGACTTTCTCAACAGTTCTTCCTTTACATTTATTTTAATGAAATGGTAATATGGATATGAATGAAGTTCTATTTACTTAAACATCTACTAAATGTAGAAAATGATGCTTTACATATTTCTCAGATGGGGGTGTTGGCCTTTACAGTGCTGTTCCCAATGCTGCACATTTATATCAAAAGTAAAGGTAAAGCATGTATATTATGATTGGAGAAGAAATATAAGTAGAAAATAAATGTTGACTGGAGCACTTCTGTATTGGTTTGAGATATTCCTCTTCGTAACTGACATTTTTGTGATGTGAAAGCTGGATCCCAACACATGCTACAGAGGCATGCATGTACATGGATTTTGAAGCTTTCCCCCTTTAGTCCAGAAGGTTTAAGTGGCTTTAGTATTAGCAGTGAGTTAGAAGATAAAGAGTTCTTGGAGTTGGTCAGAAAGCCAGTAGAGAGTGCAGAGGCAGAAGTGAAGGTAAGTGTTAATCCACTACAAGAAAAATGTTAGTTGGAAAAAATGCAGTTTCTCATTTTTTTGTAGACAAATGACATTACAGATCACAACCATTTGGTACAGATATTCCAGGTCTTGTGTATGATGATGTATTTATGGCTAGAAGTGGACCTTTTGGGAGCCTCAACCCTGTGCCTAGAGATCTGCACATAAAACCACAAGATTATGAAGAGATCTGTGACTGACTGATTCATCTTAAAGCTGTGAGAACTCTTGTTGAGTCTCAGTGTGCTGTACAGATGTCAGGTTAGGCTAGCGAACAGAGGTAGCCAAAGAAGTCAATGAGAAACCACATTGTCACTATCTGTCAACTATTGTTGTTATCACAATGCATTGTACAACTCAGCAACTGCATTGAGGAGATGAAACTCAGGACAAAACAGAGTAAGAAAACGAGAGTAGAAATCTAATCCAAGCAAATCAACAGCCACTTCACAGCTAACCAGCTAAACAGCAAACAGTGCAGCTTAGTTTAGAACCAGTACTGAAGAAGTTAAAAACATGCTATTAACAAGAACCATGCAAAAGCAGCACCGTTGTTCTTGAGGAAAGCAATGTGTTTTAATATAGACAAATGGATGTCTAAATAATTTGGGTCAACATATCAAATCAACAATCAACAAGGTTTAAATTGCCGTTTTGCACGATTCAACTATAGAAGACACAAGAAAAATTAAAACAGGGGTTGGAAAAGGGGAAAGCTTTACAATCTAAGTCTCACTTAATCAAACTGATGCAAGAAACGAGTTACAACTCAAGAGGAGGGCGAGTAAAGGCTCATCTGTATCAAACCCGAAAACCATGCAAGGAAAACAGACATGCGCTAAGAGTAAAAAGGTGTGATTCTCAGACACACACAAGTGTAGGAGTTCAGAGCATGAATTAGTACTAATCAGATATGAGTTTACCAAATGAAATCTAAACACAATGAAGCTACATTCCCAATTGTAGGTGACCATACAATAACCATGCTTTAACTTTAAATTCCACACAATAGATCACCAATATTCTGAAAAATATTTCATTCAAAATCGCACACGAAATATTAAAAAGTAGCTGAATCATTCAATAAGATGATCGATTATTTATTCCATTACAGCATCAAATAAATTATGGCTTATTATCTATAATTTTACTCAGTACTTTCTTTTTCCTTCCTATTATTCTAGTTACTCTCTATGACAATTTTAAAGCAACTGACTGAGCCCACAAATTTTAATAATGGGCTTGTTTAATCCTTGCTTATTTAAACTCACCAGTCGCTGTTGCTCCAGGAGTTGGTCTGCTTCTTCCTTCTCCTTTTTGTACAATATTTCCATCTCAGTGAGCCTATATAAATGAGTAAATTATGCTGAGAGTCCAAAACAAAATCCACAGCATACAGTCTAATCATAAATAAGTCAGACTATTATAACCATAATGAGATACAACGCATACCGTTTCTCCATCTCCTGCTTCATGTCGATACCCTGTTTCTCCAGAAGCTCTCTCTGAGCGAAGGTCCAGTCCACCGGTTCCACTGGGGTTTCAGAAGATGGAGTCTTTTCCCTTTCAGCTCTGGCCTGTTCTGGGTGGTTGAACCGGAAGACGTGGTTCTTTCCCATAATGATACGGTTACCTGAAAGAAGGTGGTGGATATACAGTATGTGGCAGAGCCATTGTATAGATTCAATAACCTTAATTATTAGAAGAGAAGAAACTTTATTATCATTATACAATTTTTACAATCATACATCGAAATTGTGAGGTCAGATTGAGAGTTGATCAGGCTGCTGCACCCTGGGTGCGCTTGCCACTGTTGGCCAAATTGACCTAAGACTTCCTTACATGCATTTTTTTTATGATGTTGGGGGGAAACCGGAGTACCTGGAGAAAACCAATTCGGACACGGAGAGAATATTCAAACTCTACACAGAAAGGCCGTGTTGGAAATGCTGGGATTTGAATCCATGACCTTCTTGCTGTGAGGCAACAGTGCTAACCACTACACCCGGTGGAAAAATATATATTGAGATCAAGATATATACAAGAAACTGATTTATGTGAAGTTGTTTTCATCAGCATCACTTTGTTTGATTTTTTGTTGGTTAGATTTAGAAAATGTACTCAAAAGATATTACAAAATTTGATGGAGGGGTCCGGGGTCAGCCAGGAAATAATCCCCTAATTTTTTTTTTCTTGGATCTGAAATAAAAATGTTTTTTCTAATTTCAGACAACAGAAATATTTTCCAAAATAATATCAAAATATTTGTGGAGCTGAATGGACATATGGAACAATAGTATGGACTTTTAGTATGAGCTCAATAGAGTGTCACTGCAGTTTACAGCATTTACAAAAATATAACATATAATATAACATGTACCTGAGCGAAGCTGGATGGCATCCTCAACACGTTTGCCGTTGACATAGGTTTCTGACATCTCACAGGGAACCAATAGGACGATAACTTCAGTGAAAGCACAACAATCATCAGTGACTTGACTTAAAGGTCCTCTGACATTTATAAAAAATAATAATAAAATAATAATAATATATTATATATATATATAAAATCACATTTCGTCATCATCTAAAAGACAAAAAAAACAAAACAGCAAAATATAATATTGCGTCTCACCATCTCCATTGGCATTCCTCTCACTGCGGAAGATGCAGTGCTCCTCCCTGATATGAGCACCACTTAAAACAATATCCTGTCTTCTTTCAGCGTCAGCCTGACCAACTCTGAAACAATCAGAGCATTTTGAGAGTTAACACTGGCCTATCATTATAATGGCAGCTTTTTGAAAAAAGGTCAGTGGCTGAAGTTACATTGACCCTTCAGAGCTTTTTGAAAGCAGTGCTTCTTAAGCAGTAATGTTTCATTCATCTGTGATTCGTTTTGTTCTTCCCCTCGTGAATGGATGCAACAAAATACTCAACATGAACAGTTCATTCAGGGGGATTAGAAGGGCAAAGCGGGGCATACCATAAATTTAGAAAACCAGCTCCCTCTGCTCTAAAAGTTAATTTTATTTCACATCAATTGAGGAAAAAAAACAAATATGGAATAATTTTTAGAGAACCTGGAAGCGAACATTTTTTTCCAGATCCAGCAATCCAGTGGTTACCTTGTAATTCCATCTTTGATGTAGTAGAGCAAGCACTCTGACATGAGAGGATCCTCATTCAGGTTCACCAGATGTGGAGTCTGAAAATTAAAAAGGAAGTAAAACACAGGTGTCACAGCTTTTACCAATATTCAGCAGCACTGAAAGTCCAACTAGGCATAGTTTGCTGTGCTCACAGACCATCACTGATACACGATATAGAGTATATACTATATATACAGTAAACTATAACACTAGGAGATGCTACACTGCCAAACCACCAACCTTTTTAGGGGAAAACACTCCATTAAAATTTGTAAAAAAGTCACAAGTCTTCTCAGCAGAATTCTAACCCGTGGAGCAGCAAAAGAAGGAAGGAGAGAAAAGATAAACGCAAGAGAAACGGATTTGAATGAAAAGAAAAAAATACAGAAGTTATCAGCAGAGGAATGAATGGATGTGTGTCTATAGGAGGATTCATTTAAAGGGAGGATCTGAAACCACCACTGGTAAAGTGACGGCTGAGACAAAGCAGTCACATTAAATGATAACAGAGCTCTTTCTAAGTCACAATCAAGTCAACACACTGGTCTTCATGTGTGTGACAATTACACTCCTGGAAGACGGTGGGAAGGTAAGGAGAATGAAGGGGAGCTTGAACTTCATAAGCCTGGTGCCAGGAAAAAAAGCTTAAAAGGTTTCTTTAAGCTTTTAAAGAAAGCTTAAATTCAGAATCACTCGTGAAAACTTACAGGAGCCCCCATCATTTTAAAGCTGATCATGTATATTAGACTATCAATCAGACATGGAGGGGAATAAGATTTAACATTGGGAGTAGGAGGTAAATGTAAAACTGAACAAACTGATGATAATAAGCACATTTCTAACATAAATAACTACTTGAAATTTAACTAAACAAATGAATTGACCTAAATCTAGTGTGGGACAAATTTCCCTTCAAATCAACAAACCTGGCTGGTAAAATGATCAAACTGCTCATCAAACGGCATGTCATGACTGAGCTGAGTATGTGAAAAAAGCAAATAGCAGACCAACATATAGGTGAAGTGAACAAAAGAGGGAAAACAGAGGCAATACAGATAGTTAACAACACAACATGGAAGTGATGCTGGAAGTGCGTGCATCACCATCCACAGGAAATATGGCACAGTCCGCCACTGTAGTTCATGTCTGCTCTACCTTTTTAGGAGAGAAGACCCCCAAAGTGCCTCCATCTTCACGGATCGCTACACCCATCTCTGCAAGCAAGGCCTCCCTGCAGAGGAGAACATAAGAAGACATATTTAGTATGTGGCATGTATTCTGACACAGGCAAATGCATATTTTGCATATTTGTCTCAGCAAGTAGTCTGTTTATTCATATGAAACAGAGGATGAGATTTGGATGGTGTAAAAGATTTCAGAAAATGATTTGTGGTCTGACAACGGGAAGAAAGTGGCACCAGTGAGACTGAGTGTAGGGAAGGCAAGATGGTCGATGTCTGCATGGATGAGCAGATAAAGGGGAGATGGGGTGTGAATGCAGCAGAGTGTGACCAGACAAAAACTGAGACTGAGTCCAGACAGCTGAGGTGGACGGACTCTGACAGGATGTTGATCAACTGACTGATATCGTCTCTTAATACTGACCTCTCCATGCGGATTGCCTCAGTCTTTCGGAGTTTCTCCTCCCAGGTTTCATTCAGCTCAGCAATGATCTTTTCTGATTCCTGATCAACAGCAGCAAAGTGTGAGGAAAGCACAACCAGGGTAATGTCTTTATGACAATTAGCAATGCAGTAGTAACAGAGCTTTTAGCTCAGTGGCAAGAGGCACACAGAGGATAGATTCATGACCTGTAATTCATTATCACAGTTATGTTGGGAACTAATAAAGACTATATGTAAAGGCAACCCTGCGCTGCTCTCTTTGAATGACTGATGGTTCGTGTGGCTCCACTATCAAAGCTAGAAGGCAACAAGACACAATCTATTTCAGTCCAATTTCCTCTGTGTCTGCGTCGGTGCTTGACGTCATTGGATGACAGACTAGGCACCACAGTTACCATGGAAACTGTAGCTCCTCATGGCTGGCTGTTGCCATTCCTTCATAAGGGGAGAGCGAGCTATTGCAAGTGTTAGAGATAACATTCGAGAACAAATGAGGCTAAATGTGTTTAAAGGCTGTGTGTGGGCTAAAACAACAGCACTAATGACAACACATTTACTGAACAAATATTAAACTATGTCTCATGGTACGATTCAACTACAAGTTGAAATACAGGTTTTAAGTACTCACAGTATTTATTTTAAGATTAACTAACTTTAAACACTAAGACGTCATTTGAAATGTGAAATGAAATTACGCTCTTGTGCTTTCTAACCCAGATCTGAAGGTCGAGCAGAAAGGGCAGATGCAGCAGATTTGAGAGGTTTGATTCTACCTTGAGTCTTTCGATAGCTTCCTCTCCTCCAGGGGTGGACATGATGCGCTCCTGGATGCTGGTGACAGACTGAAGGCCCACCTGGCTGCACAGTGAGCCAGAAGATGGAGAGGCTGTCAGGGAACCAATAGGGGCTGTGGAGAAATGGCCAGGGCGTTGGTTCTCTGAGGCTATTAAGTATCTATTCTTATTGTTCTGAAAGTCTTTAAGGCCTGAGCCAACAGCAGAAGAGAAGGGAAAGAGAGAAGGAGTACACGTGGGACATAAGAGGGGGAAATAAATCACATAAAATGATGAAACCATATATGATATGTGAAGAGAGAGAAGGGAAAAGAGGAAGGACAAAGGGGGGGGAGACCAATGTAAGACACGTTGTACGTCAAAGGGTTAAGACAAACACCAACATGATGGTCTGCTACAGAGCAGCTTTCACTCCAGGTTCTCAGCACAACCTCTTCAACTCACAATCAAAATGCAATAAATTTGAGCTTGTAAATTTTTGGATGTTTTCCATAGGATTGTGTTTATGTTGGGGATGGAATTTATGGGAATAGCAATTACCGGTAGATATATTATTAGCAATTAGGGTCTAAATTTCTAGTCTACACAATTCAGGAATAGGGAACAAAGGTTTTGTTACAACTGTTCAGGTGAATGAGAGAACACTGTGTGAAAGCAGCCATGAGCTTATTAACTACAGGATGGGAAAAAAGTGGAGAGTGCAACAAGGCCCAGAAGGAGGACAGACAAGGCGAGTAGTCTGACAGACACAGACACGCAGACACGCAGACACGCAGACACACAGACACACACACACACACACACACACACACACACACACACACACACACACACATCAATTTAATGGCCTGCTGGACCTCTGAGGGAGCAAACACTCTGACCAAACAAATGGATTTGTTAAATGATTTGCAACATTTTGAAGATTAATAAAAGAAATTGGTCCAGCTGCCACTGGCGACAAAGAACTTGTCATTTTCCAGAAACAAAGGAAACTTATGAGCACAGGGATATAACAAGAAAAATATATATCTTTGCAAATTATCTTTTACACTGATCATGAGCACCAAAAGGAAGAAGGATGAGCCATTACAAATTTTTGGGAATACAGCTGAGGGTATGCTAACTGCACAGTACAATCTAGCATAACACTGAGCTAACTCTCCTCACATACACATGTTTAATAGCCACTACTCTAAGGAGCCACTACTTAGTAGTGTAAATCATGCACCTCTCCGTCTGTAGTTCATTCTAAAGCTTTGAGCATTGTCATCCGCTGTGGGTGGTTGGAAAAAGAAAATGCAGAAAATAAAAAGTCCACTGTCAGGAAAAGAAGCTTGTATAAAAGCTTTAAATTATACCTTTAAAAAAAATTAAGCCTACAAATAGCTGCTTCGCCCCATCATTTTGAAAATGAAAAGAAACACAAGCACAAACCATGCTAACCTAGGGGCATGCTAAACCTTGTCAGATCAGCACCTCTACTGAAGCCTTGCATTTGTATCCTTCTATATAGCGTCAATGCTTTCAGTTTTCACATGCAAAGCTTGGAGCAGATTTAATACAAAAACTAATGCGGTCAAAAGCAATGTTAGCCATTATTAATTAACAATTTATGACTACCACACATATACACACATTTGACTCCACTTCCTGGGTAATCATCTCCCATAGGATCAACTGAGAGGAAGCAGGAAGAGATGATAAGGGTCAGAGGTCAGCACCAGTAGAAGGGGAAGAAAAACATTACAAACATTTCTTAGTGAGCTGGATGAAGGAGTAGAAATGCCAGGGAATGACTTGTTAAGTGCCATTTCATTAGGAAAGCAAGCATTAACAACTGATTTTAATCATAAAAGAAATTTAAATTATTAGTGGGTGTATTATGTGTTTAACTGACATGAGCCATAAGCTAAAAAGTTACTAGGAAGTTTCAGTGTGATTCTAGTTTTATACAAAGCAGAAGGTAATTATGTAGAGAGATGGTGCCAGTTGAGCTGGATGCTGTGTGGCTGCAGAGATGACCTGCTGTGATTTCATGGAACTTACTGTCGAGGATGTCTCCCAGACCCTGGGCACGGAGCAGCTCCTTCAGTCGAGCGACTTCATCCTTCAGGTCACGCACCAGCTTGTTGTTGGGATCCTCGTTGATGACAGCATTGCATTTGATGTTCTTAGCTCGGTCAGCATAGCTAAAAATTATAGCCGTTCAGAAAGATTATAGTTAATGGTCAAAATAAAACAATTAGCTATTATTATAAATGCTTTGTATGTAAAACTGACCGGAGCGTGCTCAGAGTTTCATCATAGTTGATATCTGCAGGACTGAGCGCAGCTACCATGGCTGTTCTTGAGTTTCCACCTGATTCAAAAAGAAAAGCAAAGATGTTTATTATGTGGTGGCTATCTTTCTAATACACTATATGTTGTTCTGATCAGTGTACATCTGATGTGTTTTGAACAACATGGTATCAATTGCACTACAACATGGAAATATGGTCAAGATGAAAAAAAGAGCAATAATACTAATTTCATCACTATAAGGATTCAGTTTCATAACAGAAATCAGCTACAACACACATACATCCTGTCCTCCATACATGTCTGAACTAAGTAGATGGATGTGCTTGTCTAGTTAGGGTGAAATACAGTCTGCTGACGGTGTGCTTCTTAAATTGACAGAATGATGTGCACTATCTCTTTTCACCCACTTCACATTACAGCATTAAGAGGATTCAGCTTTCATCCTGTCCAGGAATAATTACTTCCCTTCACAGTTTACATACACAACTTTGACCATAGTGCACCAGTAAAGAATGATTATCTGGGAAAATCAATGTTCATACCAAGGTTCTCCCTCAGCAGCCATGTCAGAACAGAGTCTCTGTATGGGATGAAGTCTGTCTTCTTCTTTTTCTTGCTCTGCAGCAAACAAATAATCATTTGGTAGGCAGAAAGAAAAAGAGCTGACAAATGATGTATGGCCTCTTTTACCATACTGAAACTTAAAGATGCTATGAGAACAGAAAAATCATGATACATTCCATATCTAACAAATGAGTTTGATTAACTTCTGTTCAAGTGCATGGACTGAATTTCCCTGCAACATGCCGATAAGATCAGTCCTTGTGCTCATTTACACAACACAGCAAAAGGATGTGACACCTCAATCATAAGGGAACCAGAGGTTAGTGGTTCAGTTTACCTTGCTGGTACAGTTATCCTGTGTAAGCAGGCATTACGAAGGCAAGAGAAGAGAAATCAGAAGGGTAGACATTACAGGACATCAAGCTACAAAGATTAATTCCTCAAAAAAAGACAAGGTCAAGTTGTGAAGGGTTAGAGAAAAGGCTGAGTGGGAAGAGGAGAGAAACTAAACACACAGAAGCAGATATAAAACACTCACCACTTCAGCCAAGGCAGAAATAACTTTTCCTAACGTGGTGAGAGATTTATTGATGTTTGCTCCTTCCTGTAAACATGAATGAGAGAAAAAAAATAATTTTAGAGAGATCAAGGCCATACTGGTACATGTTAGGATTTTAAGATGATGGAAGTCTTACCTTTAGCCGAGTGCCTTTGGCTCCAGTCGAATCTGCTCGTTCACTCCCTGCCAAGTCTACCAGACTGATTTTACTGACCTGAAGAGGAGATAAATACAGATTAACTGAGGGAAAAATGAAGTGACCATGATGATATTGCTGATATGATTGCAGCTCTGGCTACTGAATTCTAGTTCTGGATGTTTTCATAAAAAACTTGAATCATTAACTTAACGTTCAAAATGCATTTGTTTACCCACTGTAAACATTTGGCCATTACAGTCAAGTGAGATGTAGCTACACAGCAAGCTCTGATACAGTTGAACAGAATAGGCATTGTTTTTACAGTAACACTGCAGCCTTTGTGTGTGTAGGTTCTCATTCATCCAGGTCAAGGTTATCCAAAGTTGTTTAAATCAATCCATTGAACACTTAGAAAGTTCCTTGACGGCATTTCACCTCTCATCCAAGAGAGCTTCTGAGAAGCTGAGACAACACAAAACCACCACCAGAACTGAAGAGGCTTCTTGGATGAGAGGTGAAACATCCTCTGAAAGTCCAGTGGATTGATTTAAACAACTTTGGACCGCAGCCATTGTTTCTCCACATTCAGAGCAACGCTTAAATTTAAATCTAGGATGAGTCTAATCACCACCAACTAACAATAATCATGTGAGGGCTGAAAGATCTGAACTCTGAATCTGAACGATTTTATCTTCTCTGATTCCTCTAACCTTTTCTGTGGAGAGGGCTGTTTCGTTGTCATGTTTCCTCTGCGTGAAGACAATGGTGAATACTGCATGCGACCTGCTGCTGGTCTCATTCATGTTGGTGGCAGCCACAGTTCTGTTGGTTAGCACATAATAGAATAATTAGTATAACTGATATAACACATTCCTCCGAGTAATCAAATCATTCTTCCATTTACATTTTTCCGTATTATTAATGCTAAATTACAAATAAATAATTTAGAAATAGCTAAAAGGGGCCATTAATGAAACTATCATCACTGGGTTTATGCCTATTAAAATGAATTCAGCTGAACGGATTACTTTGTGTGAAGGAGGTGGATAATAATGTGAGCGCTGCAAATACAAATACACAAGGCGCACTCAGAGGGAAGGTCACACGGGAGATATGGGCTGTTCATGCCATGTTCTAGAAATAAGCCCTCTGAGTCAGCACAGGAAGATTAAGGCAGGGTTCACTCCTCCCCACAGGAGCTCCTGTGATCTACACATAGACAGAGTAGAACCAAAATATACATGCATCACAAGCACTCATCTAAACAGGACACAGTCACTACCTGCAATTTAAATGTTCCAGGTCAAGTAGGAATGCTATAACAACCCTGGGTTAACATTAACAATCATGCAAAAGAAATCTTTGTCAAAACAACACTTCTTAACTCAAAACTACTGCTCCCATGCCTTTACATTCTCATATCTAGGACTCTTCTGAGAGCCTTGGTCCTCACAGCTGCTGCTGACAGTGGGAACTTTGCTGCCCTATCCTTGATGTTCTGGTGACTCCTGGGTCCAGCTCACCTGGCCTTGTTGCCTGCGTCCATCAGGTCAGCAATGTCCGTGTAGGAGGTGACGGCTAACTTAGACAGGTCCTCCACATAGGGGCCCATCAGTGGGTGCTCTCGCACTCGTAGGTTTCCCTTGTTCTTAGGGTTGAGCAAATCTCTCACCCGCTCACAGTATATCTCCATGTAACTGACCTGGATATAATTGAAAAGGTAAATATTTAATTCAGAAGTTCGGAAGTGACATAGCAAACTGGACAGATGAGGATGTTTAATAGTAGATTTTTAAACCTAACATTATTTTTATTTCTTATTGTTGAACCATATCAGTTACATTTAATTGTTTTAATTTGAACAAAAGTCCATGTATTAACATAATAATCAGAAAAAAATATTCCATCATGAGACAGCAACTCATGATTGATACCCTTCATGCTAAAATGCTGGAATGTTTTATTGAAGACGGACAACACAGCAAAAGTCAGGGGCTGAAAATAATAACTATAGATGCTCAAGCAGTCTGACACTTACCTCCACTGAATAGGACAGCTCTTCTTTGTTGCTATCCTCATTGATTTTCTCAAAAAGATCTTCACAGAGCTGAAAAGGCAGTAAAAGGTTTTGTTAAGTGCAATCTAAAAACATGTTGAGAGGTAAACCGGCATACAGCAAAACATTTAGCGGCAAACCTTCTGACCAGAAGCTGTCAAGAGGATCAGCTGACGACTGTGACACTATGTTGTTATTATTAAATCAAATATCAGGTTTTCATTTGTACATAATCTTAGCTGTCAAGATTGATGACGGCTCCAGGTAAGGACAATAAATTTAGAGAATCAGTAGATGTAGCCTGAAGTATCGACGACATTTTTCTTTCACAATACCAGTTCTTATGCCTCCACTTTACATAACAACTGATAATCAGTATCAAAGATACACAATATTAAATAAATATGAATAAATTCCTAGCAAACTCTTGGTAGTCTAATGATGACTATGTAAAATGTTAAACATTTGAAAATTTAATGGGCTGGTTTAAATTCACAAAGAATAAGATTCTGTCATTACTGGAAACTTAATGCTACAATTAACATTTCAGAGTCTGGCTTTGAATTAGGAACAATAGGACTGACAGATGAACTGCTCTTGTGCAACAGAAAGAAAGCATGACAGTTCAGCTTATAAACAGTCAATGACCTGAGAGAACAGGACTGTATTGGACTCTAGTCAGAATCTGTCTTACTATCAACAATACAATTCAGTAAAATCACACGCATGTCTTTCAGAACTAACCATAGGAATGATTCCTTCTTGTCCCTCCTCCTGCTTGCCCATCATGGTGTAGGATTTGCCAGCTCCAGTCTGGCCATAAGCAAAGATGCACACGTTGTAGCCCTCAAAAGCATGTGCCAGCATTTCCTTGCCAATGTCATTGTACACGAGGTTCTGCGATGCGAAGCTGGCATCGTCAGGCTGTGGAAAAATAACATTTATAAATGCCAGAAAAATAAATCAATAGATGTATCAAGGTTCTCATTGACAATGTGTAATATATTCATTTGTGGTTTTAATACAAAGGACTATTGAACTGAGACAATGATCAAACTCACTGAAGTGTGCGACCAGTAGGAGTAATCAAAACTGAAGGTTTTTGCAGGTTCTTTGGGGGCTTTGGGATTGGAAATAGCTGTAGGAAAAGAACATAGTATGTAACTGGCTTTTCGACTACTGATGTGTCCATATCAATGTATAGCATACATTACTGCAAAAAGGATGAAAAACACATTCCAAACAAGGCAGTCACAGACTGCAACATCCCGCGACACCCCTGAATTCAAAAGTTTACCCTGACCCACTTGCATAGGTCAAAGATCAAAGCTAGTGCTCTGACCTACTTTCATAGATCAAAGCACTAGCTTTGATCGATGACCATACTCACACTGGCCTACTCCCTTGTCTTTCTATCTGATCCGGTTCCTGAGTGTACAAAAGTTGAAAGTTGACCTTGACCTACTTTCTCAAGGTCAATGTCATCATCTCATTTTCATCCCCTTTGCCGCTCGAGTAATGTGCTTTTTGTTTCATCTTTCTATCTGCAACGGTTGCGAAGATATTTGGTGGACCAACGGACGACCGAACGGATGGACGGACATACGGACGATCACACGAACACTGACAATTACATCACCGCTTTGAAGCGGGATGTAATCATAGCATGTCTCTCCTTCAGCTGTCGTATCTGTAGTGAGCTTTAAGGCCCCAGTGTTTCCACACTACCTAACCCGTCGCTATGGCTGCATAGGCATTTACTAATGAACAAAAATCTGCAGCCATGCCTGGTATGTCATCCCTCTCAGCCATGTTTCCTGGCATCCACTGGATTAGTACTCATTATTTCCACACTGGACATTGGACGCATAACAAAGACAGTAACCTACTCACAAATGACCGTAGGATATGTGTAGATAGCTGTATCTCAGTCATTCCTTAACTCACCCGCAGAGACAAACTGGAGTTTTATTGAGTGAAGCTTCATTGTGTTTGAGAGAATGTAAACAGTTCACTTAGACTGGATTGAAAAATGCAAACCTCCAGCAGAATGGAGGGGGCAGGTGAAGAGGAGAGAGGATGGCCACCTACTGACAAAAACCTTTGAGATAAGGAAGGTAAAGGTGAGCTGTCGGGGCTATCAACAAACCAAAGAGCAATGACAAAAACAAAAGGTGGGATGATGGGGAAACCGGACGCTTTTAGCAAGCACAAAATTATCATTATATAAAGCATTTTCACTCTTTCCAAATAAATCTCCACTGTGTGCCCAAGGCGGTAATTAGTAGTGTTTCACAAAAATTCTGCACTTGCTTATGGGCAAATTTAAGCCTTGAAATGAGGGTGCTTGAGAGGCTTTTGCATCAAGACTACCCAGGTAGAGTGCCTTCACTTATCAATTATGCAGGAGACATGGAGAGACAGGGATTGCATATTGCCCTCTACAGGGTCACTCACTGACGGGAAAGAACAGTGTGTCCTGATAAACTAGAGCACTAACTTCTTCACGCTAAATATATGATGATTGTAGCAGCAGCTACAAATCAAGGAGCTACAAATCGAATTTGGCTTGATTCTTTTAACTCATTAAAAAATAAAAATCATTATGAAATTAAATTAGGAAGGTAAAACCTTTTTGAACAGCATCATTGTGTTCACAGTTCAACGTGCTGTTGCTCCCCCATCACGCTTTATGCTTGTGCCTCAGATTCATTTTGCAGTTCTCACACAAGCAGCTCACATGTTTGGGTTAATTGTTGGCTGCAAAGGGTTTGTGAGCAATAAGTCAATGACCCAGATGTTATTTACAGTAGCAAGCCATCTCGTCTACACAGAAAAGCTTAGCCTTGCTTTCTGCAAACACTACAGTACACACAACAAACGTCCAACACCTACATATTATTTTATTGGAAGAATTAAGTCAACCGACAGGCGCTGAATACTGAAGGCTGATGTTCTGCTTGCAGCATCCGGGTGACTTAACTATCACTCAACAACAAATTAACCAATGAGGAGGGAGTCACAAACACAACACTTGTGAAAGCTGGATGTACAAAAAGCAAAACTGACAGAGGAAATGTCTGATGAGCAGGAAAGAGGCATAGAACTGTAAACACATGGAACCACTGCAGAGTTTATATGAAGTTTAATTTACTTTTCTCTCTCTCAATTGTTCTATTTTCTGATATTGACTATTAGCACAAACCTGATTCCATACAACTAAGCACAAGATAAAAATGATGTAATTCTGGGAGCTACAGTTTTCAGACTATTCAGGTGCACAGGCAGACGAGCTGCTTCCATGTTGGGCACTGGAAGAGGATACAGCAGGACAGGTGGCTAAATAAAGCCTAATTTCACCTCTGACCTGCCTCCACATGGAAACGAGCCAGGTCATGAAGATACAGTATGAAAGAGATTTATGTTACCAGCACCGCTATTCAACTTTCCAGGAACAATCAACGTGGGCCTTTTGTAAAGGGCAGCCAATTCAGTCATTCACTGGTGGATAAAAACAGGTGGATGATGATGGGGGGAGGGGGGTTCAGGCATGGGACAGACAAGAAGACTGACAGCGCTTAGAGCTGTGTACTAGTAGGTTAAGAAAAAGTTTTCTTTTACCCTGTGTAAAGAAACTTTCCAAAGACATTTGTTTTTGTTTGTTTTGCTAGGTTGGGAGTTTCTATTTAGCGGTGATGTATTCTGTGTTACCAGCCGGAGCAGCTCTTTAAGAAGGCAGCCATATGACCGATGCAAGTGTGTTGCGTCAAGGGTGAGTCATAGACAGATGTGGTGGAGAGAATCCGGTAATTTTCCAAAACAAAACATCTTTCAGAGTCAGATAATAAATAAAATGGAAATAAATGTAAGTTATATATTCTTTCTGTGTGGCCCGGTACCAATTGACCCGGGGGTTGGAGTCTAAAGGCAGAGTTCATTTTATCTCAAGGAAGTAGTGCATCCCTGGGATGCGCTTCAACAAAAATCTATGCATCGCAACATGACGTTTATGCATCCCAAAAACGTTTTCCCAATATTATATCGCGGAAAAAGGTAGCATCGATTTTGTTATTGTAGAATTTAAAGCTTGCGTCCCAGGGACGCACGTTGTCTGATGACGTGTGTCCCTGTCAAAAAATGTGCATCAAAGACGCAAGGACACATGCTAACAAGAACACTGCAAAAGGTAAGTTACATTATCATAGAACAATATTTCATTTCATTTAAGTGTTGCTTTACTGTATGTCCTGTGATTGTTTCTGGTAAGTCTAAGGGAATCATATTTTTGTATTTAGAGTACTAATGGTATATGACCTGAAATGCCAATTATAGATTGAAATTTAATAAATACAAACAATTCAGCTTACAAACAACCTCTCGAAATCAATTGTGGTCATAGGTTAGGCCTACCTGTACCAAGAACATTTGCTTATTGACTTGTTAAAAAAGATGAACGGAGATGTCTGCTGCTTCCCACCAGCCTATCAGACAGTATACTGGGCTTTCTGATTCACAGGCAGCAGAGCAAATAGCAGAGAAGCAAAGGCAGATGTCACACATCTGGTGCATCTCAAGTTTTGATGCCTGGAAGATGAAGTGAATTTCATCTCTGCCATCTGATACAGACTAAAACAGACAGGAGTGCTTTATATCTTCTTGCATCATTCTCATACTTGTCTGAGTCACTCAACTTATTTGTGACACTTGCACCTGCACATCACACTTTCAAACAGAATCAATATAGTAACATTCCCACTGCAGTCACATATCACTGGACCCATACCACTGGACTTAAAATGGCGGCTCTATCCTGCTGTCTGATAAATGTCATCACTCTGTCTTTCTCAACCATAGCAACAGGTACAGGACCAGATTCTAGTTGCCATAACAACCCCAACTTGGCAAAGATGGGGAGGATGCAGCACACTAAAATCTCTTTTCTCTCACCTCAAGCTTTACTAATTAATGCCCTTTAGAAATTATATAGAAAGATGTACACGCAGGTTTACGGTCAACTGAAATTAATTGTCAAGCTGACTTCCGTTTTGGATGCTAAGACATGGAGAAGGCATTGCAAGAAACACTAGTCAGACTCCACTACACATGGGACTCTGACTCTTTAAAATAGTAGTACTGTATTGAAGCACAAAACTAAAACTTTTTGATCAAAGCATAACTCTCAGTTATCACCAACGTACATCACCAAGCTCAGAAACTTCTCCTTATCTGTCAAAATGTAATAAAGTGGACTCTTGTCAATATTTCAATTAGAAAAACTGATGACATGCAGCACTGTATGGACAACTATGTTGGAGTCCCAGTTCTCTCATAGTCAGAGAGCTATGTAGAGTGGATAGGCAAGCAAATGACAGCTAAGGATACATTCAAGTGTATTTTTGTACAAAACGCCACAACAATACATTTTCCGTTCCTGTTCTGCAAAAAATTGAAAAAGATATGATACTGGAACTTTGCAGACGTTCTGCTCAGCCTGCTGTCCAAATAGATCTCACCATATCTCTGCGACATAGATCCTTCTCTGCAATGTTTGTTTACACCTAATGAAATAGTACCATAGTTTGGAGAGTTTAGCAGCTCCAAGAATGTGAAGTGTCTCCCCACTTCAAACATATTTTAGTTCATTTTCTTCATTTACTCAGTTGTAACAAATTGCTGTAAGTCTGATTGTGGGCCACACATGTAACACATGCATCGTATACTGTATATTGAACAGTTGTCTGCATTAGTTACTACCTCTGCTGGCGTCTCATCACTCCGCTGGTTGTGGCTGACAGGAATTTTTATGCTCCAGTTTTCAAACTAGGCTATAATCCCATCAGAAAAGCTAAGACGCCCCTCTGTAATTGGGTTGTTGGGGGATCTCTGAGCACCAGATGGAGGGTAAAGGTTAGCCCAGTGCACCTGAGATGGACAGACGAAGGCTCTTTAATGGCTGAACCAGTCGGTCCCAGTAACCCTCTGAGGAGGGCTGTGGGCTGATCTAATCGATGCCTGGCTGACATCACCAGAAGGAGATAAGGTCATTAATAAAGCCATATGTAACACATGTAAAAATAGTGCTGTCAGGTGATTAAAAAAAAATCTAATTAATTACAGGATTTGTAATTAATTAATCTAATTAATCACATTTTAATGTCATACCTACTAAAGGCCCCCATATAAAGAATTTGAATTCTAGGACATTACAAAATTGTAGTGCATGACTAATCAATAGAATACACCAAGAAGAGAAGATTTGAAATCCACATTTTTATTGGTTAAGTGTGCTTTATAAATGAAATTCAAAAGAAAAAAGGTCAAGCACATCAGCAAACTAATTAGGCCAGGTGCATTTCTCAAAAATGCTATACAAATACAGTTAAATAAAATAAACAAAATTCAGAAATAAAATAAGGCTGAGTCTCACATAGGCACATAAGCAGACTCTCAATCAAAATGAATACTAAAGCTGACTCAATACAGCAATTCAAAATGAATAGTATAACATGCCTCTAAATAAAGCAACTAAATAGCAAGATGCCAACAGGCTTTTCCTTTAAAAGGGTAAGCTAACGTTCAACTGTGTCCTTGACATGTTTTGCATTTATATGATACGTTAGGCTGGAGCTGCTTCGGTGATATGAAAATTTTCTTTTACAAAAGGTACAAATAATAATAATAATAATAATAATAATAATAATAATAATAATAATAATGGATTTGATTTATATATCGCTTTTCTGGACACTCAAAGACACTTTACATCGGATCCATTATTCATTCACTCCTCATTCATACTTGGTGATGGTAAGCTACGTGTGCAGCCACAGCTGCCCTGGGGCAGACCGACGGAGGTGTCTACAGCACAGATTGGCAGCGCAGAATCACTGCGTTTTTGTTGATAGTCCCATCTTTGTTCTCTTTATAAATAAACTTTCCGCCCAAAGGTCTAAGTGGGCTTGCCTTGCTCTCCTGTGTCACGTCCATCTCTGTTGTCAGTCACTCTGCTTTTGAATAGTGGCGCAGGTAGGAAGTGACGTGCCGCTGCAGCCTACGGGTCACTCAATGCGCCAAATTTAAAATGCTTGCACATTGACTTGCCACTCGTGATTAATTGCGTTAATTTTTATAGCGCGTTAATATGTAGTGTAATTAATTAATCTAATTAACGCGCTAAAGTGACAGCCCTAATAAAAACATTACTGACCTGAAATGAAACTTTGTGTGCTTTTAGTGTTACTGAGGAATTTTAATGCCATCACTGGAGTCTATGTGAAAATATGCCCAAGTGTGATTTTATAGTTCACATTTGAGAAATTACATTCCACAGAATAGACATGTTGAAAACTTGATAGTCATCAGGCAAGTTTAAGATATCAGAGATCTGTTTATTGCTTCTTTGACAGTCAACATAATGATCCTTGAAAAATGCAAGTTACCTTGAGTCAAAAATCATTTCTACATTCTCAAAATATAATTCAGAGTATTATCGTTTTTGACTTAAAGTCCCTGGTAGTAAATGGATATGTTCGGTAGCTGTTGCTAGTTTTAGCTGACCCACTGGTGTCCTAAAGGTAGCCATTTGAAAGGAGACCCATGCCAAACGGCTCCATGGATTACCGAGGTAAAGTCACATCCAGTGTCTTATTTCTACACATAAAACTTCCAACAGCACATTTACAATGCACTTCCTGTGTATGGAAAAACATCAAACACAAAGACTACAGGTACTCAGAGGAAAGTAGATTGCAGGGTGTCCATATGCAAGGTGTTGAATGACAATTACTGTATATACTGTACTATGTATACTGTATATCTAGGTTTGTTGGTGACCCAACTAACCTTAGGCCCCATCTGTTGACCACCACCCCAAGAGACAAATCAAAGCCTTCACAGCTCTAATTATGCATATTTTCATGAAACATTATAAATAAACACCTGTGCCACAGTTTGTTCAAAGATGGTGAAGCAAAGCAGAGACTAACATGAACCAACTGCTTGAGAACTGCCACAGAAATGCTTATTGCTAATATGGTTTTTAAATCTTAAATAGCAAGCATAATAACTGGATGGGGTGTGCTTTGAAGTGGACACAGAAATGCTTGGCATGTTGTATCCATGTCTTTGCTTGTGAGTATTTGATGGCTCAGTTGCCACGGCAGCGGCACAGGTGACAGAGTTGTCACTGGAAGCAGCTCAAAGCTGAGGGCTAAAAGTGGGATCAGAGTTGTGCCGTCTACATATGATAAACAGCTGAGCTCGTCTCAGCCACAACACACAACATGCAAACATCTCCAAAACAGAAACCCACTTCAAGCGTGGTATCTTGATTACCCAATTGGATATAATTGCCATGGAGAGGACTTGTAGGCTGTACTTAAAAAAATACACAAACAGCAAATTTAAAAAACATCTGTGTAAAGTAATCCTGCTAAAAAAGTACAAAAAAAACTTGTCTAGCCAGGAGATGGTGGTCCTTCATGACACTGGAGCAGAGTTTCATTTAACAACAGCATGCGCTTGTATACCGTTAACATAAATTTAAAGAGCAAAAATGAGCAAAACAAAATATAAAAGAAAACTTTAATTTCTGCTGAAAGGGTTGATCACATAAATGTTATCCCGCTGGGAGAGGAGGGAGTGGAAAAAACACAGGAAGAAACCAGAACAATATACTGAATGTAGGGTACTGCAACTGACAACAAAGACTGCAAAATACATCAGGTAATCTGTTATGACAAGGCTTTGTTTGCCCAGCCTTTCTATCACAATAGCCCTTTTCATACCGTCATACCCTTGTTCTCCTTTTTAGAAACAGTGATCAACACTTTAAAAAAAACTGTCATTATTTTAATTGGAAACCAAATGAAGTCAGTTTCATGAAAATTGCTCTTTAAAAGAAACTACTGTAGACAGCACTGCAATTTTTTTGTTTAAATAATGAAAACTCAATTGCTATTTAACTCAGCATTCAATAACCTGATTGATCATGAAGTTTAAAATACTTGATTTTAAGAAGTTGTGTAGATTATTATTGTTTGAACCAACTCCTACTAGCAAATGGTAAAAAGTACAAACTATGTCTAATGTGAATGTGAAACTAAGCACCAAGAAACCAATCAGAAGATGCACACCTTTAGGGTTCTAAAGATCATGAAATGGATTCTGTCTTTCGAGAAGATGAGAATGGACTATTTATGCTACATGCCGATGTAGAGATGTGCAGAACGTTGAGCGTAACCAACCTTACATGCCCTTGTTGGCAGGGGCATAAAAAAGTCTAATGAATTAAAATGGCTTTAGATGATATTGCCAGTCCAGCTACAAATCAGATGGAAGGGTGCAGACCTGGCCTATGTGCCAGCTGTTCCAGCTTTGACTGTCTATTTATACAGCAGCAGATGGCAGCTAGTGCTTCGCATGCCGACAGACTGTCAGTGACAGGAAGGATTGCAGCCGCCCAAGCTTTCCACCAAACCGGGCCACGCCATATATTAATTCTAGCCCACAGACTATGATAGCTAACTAGGTTTTATGAACTGATAGTTCATTGAGACAAAACAGATCCAATATCA
Organism: Antennarius maculatus; assembly: GCA_013358685.1. Taxonomy (NCBI): domain Eukaryota; kingdom Metazoa; phylum Chordata; class Actinopteri; order Lophiiformes; family Antennariidae; genus Antennarius; species Antennarius maculatus. The sequence continues at coordinate 16,484,476 of CM023607.1, forward strand.
CAAAGACTAAATGCAGGCTTCGCGAAGCCACCAGACAAGGACCCAACTCAGACGCAAATATAGAACTTCAACAAAGAAATAAATATCAGGCAGCCTCGCAGGTGATGACATGGGGGGTGAGGGGGGACTACAACATCACACATGCAATGAGAGCTGAAAAATGGCAGCAAATATTCAGACACCATGCCATGGCTCAAATCTAAAGCCACGTACATCTCATCAATGTCTAGACATGTTGACCTTACAGACAACATATGAAGATCCTAGATGTTTTTTTGACACCAAATGCTAGCAAAATGATACAGAATCCTTCTAAAGGTAATTCAGCTGTTTCCACAGCTCATAGAGGACTCCCTTTTCATGGAATGGGTCCAAGCAGGATATTCTACTGCTGCAGGTGCAGCCTCAAAAGGCCAAAGGTCTCACATCCTGTGTCATGGAAAGCTATGGACTAAAGCTTTAGACTAGTCTGGCATTTTCCAGTTAAAAAATAGCACTTAATAGACTGACAACTCAACATCACATGCGTGAACCTTTACACAGAACACTTTGAGGAAGTGGTTCTACATTTGCCGCATTAAGAATCAAAAACATCAAACATGTAAAAGTAAAACATCCCTTCCAAAGTTTGCATCTTGGCTGTGTACAGAAATCCAGAGCATCATACAGCTCACAACTTGCCCCCACTTTACGAAGCATTGAATTGGTTACTTCCACTATTACAAGAGGCTACGATTCCAGGAAGCAACCATTTCTTCCATCTATTGATATTTAAAACACATTATAATGCCAACTCGCCACAATTTTTACTCTTATTTAATAATAAGCATCACATGAACCACCAAGCTTCTTGTGCCTGGACAAACAAAGATCTCCAGTTTGCCTCTGAATTCAGCCCAAGACTGTGGGAGGAAACCAAATAACACAGTCTGGGAAAAGAGTCCTGTCAGTCAGGGAGCAAAAACTGAAACACACGTTTGCTTCCTGAATGTGGGAAAGTCCAGTTGATTCACCCAACAAAGGGTAGGTAAGAAGAGCAAGCCAGAAATACCAGAACTTTAAAACAATCACACGCCATAGAAAGACTTTAATTCGCTGTGAAATGTGTAGGAACTCAGAAAGTAACACTGAACAGAAAGCTTGAATAGGCTCCTTTTGTAGAAAGGAAAAAAAGCATTACGCTTTCAACACATTTGTGCCATTGTGTTACATTGTCAATCATTGCGACCCTTGAACTAGTCTGATGTGTCACCAGACCAACACAGCAACATGAGGTCCTATCATTGATGACGCCACTAATTCAATGGATTTGTGCAGCACAGACAGCCAAATAAAAAATAATCAGTTTCCAAAAGCAACTCACAAAAAGCATCAATAAATGTTTTTCTGAAGGCTTCTGGAGTGGACAAATATCACCAGTACCAACACTTTGTATGGACAAAATTATTTTATGCTGCTGGATGTTTGTTTAAAGAGACACATTCTAGAGACAAGACTTTCTGCAGTAAAAGCACAATAACAACAAAAATACAACTATTATAATAACTGCCTTTTCATTGGATTGAATATGACTGGACTCTCCTCATCTTTGCCTGGTTGAATGCATTAGATGCCGCCTCACGCTGTTCTACACGTGAATAATGCTCGTGCATGACTCTCACGGTCTCTGCTGCTGCTGCTGCGTTTTCTTCTCACCTCCCCCCTGGAGTCTGCTCTGATGCCATCGTCTCCTTGAATATCCCCACACTTTCTGCAAAAGGCGCCCCATTTCCTTTCAGCCCCATCACAGTTTGGAATGAAAAGGAAACTGAGACACAATGATCTTAAGTGAGTTTCGCAGTATGACAAACATAATAAAAAGGTCATTACCGAAAGTCTATTGCAATTTCACTGCTGTTGCTAGTATGTTAGGGGCGAGAAGCGAAGAAGTGTTAGAAGTGTCAGATCTGTCAGGAGATACTGCTTTTTGTTTTGACTTTAACTACAGATGGTCCTCAAAATACGAGCATTCGTCTTATGAACATTCGTAGATACGAACAACTGTGTGCCACCATATCCAACTACTGTAGCTCCTCTTTCTACTGCAACACCCACATACAGTAGAGATAGACACGTAAAAGTTACATTACAGTACAGGGCGCCCTCGTTCTTTGCGGTTAATGTGTTCCAGTAACCACACGCGATTAATGAATTACGCAATAGAGCAACAAACTACTTATTTTATTATTTACTGTAATTTAAACGTTTATGACCCTCCCACACTGATATTAAACCACCTTCTATCTGTATTACCTTTTCCCACTCTTACCGACTGTTTAAAGCACTTTTGTGTCTCACATAAGTCCGAGACTCACGGAACCGAGCGCACTTCCTGATGCCATCAGCCAAAAGAATGTGCGTACGGTATCACGTGACTGCCTACCAAAAATCCACGATGAGGTGAAGTCAGGAGATTTGATGCACGAATGCGTACTGTATTTTATTTCATTATGTGTTGTTTTATATGTCCTGTAATTGTTTCTTTTTCCCAAAGTCTTAGGAAATAGTATTTTCATATTCAGAGTAATAAAGGCTTTTACATGACCTCAAACAGAAATTATAGATAGAAATTCAATACATAACGACTTATGAACAATTCAGCTTTATGATCAGCCTCTTGGAACCAATTGTGTTCATAGGTTGAGGACTAACTGTATAGAAACTAAACTAGTCATATGATGTTGGGAAAAAAACAGAACAAGTCATCATATATACAAATTATATATCCTGAGGGTGACAGCATACCTGTCAAATATAAAATTTTCCATAATGTTTAATAACTCAAGATATTTTGATTTACCCAATAGTATGTCGCTGTGGAATTCATGAACTGAGATCATTAATATGAGTTACAAACAAGACGCTAACACAGGGCAGTTTACAATGAAACTTAAATAGTATATTGCTAGAGCAAATCAGCATAGCACAAAAGCAAAGAGATGTCAAAACTGTGGTATCTAATGCGGTCACACTCTGGAGTCAAAAGCCAAAACAAATAAAGAAAGTTAAGTGAAGAGTCACAAGAAAACCACAAATGGTTTGGTCTGCTGTAAAGCTGCAACCACAGTTTAGTAGTAAAGGAACATCAATCACTCTTTCTCTGATCTCTGTCATATCGAGAAGATTGCAGCACTGGACCCAATCTTTCATTGGAAATTGCATTCATGGTTGTTGAGTTTCTTAAATATTTCAAAAGAAATACATTAAAAAGGATTGGGCATCAATGGCAAAGGCCATTCTGGCTCTGTGGCAACTTTCAATTTACAAAGGTAAAAGTAATTCTATTTATTCTGAATAATTTGTTGCATGAAAAGAATTTCACCAGAAAAAAGTGAGAATTTTTGTCAGTGCTTCTCTAATTTCACAATGTGAATTAATTAGGTTAAAGAAACAGATATCTGCCTGTCCTTCCCTTCTTGTGAGATCAGTCTGGAATATTTGAGTCAGATCTGGGAAGGGGGCACATGGGCAAACGCTTGTCTTTCCGAAGAAACACCATGAGAGGCCATGGGGAATGTAACACCCTGGGTGGGCTTGCATAGGTATGTGTCCACCTACAAGGGTCACAGGGATTATGGCAGAGGCCCGGTGACCTGAGGAAAGCCTGTGGATTACTGGTCTGATTCAGGTCAATCAGCCCTGTCTGCAGAATGAATGGTCCTTCATTCAAACCATGCTCCCCATCTTAGTCCTCCACGTGTCCTGCCAGCGCTTTCCTCAGTCACCACCAGCCATCCGTATCAGATGGGTTCACTGCTATTTCCTTCTAGTTGAGCCAATCTCTCCCTGTAGTGTTTTTCTAAGGTCACCATCCAATTAGCTCAGACTGAGAGGACACTCAGAAACATTGTACATGAACAATGAAGGTTGATCTTCTGTTTCTTCTATTAATATGGTTTACCCTTATCTCATAAGAAAGTATTACACAACATTCCCTCAGTTCTTGAAAGAAAATTACTCCATCAGGCAGGAATCTCCACATCTCCAATGGTGCAATGGATTCATCATGTGGAAGTTGGTTTGGTCCAAGATAATCCAATGCTCAAACAAAGCAAAGGAACTGCTTCTACATGCACAACCATCTTTGGCTATACATTCATGTATGGCTGCCGAGAGGCTGAAGCACAGCACAGCATACAGGTTACATAATGAGAAAGAATGCTTCAGGGAACAAATGAAGGAAAGCTTTGGAGAGTCCTGCCGTTATTCAACATTTGGAGCACCACCACAAACCAATGCAAAAGCCCACTGCATCACAAGTAACAGCTTCTTCTAAAAGAAGCCTTTACTTGTGTCCTGCCTGCCAGCACAGGCCTTGGACTCATTTCCTGGACGTCGGATAATCAATTGGCCGCCCTTGTGTTCGCTCCCTATCCTGGACAACCCTTCATGTATGCAGAGAGACAATGCCAGACAGCATATCCTGCCCTTGCCTCCAAGCCATCTCCTCTGAATTGTTGACACACACATACATGCACACACACACGCACACGCACACACACACACACACACACACACAGACAACAGAGATGCCCTTGAGTGAATCACAGCAATAAGGGGAGTGCCACATCCACACTTCTGCCAAACACCTACAAGCTGACCAAGCAACTCCGTGAACCAAACCATGTCTGTTAGATAGCATTTAAAGCCACCGACATTATCCATCAGCAAAGACAACATAAAAACAAAAAAAGAAATAAACCATATTTCATGGAAAAACGTAAAACTTTGACAGACAATTTACAAACAGAACCTAATGTGTAACCTGAATTTGAATGGATTATTCCAGGGTACTGGTTTTAAAAATGTGAAGAAAAAGCGCACTGCAAATACAGTATTTTATAACCACCTCTCAGGTCTGTTGTTGATAGCAGGTTGTCAAAAGACAGGTTTTTGTTCACTACAACAAAAGGTTTTGAGGAATGAGAGATAGACTGCCTTTGATGGAAAAAAATAAGAAAGTCCTTCAGTTTTTGGACTGCACATTTCCATTTTTTTACAAATGGAAATTGAAACATGTTTGATAGTTATGAATAACAACCAGTGTGACTTTCCAAAAATCAATTCATCATTATTATACAGTACAGTTATGAAACAACATTACAAATTCCAAAAAAGGAGTAATCTTTCAATAATATACTGTGCAAAAACAATGCCATATTCTTTGTGGAACTCTATATAACAAGGTAAACTTGAAGATCTTTTGACATCTTAAACCAACATTCGCTAAATTTCTGAAACAAAACAAATTGCTTAACAGCACATTTGATGTTAAGGTGCAATCATCTGCATGCATGAATCTGTGCACATTTCAGCAGCAATACACCATTTACATATTCTGCACCCAAACTTAACAGCATTGTCAGCATAAACACCTGCAATGAAGTTGTGATGAAGGGTGAGTATGGCTGACTGCCAGCCTCCCTTTCTGCTCTGCAATCTGACCATGTGATAAGAGGTAAAAGTAGGAAGTGCTACAGACTCCTTCTCTCCCTAATGTATATGCTCTCACAGCAAATCCCCAAAACACTGCATATTCTACTGCAGTTGTGCAACAATCCACTTGTCACCCTCCAATGCTTCAGAATGACACTGACATAATGAAACCTCCAGTATATCGAGTAAACGAAATGGAGATTTTATGCCAAGCTTCTCTTTGGTAAGATGTGAGTGTTAACGGCCAAGCGAAGCACAGCAGACTGGGACACTTGATCTTATGGAAGATTCATAAAAGCTTAGTCTAATGAGCCTGATAAGACTGACAGACAGAACTCCAGAAGATAACAGAGCCTGCTGGAAGAGCCGGTTTCTGTCATCACATGCTGTCTTCGTTACTGGGCCATCAAATGTTCTCATAAGAAAGTCAAAAAGACTGTTTGCCTGCCAGCTGAAACGGGACATCCCGCAAAGCCAAGAGGAAGGAGGCAGATAGCACTTAACAGAAGCAGATGACTCACAGTCACAAGTAAGCAGGTTGAATCACAAGACTACAAAACACATTCAGGTCCTCTCCTCCTGCTCTTACAATTTTTCCTTTCATATTTTCTCACTGAAGCCACAATTAAAGCAGTGAAGAATGGGTATTATCTCTGACTTCTATACACAATTATAACATTTTCATCTTAGCTACTATTCAATGACTATATTTGTTAAATTAGTACATTTTCAATACAGTTTCCAGGTACATATATTTTGACTAATTATATATGATTATCATTAACCTTATTTTTCAGTGCATCTATTTTTTCAATGGCCAATAAGACTTTAAAACATACGTTTTGACAGTATTTCACATATCCTACACATGTAAAAGCCAATAATTATTAAACTATGAAGCTGCTTATAAAACCTCAAATTTGTAAACAGATGTAAATAGATTTACTTCTAATTCAGATTCAGCCAAATCTGCTGACTATGTGATATGTGACAAAATAAATGTGTTTTTTATTGAATGTCAGCAGCCCTGGATAACTTTAACCCACTTCAGTTATTCAGTGAAATGTACAGCAAAATAAAGGACACAGCATTTTGTAAATGATTAACTTTTGGCCATAAAATTTTACACATCTTTTAAAGATTTTCGTTACGCAGCTTAAGTACACAAAAAACATAATTATCCACCGACAGAGTATAATTATGCACTAAAGTTGTGTAGACTAGGAGATAACAGAACCAGAAACTCGAAATGCACCCACTGATTCTAAAACACCAACTGTGTGATAAAGCCTTGCTGAATTGGGGGCATTAGCAGGCCAGGCTGTGGCGACCCCTGGGTCTCTCAGTATGATCCAACTCAGCGTTTCTCACACAGATGCTCCTATGGCATGCAGGCCCCTTCAGAGGAGGAGGAATTTCACTCTGTAAGCCTTTTATTCTCTTAGAGGCTGTTTGTCCCCAACCGTCCACTATTCAATTTGCTCATTCTACTGATCTCTATTAAGACCCTGAAGGAAAACCCACGTGGAAGCATATGAGCTGTACCAAACCTCCCTTCGCACATAAGTCAGCACAAATTCAGATAACTGAGTTATTTAAGTTACGGTGTTTCATGTCTGTGTTCTTGCCAGTGTGTGACTTACTTGTAGTGTTGCCTTGCATCTGAATAATACATTTTGATTCCTTGCTGATTTCCCTGCTATTGAAGGGCCGAACTCGAACAGCTACTTTAACAGATGCCCCAGACATGTTTGCAGTGCAGGATTATCTTTCCAGAAGATTCCTTGTGTATCCCTCCTGAAGTAAAACAACAAAATAAATAAATAAATAAATAAATAAATAGAGATGATCACAAAGATGTTCGACTGTTTATCCAGAACCCATAATCACAAAATGTAAATCACATAGTGTATTTGCACCACAAAAAATATCATCACAGCCTCGAACAAATATGGCCGAAAAAAAACAATGAATCACTTATTATTTCATCGACAGCAGCCACCCACACGTGAAACAATCAAATTAGCGATGTAATTACATGCATTGAATTCAAACCTCAACAGCATGTAATAATCGAGCTTTTAACAAATGCAAGTATATATTGTATCTAATAATGGGACTACAATAACAATAGAAAAGCTTTATTACATTTTTACAAACACGAACACAGTTTTCCAGTTTAATTTAAGTCTATAGAGCCTTCCATCCTGCGCCTGGTGACTACCTAAAGCAAGAATCTGATGTTTTTCCACGTCCTGCAGTCAGCCATACTTGTTAAAGCATCCGCCCATGAAATTCTATCTACCCTATTTGGAGAGGTGTACAGTGGGACAGTGAAATCGGTCTGTATCTAACAATGGTCCTTCTGTGCAGCCAAAGAACTTCAATCATCGTTTCTAAAAAAAATTTAATCGGCCAATGTGCGGAAGTCGGCAAATCTCCCGCTGCTGGATGTTCAGCAACCCAGACGAGTTGCGTGTTTATTCAGCAGTAACTTGTTAAATACACGCATCGTTCTTCGTATATTCTACATCCTAACAAACGATTTGGGGAATTTAGCAATTGTATTAAAGCTCAAATAATTTAAAAACAACAAAAAATAAATTTCTATATAATAAGACAGTGTTAATATGTGAAATCTTAGCTATGATGTCAGACTAAGGAACGACGAACTACCTCAACGCTAATGTCTATCTCTTAGATAAAACTAACACTAAGCAACCAAAGCTGAATAATATGCTGCAATAAATCTTATATAACTTACAAGTAAAATAGAAATACTAAAAGAATATATCGTGACCAGACCTGTTAGGGTCTGAAGTCACAGCCAGACGCTCCCACGTCTGTGAACAGCTAAAACAGACACGTTCACCAGAAAACGACTGCCTGTAATTTATCTGTGACATTAAATATGAGGGATAACGGGAGGAACAATAACGACATTTATTTCTATTTACTCACGTTTGAAGACTCGACCTCAGACAACAGCACCGGACAGAGACCAGAACTAACGTTTAGCTAGCGGGCGTCAAGATTTGTTGTTTTTTTTATCTGAATCCGCGAGCACCAAAACTGTTACTAAGTCCACTTCCGTCAAAAACACCCATCATAGCAGATCCCTCCGCTGGATGTACTCGAAGTTGCAACCGGTGAGTCCTTCACGAGTTTATTTTCCAGTAAGGACACACCGAAAATTTACCGGACCGCAAACGAAAGAAGAATTGATGGATCGTCTTGATTTGCGAAGAGATTACGTCAACTCCCTCTCGACCACGCTGACTGACAGCCCAGTTATCCAATTAACAACGAGGATCTAGTGACCTATGTTATGTTAAGCCAATACAAATCCTTATACTCGGAAGGGGGCGGGGTGTACTTTTTTTCCTATGCTGTGACGCTGCACTGCAGGATTTCCACCCACCGCTCCCCGCACCGCCGTCACCGCAACACAGTGGGTCACTGCAAAGTGCGCCTTCTAGCGAGTCAAACGGTATGCCACGACCGGGCCACTCGAAAACATACCAAACGTCAAATTTTTAAAACAAATGTAGATACCCATGTGCTTAAATGCAATTTAGTCCCACGTGCTTGTTTAATTATCTATCATATATTAAAAAAAAACTCAAGTCATGTGATGCTCTGTATTCGTGATGTTCAATGAATCTAAACAGCTTCGAGATCACAAAAGTCATTTGTTTTTCAGGATAAATTATGTTACTACGTTTAGATCTTGCCAAATATGTTGGGAAAGTTGCCAAGTTTAATCCATTAGTTTCCAGCTATTACAGTAGAAGAATGACTAAGCCTGTGTGATCGGGAATCCACCAGAAATGTCTTTCAAGGACATTGAACAAGCTTGCATAACACATTGTTTTAATTTTTAAACCCACACTATAAATTAAGACTTACTTTGTTTGCTGCATTCTGCCATAAATTACAGGAAATAAATTTAACACTTAGCACTTTAAAAAGACTTCATATAATCTAGATTTTTACTATGACCAATAAGGTATTACAGTATCAACCTGAGGAAAAAACAGTGACGAGTTGTGAAATAATGCGCATCATCATTTATTTCAGTTCAAAAACCTAGCGTCCAAAACATGAATATGGTTATAGGAAATCATTTCCTGTACAGTTAAGGTCAACAAGGTCAAGTTACGTACAGTGCCATTTGAAAGAGACCATCTTGAGGTGAGATATCGCTGGTTGTAAAGCGCAGAGTTTTTATGGTGTGCTCCTACAACAGTGTTTCTGGAGCTCATGTTACATTCTCTAATGTTCCTTCCATTTTTTCTGAAAGATGATAATTTTTCCAAGAGGCGCTCAAAAGATTCTGGACTTGAGGCCATGCACAGATATTAATTCAGTCTATTGAAGTCGGCAGGGAAAATGATACCAAAAGCAACAACTGAAACATACTGTAATTTGGCAAACCACTACTTCTCCTCCTACAGTACTCAAAGGAAGCCAGCATTTACAATTAGTTTGCATTAAACTACATCCTTAACAAATATTCCCAGTTTTAAATTTAGTTTACAAGCATGTGTGTCTGTTAGGTCTGGGAACTAAGCATACATTGTGGTCTTAATTTCCTCAGTCACAGTAATATTGAAAACTCCGGACTTGTAATTTTATTAGAACCCACCAACATTTCTCCACTTTTCCTAAATGTGTTACCCTTGCATCTCCCTAGGTTATAATTCTTTAATAAAGCCAACATACAAGTATTACAAAACAAAACTAAGGATTATAAAGGAACATGATCAATGAGTTGACTGTATGCACATTGCTGGTAAACCTGTTTGTAACATATCCTTTCAGATGCTTGTTATTTTTAAATTTTTTTTCTAGATGCACACAAAAACTCATGAGCAAAAACTTAAAATTTTTAAGTTTATTATATTTTGTTTAGAACCATATTAATAGCTTCAAACAAAAAGAATAAATGTAAATTAAAAAAAATCAAATCAGGTCTCTTCCTCCTCATTCAAAATTTTTTTTGTTGTCATTGAAAGTAGCGACATGGAATTCACGTGATTTGGACAAATTCCATAATGATGTTTAGGAGGCCTGATGACATCGACGTGATCCTTAGGTGGGTCGTCCACCCTGCTTTTCTTTCATCCAGGCATGTATCCTCTCTTTGAGTTCAGGGACTGTAGAATTAACAAAATGTGAGGAATAGTCATGAAACTGCAATCAAACAATGACAAATTTAATCTGATGATTACATGTTCTGTTGTCACTTGCCTTGAACCGATAATTAGATGTGACATTTTAGCAAGAAATGCACTTTTACAGTTTACTTTCAACAAGGGCTTGCCATAATAACTGGTCAACAGCCATCATGGTGGCGTTACCTGACTCCAGCATGCTCTCGGTGAGAGGCTGTCGGTTGAACGGATCAGTCGGGGAGTTGAGCAGGTGGCGCAAGATGATAGATCGATCCATGATATTCCCAGAGGGTAGAATCACAGGATCAGTCATAAGTGTGTCCATCAGAGGGTCTGTTACAACAAAGTGACATACAGTATAGTATTAGGACTGAGATGCAAATACTCTTTCAACAGTAACAAACAAACTATGAAGCATTAAAAATATATAACTTGTTGCTCAACAAGCCACTTTCTATGTTTGCAGAAGGATTTCTGGTATCTGGATCAAGTGATCATCAACTTATAAATCAGTAAGTAAGAAATAAAATGTCGAAACAAAGAAAACTCATTTCAATATTATAGTCTTGACATCTGTGAAATTGCCAAATTGCTGAAAAAATAAAACTGTTTCATAAGACAGCTACACCAGGAAAGAAAATATCTAACAAATATTTAAGAACTTATAATAATCTGTGTCTCACATTGAAATTTATTATGGCTGTGACAGTACAACTTGTGCATTATAAAAATAAATTCTGGTGTGGGCAATCTTAAACACATAGAAAGTTGATACTCCCTCCTTCTGCATGGCACACGTCCATCAACTGTGGTGGGTTGGCTGACATAACTGGGAATCAAGGCTGGTATGTGGGCCACGCTCCCCCTCTAGATTATATTAGGTCTGTGGTCATGGATAGTCTTGCTCTAAGCGGTCTATATGACCTCCATAAACTGCTAAATCTCTTGCAAATGTCTGGAATTCAACCTCCAACTCTGACGTACAAGAACCAATCTGAACAGTTACTGACATGAAGACACAACCATTTTTTTTAAAACTGATTTCATTCAAAGCTTTGAATTTAGATGTTTGTTGATGTTTGGTGTACAGTAGATGGACCACTATTTTTTTATGCTGATAAATTTAGACAGTGGATCTCTATAGCATATTCTTTTAGGATTAAAGGTTTAAGAAAGTAATTGAAAAGTAAATATATTTGTTTATAATTATGAAAAAAATACAATTTCCTGATGTCTGGCATCATCCCTAGTGTCAGGACACCTTAAAATCTGCACTGCAGCAGCACCGTCACATGGGGTCATGTGTCATCGACGACACCCGTCCCTTCAAGCGTCAGGGCAGCCATTACAGCAAAATACAATCAATGAAGCGATACATCTGATTAAAATCATGGTTACCTGTGAGGTCAATGGATGTTCCAACACTACAGGAGTTAGACACAAAGATAAGAACCTATCTTTCTTTAAAATACCTTCTGGAAAGATTGGAGAGGAATGGAAGGCAAGGATAAACAGGGTCAAAATGACCAAGAATCCAAGAATCTGCAATGAGCACTTCAACCCGGATAATTTTGAAAGAGATTTGAAGGTAAGATTATTTTCGGACAACCCATAGTATTTATTCTGAATTCCCAAGGTTTAGTGGATAATTAATTCATGTCTGGAGCTACTGGAGGTATAACATAAATGTTTTTATGACCAGATTATCATGCGATTATGGCACTCGTGAAAAGTAAACAATGTTAAATGTGCTAGTTCAATTGATTGGGTTTGTTTCCCCCTGGGCTTGTTACTAATTTACAACAATTACCTCAGATTTTGGGGGGGTTATCTCCTTGATTGGTATCATATAGGGGCTTATAAAGTTTGCAGTTATAATGCAGTCATAACATCGGGTGGTAATTATAGGGGATAATTATACCCCCAGCTGGGTTCACAGGGAACTCCTCTTCTGAATCTGATAATGATGACATGATTTGAGATTATTTCTTGACAAATAAGTGTGATAATGTTGGCTTGTTATGTCGTCGTTTGCTGTATATTTATATAATGGCGCTGATATGGATTCACCCTAATGTCTACAATTGTGTCACTTCCACTGTGAGGGAGCGCATTATGACTTATGATATATTTTGTTTGGCCAAGGTCCCCATTCATCATAATAACAATAATGACACCAAAACTTTTGTTTAATTATGTACTTCAAATAATACACCTGGATCCTTTTGAGTTTCATGTTCCTTTAAAAAACTGTCCAACAGGCCTGGGTCTCTAACACTAGTGACTGCAGTCACAAAAATGAGGAATTCCTAGATCATTTCAGACAGGATCATGGACCTTCAACATTGTTACATGTTCTGATGCATTTTTATGCTTTATAAAACATTTGTCTGAATTTTGGAGGGCTTGGAAAAGATTAGGGCATTTGCATGGAAAATGTGTCTCTACTTACAAAATTTTCTAATTACGAAATTTCTTCCAGAACCAATTAATTTCATAAGTAGAGGTACCACTGTATACAGCTACGCTACTTAAACACTGGGGTGGAAACACATGTACACATACAATACCTTTGAACTCGTCAGGTGCGTCACTGTAGTCCATTTCCGATTGGGAGTTCCTGGCAACTATTTCCTCCACCTTTTCTAACAGCAGCTTGAATTTCTCAATGGCAATGGAGGACTTAATACCAGCCTTCCTCATCTTTGAGATTACCTCTTCAAAAAGCTCACGGCTGTAAGACCGCTGCAGAGACAAAAGAATTATTTATTAGTGTGCTGCAAGACAAATATATCTTTGTGGTTATATGAATGCTCTGTATCTAAACGTGCTGACATCAGTATCATGAATACTATGAGTGATTTTGTTCAATTCAAGCTGAATATAACTGACTCAGATACTTTATCAGAATTGGCCGAAGTTTTTCTCATGACTGTTTATACCAAAACAAACCACCGCCAGTATCATCTTTTAGTAAAGGCTCTGCATTTGTAATAAATTGTGCCAACCTGATCATCCGCGATTGCTTTAGCAAAGCGGGCACAGTCTAACTGCAAGTAGATGTCGGTCAGCTGGTCCAAGAGCTTCTTGGGCTCAAAGCCGTACTTCTCAGGGTTCTCCACCTTCAGATCACGACACTTTGGCCCACAGAGCTGCTGGAGGTTAAAGTTTAGCATGGCAGCTAGACGAGGGCCCAACTCCTGCAGAAAGAGAAGGCACTGCTTAGAATAGCTTGTAGGAAAATTCCCTGTGGTGGGACAAATAAAGGAATATCTTATCTTGGGTTGACGATGCTTGTTTTAGACAGATGCTATTTTAACATGAAATGTAACTGAATTTTTGAGAATGTATTTACACACAAAGCCAAGAATATATCAAGTTTGATAATCACCACTTTTCAACACAGAGAGCAGTGACACTTACAGGCCTGAGAAAAGGCTTCTGAACCTGCTTGGTGAGGATGTGGAACATTTCAACCGTCTCTGTGGCGAGGGCCAGGTAGGAGCGAGACACCCGCTCATCCTGAGTCAGCTGAGACTGGCGGCTCTGCTGTTGCTCCTGAAAGTTTGCGGCAAATAACACAATTCCAATATATTCCGTAACAGTTACCTTCAAACTTCATCAAACTTGAATTCCTTGTCCGAACACATTGTAAACAAATTTTAAAAACACTATCACCACTACTACTGACCCTAGGTAATTGTTCCCATTGCTCCTTATTCTTCATCTCTTCTTGAACTTCATGTATGCGTTTCAGAGACTCCAGGCTCTCGTCTAACAGGAAGGTGGTGTCATTAATCAGCATGTTGATGTAGCGCACAAACTGCTTGCCAGAGCTAAATAATAGAGAGAATAAAAGAGTAGAAGAGGGGATACAGTTGGAATTGATTAGTCAGTAAAAGTCACACAATGAATAATTTTTTTATTTAACTGTCACAAATAAACTCACTTGAACTCCTCCATGAAGGTGCCATGATGGGCAAGGTTTTGCCAAAGACTCTTAAAGATAGTGCTGATATGGTACCGTATTGTGAACTTATCATAGAACTCGCTGGTGGCACCAGTATGCTCGACATCTGACCAGAGACAGTGTTTTTATGAGAGAAAAAAGAGATCAAGACCTTGCCAGGAAAACTATGAAAACGTCTATGCCTTATTAGGACTAGTATCTAGTTTATTACTTCTTTTTTGTAATACTACTCAAACATCCATTTACCACCTGAACCCACCTGTATAGAACTTCATGAGGGCAGGTACCAGTTGTTTGATAGACAACGGGTGGTTCTCCATCATTTCAGAGAATCGCTGAGTTCGAGGTTGTACAGCAGGATTGGTAACAAACAGCACCTCCACTAATTTAGCAATAAGATAGGGGTTCCGGATATAGTTCTGGCTGCAGATGAACACGACCAAAAAGGTGACAACGTCCTGGACACATGGTTCATATAAAACCGAGGGAGAATACCTGGAAGGAAGATGACATGTTAGGTTTAGAATTAGGACACCTAAAAACAACCCATATATGACTCTCAGTTTAGGGTTACAGCACAGAATCATAGCAAAGTATTTGATATTGATCGATGTACAGTGGTCTGTTGTTTATTGCTCTAAAAAAAAATTATTTACGCTCTAAAAATAATTTGCAACAGGCAAAATCTGCAAAGTAGCTAAATTTATACATTTTTCTCAGACAGGCATGAACAGTTTCTCTTGTTTCAATTCACAGGACGCAGAACACAATGAACTGTAAAAAAAAAACACTCACGCAAAATTGCACTAAAAACATCTGCAAAACTGGGAGGCCATATTATAGCGAAGGATCAGTGCATTAAACATTACAATCCAGTTTTGCTAGAGATATGTTTCCCCTTATGTTATATGCTCCTTTTTTTTTAAATGATGTAATGATATAAAAAAAACTAACCCATCCAGAGGAGAATCATGATTAAGATGAGAACAATAAGACATAAAGCAAGACTGTTAACTCACTGCACAACAAAAAGCAGAAACTCTGCGACATCTTCAATGTAGAATTCTGGCAGAGCAGCAAAGCTTTTGGGAATCTCAGGGTTGAGTGGCAGGGTTATGCTGAGAAAAAAGAAAAATTGGATCTTAATCACTAACACACTCATGAAAAGCTGGACATAAAAAGTTGGGACATCATTTAACAACAAAAAATAACAAGCTGTCAGAGGAATGAGGTTTTACTTGGGGTAGGCAGGGTCCACCATGCGCAGAATAAGCTGAATGACTGTGCTGTAGAACTGCAGGCATCTGCGGAGCAGGTTCTCATCCAGTAGGCCCACATCGGCACAAGCTTTGGCTCGTAACAATTTCTGATAGGATGAAGTCACACAAGGTAAGGATCTCACCGCTGTACATATGCTTTGTATCAGAACTCTAGATGTTTCAGTATTTAAACAAAATCAAATGAGCTGTTTGCAAGTATGCAATGTTTAACATTCAGTTAATCTTTTATCAGGGACATGTGAAAAGATGTGAAACTGACCTTGAGCTGGGTTTTGCATCGCTTTAGCATTTCTCTGTGTCTACTAGCGAGGGGAGAATCTTTCCATTGGCTTTCACTGTTCTTCAGCTCCTCTACAGTCCTGATGAGGGAAAATACACTGCAAGATTGAGCACATTATGAATATCTGTTGTGTCTGTCTGTTTGTGTGTGTGTGTGTGTGTACCTGTTCAGTTCGCGGATGGCTCGCAACCTACGAATGTAACGCCTGCAGCTGGGCAGGATGGACAAATGGTGGGTGTGCAACGTCAGGAAGAAACACTCTGTAGGGAACTTAGGTTCTGAGAACTTGGTGGAGTCTTCATCTGTACATGTGAACAAATAAAATAATTTGATTTCCAACATTTCAACACAAACCACCATCAGCCATAACAAGCTTTTTGTTATCTATGTACTCCCAGGAAGGAGCAGTGTGTCCCCAGGCACAGCGTCAAGAGCATGGCAGAGATACCAGGAGACAGTCCAGTACACCAAGAAAGGTGGACGGGGGCTGTATGTATGTATATGTATGTGTGTGTGTGTGTGTGTGTGTGTGTGTGTGTGTGTGTGTGTGTGTGTGTGTGTGTGTGTAAACAAATAAACTCGCCCACACATGCACACACACCTCCTTACAATCATTAACTTTGAAGGATTTTTTTTAAGTCAGCTTACGCAGTTCAGTCAGCCAGCTTTTGAGCTCCTCCATGGTGGATTTGAGACGTGTCTCCTCTAAATTGACGGTGAGGCGACACCGTGGATGAAAAATATAGTAAGGATCCACCGTCTCCAGCTTAATCTTCATGCTCAGCTGTTGCAGCACCCATAAGAAATTGAGCATGAAACCATCTGCACACACCAGCTTGTCATCCGTCTACAGGGAAAAGGAGGTGAAATCAGACCAATTTAAACTGAAGGTCAAAAGCAGTCCCTACATTCTAAATGTCTGTGTGGGTTCTCAGTCATCCAGGTCGAGATAAATCAAGAAGAGCAAAAAAAGAATCAACTCATCTAAGAAGCCCCTTGGATGTGTTGCCTTTACTGTATAAATTTATCTGCAACTATGAACAAGGGCACCCAGTAAAACAATGTCTAATTGGGGTTCCATTGAGGCGGAGAACCTCGGACGATTTCTATTTGTTTTCATAACATTTTAATTCATCCTAAAAATAAGGTAGTTTGCAAAACTAATACTTTTCCTAAACCATGCAGGTCTAAAAATCATAACAAGATAAAATGTAAATAATTTTGTGAATCAAATAACCTTTGAAACTCACCTGCATCTGAGCTTTTTTCATATTGTAGTTTACTAGAGCTGCCATGTAATTAAGAGCAGATTCGCGTGTTTCTCCATTGAGCAGGATATTATGAAGCACTTTAAAGAGGTCACCCTTCAAAAGATGATAAATCATTTTAAAATGCTATTCGGTCTACAAATAATATCTGTAGAACACATGCAGCATGAAGCTAACAATCACCCTTGCTGACTCCAAGTAATGCTGCATTGACTGGCTGAAGACTCGTGTGCTCTCCATGGTGATGGCTGGCCCAGAAAAATACCTGTCTCCAACTTTGGTCTAGAAAAAAAAGAAAAAAAACAAAAAAACAAAATCGGAAAGAGTTGCGTTTAAGATTCATACAAGAATGTTTGAATTCTGCAATCCACTGCAATGCCTCTAATACATCCATTCTTTTCAGGAACATTTTTCATCTTATTATAAGAACACAAAGTATCTATAATTCCACTTGTCCCTCCAGATTATTATGGAAGTGCAGATGTACTAAGGGACATACTGTACAACCTGTCTAATTTACACAGGACCGGCTAGTGAGAATAAATGCAACCCGGCAACACAGGTGATAATTGTTGGAATGCTAGACAACTCACATCATCCTCAGCAAACACAGAAAGGCTGAAGAAGGCTCCGAGGTAGGACAGTCTCTGGATCTCTCTGCCACAACCAGGGCTAAGAGGTTTAGGACACCATAAAGGCAGAGATGTTACCTGCGTAGAGGAGACATGACATATTTCACCAAAAGGGACACAGGACATGGCAGATACTGAAGGTGCATATATAAAAAATTAAAAAAAACAACTACCTGACTTGTGATTAAATTGAAATATCTCTGGTTACAGTCTGCATAATCTGTTACGAGGACATAACAACATATACAAAATTGGCCTCCAACTGTACACTCACCAAATTGCACACTGGGTGAGTCTTTCCAAATTTGATTTCACAAAGCTCTGCTAATGCCTGAAGAAAAACATAGAACACAAAGCTTCAGTGGACATTTTTATTGAATTACTTCATGTGTTTAGCTCTCCTTGTGACCCAAAACAATTATATAATATTTTGAATATGTACTTGTGCAACAAAATTAACTAGTTTGACCACTTTTCTCATTGAAATTATTTTCCATCAGTTGTAGCATACTAGTTGTTTCACTGTGCATAGTAAGGAATATGTAAGACTTCTGTCAATGAAATAACAAACAGAAATGAGAGATCAGAGCTGGAGGATCTTTACGTGGCATTTGGAACCACTGTATTAGATTTCTTTGGTGGAAATGGACAAGTAGCAGCTCACATCAAGACCAGACTAACAACACACAATGGAAGCACTACAATATATTGAATGTTTAAGCAAGTCTGCAATCATATTAATGTAATCCTAAAACAATCCTCATCTAATCAGACAGGTCGTTCATAAAACCCTGCTACATGCTCTGTAATCTCATTACATCAGGTCTCATTTCCTCTCTGAGGATACATTAAGGGTCAGGTTAAGACAACAGGTCCTCACCATCAGGGGGAATTTAAAGTTGTCACTGTCAAAAGAACATTCCTTCACGGCAAGAGCCAGTCCATGGAGGATGGGGATAAAAATCTGTAAAACAATGTAGGAAAATGCATCAGTGCCTGAATTACTGTAATTTATTAATCACTGTGGAAGAGCTTAATCGCTGCATTAATCCAATTACATTCATGCATAGAGAGAACGGGTGCCTCAATGATTCTAGTGCATGAATAGATTTCCTTTTTTTAAAAACAGAATTCAAATACAACACAAAACACTGGCCCTCAGGTCTTGATATGAGTATCTGGGCCAACTTTTATGCCCTCACTGCATTTTGCGATGAGGATCGATATAAACAACCCATTGTCTAAATATTTAGTAGAAGTTGACTGGGCTTCCCACCTGTCTGAACACATCTTCCTCCAGGTGGGTAATGCGCACCAGCTCCTGAATAAAGCCATACGGAAGGTTCCGACACAGCATATAAGGTACCAGCAAGGACGGCTGGAGGGGACTCCTGCAGGAAATTAAATAAAGAAGTTATCTGTCTGGAGTCAAGCAGAAAGAGCAGTTGCTATGGAGAATCAAATAATAGAACAGAACACAGATACAAGGGTAAGTGAGAAAATGACCCCGTTTGTCAGTATGTGGATGCGTCGCTTACCGAGGCTGAGTCAGGGTGCCTTGCAGGACTAGGGCAACATTGGAGATACACTGAGAGCGAATGTTGCTGAGAAGTTGGCTGACGTTTGGTTGGCTGCACATCTGAGAGAAAGAGGCAGACAGGAGGAGGGAAAAGCCAAGAAATGGGATAAAAATGTACACTGTCAATTTCACACTCTCACAATGTTCTTTGATGAACTAAACTGTCACACATTTCTAGATTATCTGTCCTGCAGCAAGTCTCTGAAGCACAGGCTGTTCTTCTGTCATCAAGGCATTTGCAACAAAATTAGACTTTGAAGAAGATAAAAGGAAATTTGAGGTGCTATTGCAAACCAGTGAAAATGTCCAGATGGACATGGAAACAAATTCTTTCAGCATAGATTACATAAAACCTTGATGAAACATTTTATCCAGCCAGTTACCTTGGGAGCTTTCCTCTCCTCCATACCAACACTGTCAAATCGTTCAATGAGGTAGTTCAGCATCTCTGTCTCCTTGCATGCTTCAATAGTGAAGCGATCGCTGGCTGAATCACAGGACATTCCCCCTCCACATGCACCAAGACTAAAAACAAGCACATGGAAAAGGAGGGATCTTTGAATAACAAAAAACACTGAAGTACAGACATATCATTAAGATACAACATAACATTTTAAAACACAATTCAGAGCCACTCTTGGTCCTGTAAGAAACAAACTATTAGACATTAGTGATGGCATTTCAGCACCTGAGACAAAACACAATATTCAAGAGTGTTAGTGGTTAGTGGTCAGCTGCACCAGCAAAACCTGTATGACTGTTTGAAAACACTGCAAGCCTGAGGTGGTTATGAACTTTTATTAAATGTCCAACAAAGAAAGGCAACAGAAAAAAACAACTTCTGGCCTGGGTTATATTTGTTCTTAAAATGAAAAGTTTAAAAAAGCAGTTCATATTTAAAAGCAATGTCCATTTTTTCATGCCTATTTCCTACATAAAAATCAGATGCAAGTTTAACAAAGCTTTTAATCATTGCATTAGTTTTTATTATTGACTCATTCATCCATTTTCTTGAAGACGAGATGATTACAATCCTGTCGTCTTCAGCTGCTTTTCCGCCTTATGGATGACGAGGGTTGGAGAGTTTATCCTAGCTGACTAAAGGGGAGATTCAGGGTATACCTCGGAAGTATCGCCAGCGCATCATGGGGCCACACGAATGACAAACAACCACTCATGCACACACTCACACCTACGGAGAATGTGGAGTGATCAATTCACCTAAAATGCATGTTTTTGGAGGTGGGAGGAAGCCAGAGAACCCAAAGAGGCCCAATGCAGATACAATGAATACCCAAAGAGCGGTTAACTTCTATTTTCCTCAGCCATGACGGAGCTTTAGAAACATTGAAAGCTCTTCCAGGGCTGAGGACCTTTCCTCTGGAAACACAAGATTTTCCGGAGTATTGAAATATAAAAAATGCAACGTAATCAACTTCACCTCTGGGTACCACTATGCCAGGAAATTTCTCGAGATGAAAGTGAGTATAACACTGAGGATTACAAAGAAGCAGTATTTTCAGGCCTTCTGGAAAAGCCAACTAACAACGAAAGATGTTTCAGACAGCTGCATTCAATACTTACCATGACAACAGTATGCATGAAAAGCCAGAGCTATGGAGCATTATCTTTTGAAAGACGCATGTATCATGTAAAGTATTTGTCACCACTCTTCTCTTATGTGCTGGTGTGTGGTTAGTGGTAAGCGTCCTGTGCCCACTGGACATGCAGTGAAAACACCACTGGGCAAACACACATCAACACACACGATGTAGCAGAGTACCTGGACCCAAACTGAACACGAGAATAATCCTCCTCCTCAGAATCTTCATCACTGCTGTCCTGAGACATGTCAGAAAGGGCATAGAAAAGGAACGACAAGGGGCTAACAAGAAAAGAAAGGGACAGTTGGAGTGAGGGAGTTATTAGAAGAAAACAGGATGATGTGCAAGCAGGAGGAGAAAAAAAGGGATGTGCAAAAATATAAAGATAAATGTGGAATGGGAAACAGTCACAAAGAAACAGAACAAAGAAAAGCGGAGCACTGAGGAAAGGCTAATGGAGGGCCGCATGTTTCCTTGAAGACTACTCACTGTGTTTCTTCAATAGTTATTAATGCCATTTTGTCTACGGCTTTTACACGACAGAAGATTTTTTTCGACCAATAACTGAGCTCGCCATCATGATTGCTCACTGACACACCTTTGGCAGCCATTGCGCGGGGGTGCAAGCCACAGACTAATTGCATGAGGATTTAATAGCACTGGGAATCTCTAAATCATGTTGTGAAACTATAGCAAATAATTACCTTCACAAGAAGTTGCATTTTTTAAATAAATAAGCATCTTAACAAGCAGCCTCACATGGGAAATTATGAAAGTACAAACATCTCAAAGCATCGTTTCGCTTTTTAGAATTCTAAATGTAGACTACACTGACCTGAGCTAGCATTTGACACCTTTTAGAGTGTTTTTTGTATTACTTCACATTATTTTAATTGTTTTTATCTGATTTCATTTCCGCTTTTAACTTATTTTAAATTGTTTTATTGGATTTTTATTTTGATATTTTATTTAACTGCATTATGTTCATGGTTTTATGGCGCGTCTGTTCTGTTTTTTATCCAGTTGCTGTGCAGCACTTTGGAAACATTGTGTTTATTTAAATTGTGCTTTATAAATAAAGTGGATTGGATTGGATTGAGCTCTTTAAACTTTGTGTGAATGAAAACTGAGAGAATGTAAGTACAGTAAACCTGATAAACACGCATACTAAAATAAAGGGGTTTTCTGGATAGAGCTGACAGACACTCCGTTCACACCGCAGCACAAATCTTGCTGTTGAAAAAATTATTGTTTGCCACAAACTAACATGCAGATGGCAGCAGATACCTAGATGGTGGGATCCTTGCAGCAAAGGCAGCCTGTCGGGCATTCAATGTAGGAGAAGTGGGGACCATGGAAGAAGGGGTGGAGGAAAGTTGGGTGCGAGCTCTTGGTGAGCCCATGGAGAGGTACTGGGGGCTGGGTGGTGGCACAGGAACTGGGGTGTTGGGAGGAACAGAAGGCCCTGCAGGGCTAGGTGAGGGTCCAAAGAAACTGAATCCTCTGTGACCCTGGGTAGATGGGGAAGGAACCCCCCAGGGGGAAGCAACAGAATAAGGCCGGTACCTCTGAGAGATTGGCATTGGGGAAGAAGGAGAGGTGACAGTGTGTCTTGCTGAACCAGCAGTGGGGGGACTCGGGGGGACAATGAATTGTGGGGTAGAGGGTGTGAGTGTAGGAGGTGAAGAGGGAGTAGTGGGGGTGGGGAGAGGGGGTGAGGTCCTCATGGAGGCATCCAAAGCCATCGAGTGAGGACTACCACACCCATAAAGGCTGCAGAAAACATTGACGAGAAGATCATTGGAAAAACTTTGTACATTGTAATTTCTGGATCATTTCAAAAAACAAAATCCGAGAGAATCCAAAGAATGTATGAAAGGGTCCACTCACATACCACCGATTTAATAGCAATAAGGCACAGTTTTGAAGATGATTTTCAATGACAAATTCAGAGCATGGGTACATTTCTTGTCATTACACCTTCATAATTCATCCTTCATCGTAACAAGAGCAGAGGTACTTGCCTGGACAGAGAGCTGGCACCAAATGACCCTACATTAGGTCCCATTGGGCTGCCACCTTGGCTGGAAGGCTGCACCAGAGTCAGACGGTGGTCTGGGGATTTGGCTGCTGCAATTGGCTGAGAGGTGGCGGTTAGGCTGGCAAAAGGGTTGTGGACACGAGACTGGGTGGACATCATTAAGACTTCCATCAGGATCTGACTGATCAAGTCTTTGAAGTCAGAGTACACTAAAGGGTAAAAAAAAAACAGTTGTTGTTTAGTTATGAAATGCGGCAATCAACTACAAACGAGGCAGTACAGACTGCAACATTCCGTGACACCCCCGAATACAAAATTTTACTCTGACCTACTCGCATAGGTCAATGATCAAGCTAGCGCTTTGATCTATGGTCTTACTCACACTGGCCTTCTCTCTTGTTTTTCTATCTTATCCGGTTCCTGAGTGTACAAAAGTTTAAATTTGACCTTGACCTACTTTTCCAAAGGTCACGGCCATCATCTCATTTACATCCCCTTTGCCGCCCGAGTAATATGCTTTTTGTTTTATCTTTCTATCTGCAACGGTTGCGAAGATAATGGGTGGACTAACGAACGGACGACAATTACATCACTGCTTTGAAGCGGGATGTAATCAATCTTGAGTTAAACTCAATTTTCATAAAGAGCACAAAGTCATTCTGCTCGTTGTGGTGACCTACACAATGATAGCATGCAGCTACGTACCATTTCTTGGGTTTTCCTGGAACTCTGCAGCCAGTGAAGGGAGGAAGATGACATCTCTATCCTGCTCCTTCCACGAGACACGGAGAATCTTACAAATAAGCTGTAGAGCCTGCTCTTCTGAGACATCTGAGTTTGCAGAGGTTTCCTAATGTGCACAAAGAGAGAACACATTAAAGGTTTCATCGTAATCTGAAGCCAATTATAGCTCAAACAGACAAGCATGACAAACAGATGCGCATCACTCTCACTCTAGAAGGGGTTTTGCCATTTCTCATGTTTGATGTTCTGACATATATTTCACAAAGTTGTCAATTTATTGTTGTTGTTATTTATTGAAAATTTTGTGAGGACTGGATTTTGTTCAGATTTGAGTTAGTTAAGACACAGATTCTGAATACCTGTGTGTTCCTCTTTGACATTTATTCTTTCAGAGAAAATAATACTGATTTAAAAAATGCCAAAATTGACTCTAATATGAGAACATTGTTTTCTGATTGTTCGGTTACAGTCATCGGTATTTTCTTGTTCTGAGATGATCAGTGTTTTCTGTCAGGCCATGTTGACATCAGTAAGCTGAAATAAAAGTCAATGAGAAAGTAAATAGCACCTATTAAAAGTCCTGGATCACATTCTTGTAAATACCCAAAGACTATTCTTATGTTTTTTGAAGAATTAATTTTTAAAGACTCCATTTACCTTCAGATGGATATTATGAAAATCAAGTAGCCCAAGTAATGAATGGCTGTGACGTGAGTAATATTCACTGGTGTTGTTTACCTTTTCAGTCAAGTTTCTCTTCTCCCTGCGATCGCTGTCCTCCACCTCCATGTTCTCTATCCCTGAGTCCACATCCACCTGGGACATGCTGGAAAAGGACAGACATGTGCATTGTTGAACTCTTTTCCTCTTCTCATACCACTTAAACTTCGATGGCTCATAGAATCATCATATTTGTCTCATTTTAACAACACAATTCATATCCAGATCTCATTTAATTATACTTATGTTTGCTATAAGCAAATTAAAAAATAGAAATAGAAATAGAGTGAAATGGAACACATTATCACTTAATTTTGTTACATCTCCATATAGAATTGTGAGGTCTTTTTTGGACTAAATGTTACAATATTTTTTTACACAGTAAAACATGACAACATGTTGACACTGGATTAATTTTATTTATTATTTCTTGTTAGTATTCTCTGTGATACAGAAAACTCCTATTCGTGGCAGCCATAGTAGTAGTTTGAGCTTATTTGCAACACTGGACTTACTAAAAGAATCTTAAGACTCTTAGCTGGATGGTACAACATTCAGATAAAAAAACCCTTACCTCTTTTCACAGGAGGCAGTGTCAATGTCCATGCTCTGCGATCGGGACAGACTCTGGGACTGAGTCTCAAGGCTGTTGGAAGGGGAACTGGACAGGGAGCTCACACCCTCACTGCTCTGACTGCCATACGCCACCCCTGCAAAAAACAAATCAGCACAAGTTTCACAAACAGAAAAAACACAATATAGATTACAGATGGTGAACGAGTCATTTCAAGTTATGTTTTACCTCAAAACATTTTTTATGAAAAAAAAAAACAAAAAAACAAAAAAAAAACAAATAGGCAGCATTAATGTCTGCATAACTGCAAAATAGTCAATCAATACAAATACTTGAGGTGAAATTAACATGGTACACACTGGTTATGTTTTAGGAAATGTTATCAATAAATATATTAATATGCAATGCAGGCTTGTTTCATCCATCCATTTTCTGCCGCTGTATCCGCCGTAATGGGTCACAGGGAGCTGGAGCCTTCCCAGCTGGCATAGAGTGTGAGGCAGGGGACAGGTTGCGCACGATGCCAGTGCACCGCGGAGCCACACACAAAGACAGAAAACCATGCACACACACTCACTCCTACGGGCAATTCGGAACCGGCCAATCAGCCTGAAGCGCATGCTTTTGGAGGTGGGAGGAAGTCGTAGAACCCGGAGAGAACCCACGCAGCCACGGGGAGAGCATGCAAGCCCCGCATAGAGCGGGACTCAAACCCGTACCTGCCGTGTTCTGAGGCGACAGCGCTATCCACTGCGCCACCGTGCCGCCCTCACATTTAACAAAAAAATCTTATATCTGGGCATTACCACTGACCCAACTGGAACAACATTAGATCCTAATAAAACACACACACACCAGAAATGACCAGGATGTATAAATTATTATTGCCTTTCAAATATCAAGGTATCATTTAAATACC
This sequence comes from Antennarius maculatus, assembly GCA_013358685.1. Lineage (NCBI taxonomy): Eukaryota > Metazoa > Chordata > Actinopteri > Lophiiformes > Antennariidae > Antennarius > Antennarius maculatus. The sequence goes on from CM023607.1 coordinate 16,510,739, forward strand.
ACTTTTGATTTTGCACTAAAAGTACTGGTAATGTTTTTCAATGTGTTAGGCATCAGAGATAATGTGTCTCATAGAAGTCAGAAGTCAAGTACCATGTTTGGGAAATTCTCTTGTGGTATCAGTTGTATTTATTTAAAGTGTTTTTGCTTTATTTGGTTATTCCAAACAGCTGAGAAATATTATCTTTTGACAAACCTAATATTCTATGTATGTTGAATTTTTTCATTATGAACTGTGTGAGAATACAGTTCATAGTAAAAATGTGAAAAATTGTGTCAATATAAAGAAGACCTTCTTAAAGATTTAAAACTACACAAAAAGGAAAATCTAACATCACACACACACGCTTTATGCTTACAAAGTGTATGTGTGACATCTACACTAATTCTGTTGATTTTTGCTTGAGGAGATACAGACAGAACACATATGTAGGCTGAAAAAAATGTGGGGAATGGTGGTGGACCTGCAGACTCAGTTTGGTTCTCACCAGATGTGCCCATAGGGGATGTGGCAGGAGTAATGTTGTGGACATTGAGCCCCAGTGACTGAGAGGCAGCAGGAGGAAGGGGTTGGGGTGCTGCGCCTGAAGTTCCAGGGAGGGGTCCAGGGGCAGTCTCTCTCTGTGGGGATGTCAAGGGTGTGCTGAGAGGGGTGCTGGGCTGTGACGTCTGTCCGCCTGCCAGTCGGGCAAGTCGTCTTCTGCGAATCTGAATATAAATTCAAAAATTCACTCGAAGCAGTATGGAAAGTCTTATTGTGCAGCCCTACTTAAAACTTTCAACTGTAACAAATAAATAAAACACACAAACACAATTCAATCAGTCATAACTTAAAGCTCTAGATAATTGGCATAACCACCCTATGTTTGGTAAAACATTTAAAAGAGGCCATTTCAGTTTCATTACTTTCCTTAGACAGTATATAAACAAATGAAGAGGCTATTTCATTTTCATTACTTTCCATAGACAGTATATAAACAAATTAATTAATGCTCGTTTTGACTGATCGTTTTAGGAGCAACATAAATATGAGACAAGCCTTGTCGAGCCACTAGAATGTTATATCCACGAAAAATAAAGGTCATATGAGATCAATAATCGTTCAACTTATTGAAAATTCTTAGTTTAGCAAAGCTACACAGTCGACTGTGAGTTGATAGTTTTAAACGCCTGAAAATGTGACGAAAGGAAAGATCCGTCTGAGGCTGTCATGGGGGGGATCCGATCAGCGGGCAGAGGCCCACGGCTGACTGCACAATGGTGGCCCGGTGTTTTTATGCTGAGTCGTCTCGCAGGCTAATTTTTGTCAGTTAGCAAAACGGCGTTAGCAATTGGCAGCTAGCTCTGCGTATCACCAGAAAGTGTGCCTGAATATCTCGGTCCCGAAACTGTCAACATAACCGTCGATAATATATCACAAAATGAATTAATTGTTTTATATAGATGTCGTAATTTTGAATGACAGTATTTTCCACGGGATATCTTCATGGAAGCGTCCTGCTTACATTAGCCAGTTAGCATTGTGCCCGGCTAAATTAAATTATCGTACAGGCAACTGTAATTGAATTGTAGGATCTGCATCCAACTTCTAGCTCGCATGTGGGGCTATATTGTCCACTTCTCCTATATAAACGTAACGGAAACCGCTGCATGATACGCACGTATTTATTGTGTTGTTGGAAAAATAATGGGGTTTTATAGCAGATGTATTTCTTCAACTTATGCTAGCCTCTGAGCTAGCCTACCTTTAGTAGCATGTCGGCTAGTAACGATACCGAATGAAATTAAGTCCGAACAAAGTGAACGCATTAGTAAATAAAAGTATGAACTATTATGATAATCAGATACATATATGTTAATCATCCGCACTTATATTGAACAATTTTTCATTGTCACCTTACCTCGTCTGCGCTTAACTCCTCCATCGTAGCTAATTCTACTAGCGATTTCACTTTTCACTGTTAACGTGTGCCAGCCAGAGCCAGCTAGCTAGCCTGTATTAGAGATAAATATGCATAGTATAATCGTTCAACGAATATGTGTCAACCTTGATTGTCTTCGAGATAAAAACTAGTACACCAGTTTACAGAGGGAGGTGTGATACAGCCCCCCCTAAAAGCCTATGCTTTGCTAGTTTTCTACCAAGAAACAAAAAGAAAAGTAGCTGGCCATCATACGTCAATACACAACAACGGCCATTTTGGTTCTACACTATGTCACGTGACCTGGAATAGACCGAGAGGCGTAAGCTTCGCTGTTCTGCTGATATGTAGAAACGAAGAAATCACACATTTGTCAGTCACTAGGTTATAGTCTTTATGGCTTCACTAACACTTAGCTGCTTGGAGTCGATCGATTGTTTATAGTCCTTATTCTCCTTTGGCAAAATTGTTGAACGACAAACTTCTTCAACAAACTCAGTATGAATGAAGACAGTAGAGTAGAGCATTAAAAAAAGTTGTATTGGACCACATGCAATACAATTTCATGAAAACAATTTCACGCAAAAATGCAGCCAATGTATAAATAACAATTAAAAACGAATACAATCAGCCACGAAAAGCAAGACTACAAAGTGAGTTTTTTCTAAGGTCTAATGTGAGAGATCTTCAGATGGCGTGTTTTCGCACTAGAGGGGCTCAGACAGCTAAAGTCTGGTCACCTAGTGACAAGCTGACAATAAGAACCATTACCAACAGAACTAAAAGAGAGGTCAGGCTCTCACAGCGTTGAGAAAATTTGAAGAATGAGCCAGACCTTACAATGCAGCAAACTCTTAAGATAAATCAGGTCATCAGTGAAATGAAGTATGAACTGGTGGGATATTGTTATTTTCACTAAATGCAAAATATTGGTAGTAGTATGTTGGAACAGATGCTGCCTGAATAATTTTCTTGCTAATCATGGAATAAATTACATTACAATTATGTAGACTGATAGAAATTAAAATGTGGATGACCTTTTCCAAATTGCCAGACATGACTGGATTATTAACCCTTCTCAGATGAGCACAACAGGACTGGAAAGGACAAATCAGAAACGATAAGTCCTAAATTCAGGCCTGAGTGACTGATCCTGGGGCCAGAGGGGGTACTTATATTTTTCTGATTTCAGTCAATAAGTTTCAATGAGGTTTCAGCATCCACTTTTTGATCACATTGAATTGGAAACAAAAATTTGCTAAACATAGCTGTACAGAACAGAAAATCAGAATGAGGCTAAGGGTTAAGACATGGAACAGCGTGTACCAGCAGCCGATGAAGATAACTCTCTGGAACCATCTAGTGGTGTTATTGTAAACCCCGACAAAAACAGAGATTTGAGGTCACTAAAAGTGAAAATACCACAACCATCATGTTTTTCTTTCTCATAACAGTGTAGCTTCTCAGAAATACAGTTTTCATTCTTCTTCACTCATTCATATTCTTCTTAAAAATTTGCCTGCAGACTTCTCCTTCACAATACAGCTCCTGGGGAGAAATACATAATTGTTGGAAAATGATGACTGTGGATATTCTCAGTCGTCCAGGTCATGGTAGATTTTTGTGTTGAATGAAGTCAACTGGACTATCAGCTCTCATCGTTGAGGCCTTCTTCGGTTCTGAATGGCTTCTGGGGAGTTCCTGATATTAACCTCACAGGAGTGGTTAATGTGATTAAGTCTGAATGACAGCTGTTGAATCTCAGTCAAATGGTTTTAACATGTGTAGGCCCCCAGTCCCACCAGGCCAGAGTCACCTGACAAGAAGCCTCTTGGATCAGAGACTCAAAGTCTGCAAACATTTCCTTCAAATCCAGTTGAGTTTATTCATCAAAAAGATCTATTTAATTTGTTCCATGACAAAGAAAAAAAAAGTACAACAAAGTTACTGTCTCATTTATATGATTAAATTGTCTTTACCAGATACAGTTTATCATCTTCAATCCAGTGAGTCCAGCCCCTGTTCTTCTTTTCTCCAATCTGTTCACACACCAATTTTTTCCCATCCCACGTCACCAGTGACTGTAGACATGGAAGAGATAAAGAGCGTAAAATCACAGCTAATCTTTTTTTAAAAATTAAAAAAGCAAACTGGAGACAAACTGGAAGAGCACTCATGATATACATCAAATTCAAAGTTTGCACATTTCCTAGTAGTTTATCAAGACCATGTTTAATTTACAAAATCAGAAGGCCTCTCTGGCAATAATAAAGACAGTTGAACCAACTGTAACATGTAGTAAGCCCCAAACGTGTTGGAAGACACAATTCTTTGTCATCAGACTTTCATTTTCACCTTGACGTGCCTGTTGTCCACTCCTTGGGTAAACTCTTCAAACCACTGGTCCACTCTGAAGGACAAGGTGTAGTTTCGAAAGAAGCTGCATGTTTTAATGACGTACTGGTCCCCCTGCTGCTCAATCACCTTCTTCATCTTTATTCTCATAACAATCTTCCGTACATAGAGGCTGATACCTGAACATGTGAATTTATACATTTAGTGGACAAATGCACCCACAGGGTCACATGTACAGTCACATGCTTTCCATGACCTTTACATTTTACATTGCTAGAGAATCTCAAGTCAAAGTAACAGACATTAGAGGTCAGAAGAGGTATACAGTAATGTGAGGACACTGAGTAACAAAATGGCTTGGAGACTTACCGAGTGCAGTCATGTAGCCCTCCATGTTGACACTGCTGATCTGATCCCACGTACCACAAAAACTGGAAAGCATTTTGTGACACTGTTTTTGCTTCTCCTGATACGTCAGTATAAATAAGATACAAGCCCTCAACTCACAGGGCCGATGTGGACAGGCTGCTGCTCTGTGGTAAACCTACACTGGTGTTTTTGCTTGTGCTGTATTGGGAGGCGCTCATCAGAGCTACTATGTCACAGGGACTGGAGGAACTGGTTTGCTTCTTAATAAACAATTCAAAAACTCCCTTTTATGTCACGCATCATGCACAAATACAACAGAACAATAGTATAACTTATTTTTGGAGGATAATTTTTTTTCCCCCGTGACGTTATGTACGAAGATTTATGCTTGACTTTTCCTTCTCCATCCCAATACATTTCCTGACACCACTAATCATTTCACGCAGAATTTATTTTGCACCTCGAATGCTTTGTAGAATAAAATAATCCACTATAAAAAAAAAAAGAAAGAAAAAGTCAACGATAACTGTAAAACCGGTTGCACTTTCAGCTGTAAAAATTAACACAGAAGGAAACTGGAGTCAAGTACTTGTTTTTGGCAGATGACCCACGAATTGAATTGACACACCTTTCATGTTCACGGAAATGACATACCTCCATTTAGAAAGAATGTACGTGCATGGCTTCCAAACAAATGTTGCCGTTTGTTTTTTTGTTGCTGTGTTATTAAGAAAATAAGACAAGCAGCATGAACTAGAAAATTCTTGTGGATGTTTTACCTCCTCAACACGCGACTTGCCGTGAACTGTCAACTGTCACAAGTTTTATGTTGTGATATCTCGGACATCAGACCTTTTCGGGTTGACTATTTCATTCAGCTTTTCATTGGAACGGCACAAGAATATTCCAATATTAAAGTTATCAAGTACTAAATGTGGTGTCCTATCAGTCTTTTCATTTTTAAACAATACTTTCAGAGAGTCCTCAGTTTGACGGCATTTGTTGCATTGACTTAGCCATCACTGATGATGGCTAAGTCAAAATTGCCTTTTAAACAAACAGAAGGTTGTCAGTTTGATACTGCCTAAAGTAAGGATGTCAGGAGTTTCTTCTATGTGAGATGATGATGATGGTTAAAGGACTGCACTGTTATGGCAAATTAAACTTCATGTTGTCAATTCTGTGAAACAAATGTCACTGTAACCTTTGTGCAGTAACTGAGCACATGCAAGATGTTATGACTGAACAAAATGAACATTAACAAAATTTGGACTCTTCTCAAGATCTGACAAAGACGTGTGCAAAGATGCACCCTATTGGACTGAATGTACGGATTAAAAACAATGTACCAGAATAAAAAATTTAAAAAAATTGAAATTGATTTGTGACATGAAATGTCTGAATTGGTTGATAATCTAGGGGACGGGAACCTTACAAGCCAATGGCTTCTACCTGTCAACCCTTTCTTTTCGGATGTTGTTGCTGATGTTCCAACACTGACGAAAGTGAAGTCTGCTGTAATAACATGTCTGGAAAGAAGAAATGAACTGAATAAATAAATGATGGCACCATAAGAGATGACAGACTCCAATTGGAAAACAAAGACGGTTGTTATTTATCAGTACAAATCACTGCCATGGTCTCATTGCATACATTAGCACATATTATACACGTATGTATACTTTACATAAACTATACATATGTGTGTAGTTTATGTAAACTATACAATTATGAATCCCAATATGAAATATACTTATGAAATAGTAACCATTTCTCTGTCATGTCAGGCAGACAACTCTAGGCTGGTTCCACTTCATACAAAAAAACAACCATCTCCAAAAAGTATTTAGTGCAGCACTTGGATTTTGTCTAACTTTGTTTAAGAACAGTTAAACAGATAAAATTCTGTTTTCATTATGCTCGCTCTGGATGGTTCTGGTGGGTTACTCTGCCTGTAAAAGCATTTCAAAATGTCTGTTGATGTGATTAAGAGCTTTACAAATAAAAGCTGATTGATAGGTAAAAATGTCAGCTTCAGGAGGCACCACTGTACCTCTGAAGGGGGGCAAGAACCACATTCTCATTTTTCTGTTCGCTCTCTTCGTTGTAGAGCTTGTGTACTTGTATATAATGAATCACAACATCTGGCACCAGGTACTTAACGCTACGACCTCGACGCAGAGCCCGGCGCACATGGGTGGCTGAGATATCATTAGTCACCCACTCATTGACCACATGGATATTCTTGCGATATTTCCACAGCATGTCAGATTGGTTGATAAACTTTTGGCAGTCGCTGCCGCTGCGGGTGATGCAAACCACACCGTAGCAACCGACAATCTCAGCAATATCTTCCAGTTTCCACAAATTAGGAACCCCAAAGGACTCCAAGACATCCGCTCCACACAGCATCATCACCCGAATGTTATCTGAGGATGAAGAGAGGAAATATTTTATGGTAAAAGTGGAAAAGAAAATAACAGAGCAATGTAAAGAGGGCAAACTATGAGTTAATTAAACAAAAGGAGACTCACACTAAAAAAAGAATGGAAATGTACAACACAGGAAACATATCTAACATTTGTAAATAGGTTTCTTATACAAGAATAATGTAAAATGAAGTGGAATGCAAATGTGTCCTGTTTAAACTTAATATTTATGTTCTGTTGGCAATTAATGCTTGGAATCCACTTCAGGGAGATTCATATCATTGTTATGATTACAGCTGCAACCAATCGATTCTTTGTTTGTTTTAAAAACATCATCGTGAATAATAGTGAATAGCACATTGAAGAATGCTTTGTACCTGCAATTCTGCTAAAAATTTCTTTGCCGGTGACTGTTGGCCACATGACAACAGATCATTGATAGATTGATGTCAATATAAGTTTTGATTTATTGTTGTGTGGATACCTAACACAGCCTCTGCTTGTCTTGTTCTCTGCAGTGCTGCTACATGTTAAAGATACAAATATTTATTTCAACAAGTGAATATAACCATGAAAAACCAAGTTGGAAACTATCTGTCACTGATTTACTGAGATGCATCACTTGTTATGTGACTCCCTTGCCTGTCTTTACCGAAAAAAAGTAATTTTGCAGTCACACACCACACCTTTAATAATGAAAACAATGAAAACAGGCAGTACGATGAGTGTTTGGATTTGGGTTTGGCAAAACAATGATCAAGTTGTCCGTTGTTATAAATTCAGACATGTCCTACCTCTTCTGTGATGAGATAAACTCTCATTAGCTTTGTCCTCAATGCGTCTCTTTTTTGCACACAAGACAGTGTCGACGTTGTCACTGTTGCACTCGGCTGCAAGCAGTTCATCATAGTGATGCCTAAGTGGACAAAGACAAAACTAATATAACCTCAAAAAATATAGTTTCCTACATAAAAAATAAGAGAATGTATTGATCGGCATCCAGTTACATGTTTTTATTTTAAAATGATTGATTTGTCAAAAATTACTACCACAAAACATTACTAACCTTGCCAAACAGGCATGTAAACTGCCACAAACTATGTACATACTTTGTAATCTCAACTTACCGAACAACCTTAGCTGTCTCCACCCACTCTGGCTGCAAAGTCTCCCAGGAATCTACCGTGATCCAGTCGGAGTTCTCTGAGGCCAATCTGGCCATCTCCAGGCGGTGGCTGGCCTCAATCAAACCCTTCTTCTTGTACCCATCACCCACTGGAGAGATGATACCTTTCACCACCGTGTACTGACCTTAGACATTCAAGAAAATCATGTGAACTATTTTGCAATAACAGTAAATATAAAACTTTCATGATGAAAATGCTGAGCTATTTCCAATTCATTTTGTTAATTATGTTTCATCCGCTGTATACTGGCGTAGCACCTGGAGTGTACCCTGCCACAAGCCCCAAGTCTGATGGGATATGGTACATTTGATAATAAAGTTGACTATGACTATGATAAGATCCAGCAACCCCGTCACCCGTGATAGCAAAAGAATCAGGTACCGAAGATACAGTATACATGTATGTATATTTCAGATGGAAATATTTTCTACACCATTTGTCTGACAGCAATACTTACAGAAAAAAAAACATTTTTAAAATGTGGTTGTGGTTAAATAACTAAATATGTTAAGTGATTTCAAAAATGGGATTACCTTCAATGCAGAAAAAGTAGTTCACATATATGCATAAGCAATAAGATAACATGTAGTAAATGTGTAATGGGGTATGGGGGACTCACACACACACACCTATGGTCAATTTAGTCACCAAACCACCTGAACAGCCAGAGTCCCAGGAACCAGGACCTTCCTGCACCATTAAACCACCACGCTGTCATAATGCATTTCATTCATCGATTCCCAGCATTGAATGAATGAATGAAATTTATTTAGGTTGTTCATATTTCATATTTAAAAAACAAAACATATTTCAATTGTATTAATAGTAACCAAAAAAGGACTGGGCTGAAGCAAATTGCTTATATAAGCCCACCCTGGTTAACACAACTTAATCACAACAACAAAATCAACATTCTTTTGGTTTTTAACAACATTCACTTAAATTGAATTATTCATCACTATCCAATGACTTACCGTTAGCAAATTTACAAACATTTATAACCACCAAGTAAGTCATATTTAATTTTTTTCTTGAATTTAGACAGAATTTTTATCAACTTAATTTCATCTTCCAAATCATTCCAGAGTTTCACTCCTAGTACAGACACACATCTTTGCCTGACATTTGTTCTTGCTTTAACAGACTCAAATTGTAATAGACCTCGGAGGTTATATGTGCTTTGTCTTAGTTTGTAAAAGGATTGAATGGTTATAGGAATGTCCTTATTTACAATTCGAAAATACAACTTTTAACATATTTAACTTTACAATATCTACAAATTTCAATAGATTTGATTTTATGAAAAGTTCATTAGTATGATCATAAAACCCTACTTTATTCATTAGTCTTATTGACCTTTTTGGCAATTTAATGAGAGGATCTACAGTATATATGTTTTACATGTGTTTCCCCAGATTTCACATCAGTATGAAAGATATGGAAGCACAAGTGACGAATACAATATGTGCAGACATTTCTTATTCAATATGTATTTAGCTTTATATAATATACCAAGTGTCTTTGACAGTTTATTCCTGATATACTGTATATGTTGCTTCCAGCAGATCTGATGATCTGTGATCACTCCAAGAAACCTTGTTTCATAAACCCTTTCAATTTAAATCCCATTCCAAATCAATTTGACCTCTGTGCTTGACTTGTATGCAAAAATCATGAATTTGGTCTTTTTCTCATTTAAAGATAACTTATTTAAATAAAACCATTTTTTAAATTTTATCAGCTCTGACTCCACTTGGGAAATTAACTGAGAAATGTCCCGTCCTGAGCAATACATATTAGTATCATCTTCAAAAATTACCAGTTTTAAAATTTAAGAAACTTTGCATATGTTATTTAGATACAGAATGAATAATTTAGGCCCCAAGACAGAGCCTTGGGGTATTCCACAAGTGATTTTTTTCTGTTGTGATGCTATTCCATTGATAGCCACATATTGATGTCTGTTTTTCAAATAACTTTTCAACCAACAATTTACAACTCCTCTGATCCCATTGCAATCGCATTTCTGTAAAAGTAAATCATGGTCAATAGTATCGAACGCTTTACGTAAATCAATAAAAATTCCAGTTGTGTTTTCTTTGTTATCTTTGTTCTTTGACACATTCTCAATAAAATCCATTACTGCAAGGGATGTTGATCTATTGTTGCGGAATCCATACTGTTGATCACACAAAATGTTATATTTTTGAGAATTGATCTCATAAAGAAACCGGCCTAAAGTTGCTTACTTGTTGTTTGTCCCCACCTTTATAGATTGGGAGGACTTTTGCCAGCTTCATTTTATCAGGAAATATTCCATTTTTAAAAGAACTGTTACAAATGTGGGTAAGAGGCTTAACTACAGAGTGGATCACCTCTTTAATCATTGACATATCTATATTATTACTGTCTGTAGATTTCTTGCTCTTACATTTTCTTACTACCTCTAACACATCACTCTCACACACTGGCCCAAGATACAAGGAATTTGGATTCTTGTAAATGCCAAGATTTTCATTTGCAACCTGTGACTGTGGTATTTGCCTCGCTAGACTTGGGCCTAATTAACAAAAAATCATTAAATTCATTGTCAATTTCATTTGCATCACTGATTACTTTACCTTTATTTGTCATTTGTTTTAAGGGATGTTTAGGGTTGTGTTGGTCAATCACTTCCTTAATGACTGACCAAGTGGCCCTAATATTTGTTTTAAACCTTTGGAGTTGCAGACTGTAGTAATTCTGTCTCTGTTCTCTTATAATTGACGTCAGTTTGTTTCTATATTGTTTTTACTTTCTTTCTTTTTCTGCTGTTGGAAAATGAATGAATTTTTTATATAATTTTTTTTGTCTTTCTGCATGATTTTTCCAGTCCACTTGTCATCCATTTATTCTGTCTGCTTTTGTGTTTCACTTTAATTTTCTTAATTGGACAATAATAATCATAAATTGACATAAATGTGTCAAGAAATAGGTTATATGAGTCATTAGTGTCTTCCACATAAACCTCACTCCAGTCATGGTCACTAAGTGCTGCTTTAAAAGCTTCCATTGCATTAGGATGTCTTATTCTCTGTAACTTATAAACTTCTTTCTTTATCCTTAAATTCAAATATGACAAAAACTGGCAAATGATCACTTATATCTGTCAGCAATAATCCACTCTTAAATTTTTGGTCAGTTACATTAACAAAAATATTATCAAAGTTGCACTGCTGCTAGTTACTCTACTTGGTTTAGATATTAAAGGGTACATCCCCATACTGAATATATTATTAACAAAATCTGTTGTTTTTACATGTTCAGAAGATTTAAGAAAATCAATATTAAAATCCCCACATACCAGCAGATTTCTGTTTTTTTATTTTAGAATACATCAATGCATGATCCAGGAGTCCTGTAAATACAAGTAATCAATATAAATTTCTTTACCTTTTCATCTGTTATTTCAACTATTACACATTCCATTAGGTCATCAACCGAAAAAGTCATTGTGTCCATGACTTTACACTGTCTACCCTGTTTCACAAATAGAGCAACTCCTCCCCCAATTTTGTTATTCCTATTTTGCTTAAATAATCCATAATCTTTTAAGCTATCGTTCAAATCTTTACTTTCACAAAGCCAAGTCTCTGAAACGGCTACAACACTGAATTTAAACTCAAAATTATTTAGGTAATCCTTCATTTTGTCCATATTTTTATAGAGGCTCAGGCTGTTGAAGTGAATCAAAGAAAATTGCTCAGTCAGTGCATTAACTTCATCTTCGGAGTAATATTTGCAATTCATATTTAAATTATTTGACGGATAAGTGTCAGGATCAATGTCAGTTTCCAGATCATAGGATTGGTAGTCTTGGAATGAAAATGGTTTAAAGTCTATTTGGTCCTCCATTTTATTAGACTAGGTACTTCTTTTTTACAAGGCTACCAGGTTTTGGTTTTTTCTTTTCTTTTAGCCAAGCAGGTCATTTAATTTCTCCAAGTCTTCCATTTCTTTTATAGTCAGGATTTTGGCCTGCTCCGGTGTTCCATTTAGTTTGATCATTACTTTACAGTTTCTAGTCCATGTGTCTGATGCACTAAAATGCTTCAGCCACAGTGACAGTGTTTCTGGACACACAGCGATTGCTTCTACTATTATTTATATAGATAGATATAAGTAGAGGTGAGTGAATAAACTCTTTTTTGTTTTTTAGATGCAACAGCTATTTTTAGAAGAGGAACGAAAAGGGGCATCGTCCTGAGTGGTGTATTTTATGTCACTCAACCTGTATCCTCCAGGTGATCCCGAGCCAGTTCAAACATCCTCAGGTGCATGAAGGTGATGGGGTTGAAGGACCCGCAGGCCAGCAGGACCACTTTGACGGCATTCTGACACTCCATCCCTCATAATGATGCTAGGTACAGCCTGCAGCAGCAAATACAGCAAAGATCAGGGGCACCATACTTCACTTGCGTGAACTTTTACGGACCATTCATTCAAAATTGTTGCATACTTCTACTCATACTTGTTTAAAAAACTTTTGCTAATGTTGATTTATAGAGACTCCCAAAATGGCTCTCGATAATTTTAGATAAGCGACTGGCAACGTGTGAAGTGAATTCCCAGTATAAACGTTCACGCAAGAAACTGAAGCTAACATTAGCCTTGCCTGGCTACACGGGTTTATCACTAAAACGAACGTAAATCAATAAAAGGTTACTTAAACAGACAAAACACTCAATCAAGGGGAGTAACGCAAGAAATTATGCATTTTCTCAAAGGTTAAAAAGAATAAATAACCCCATACTTCGAAAGCAGACAGCGACTAAAACCGGCTGTTGAATGCGTCGCTCTTTTCCGGAAGAGGCGAACTCTAGAGGAATCTGATTGGAGAGATTCTACAGGAAGTACAGTGCTGCACCCACAGTCGCGAGTTATGTTCACAATCACCAATCTATAACAAACCTATCGACAGACAATAACGTTCGATATTTTAACTGCAGTAAAAAAGTAGTATTTTTTCGTGGAATGATAATTCGTTGATACAGTTCATTTTAATGTAAATTCTTCAACTTTATGCAAGCATTTAACTAAGCGACGACTGATTTACCAGTCTTTTAAAAAGAGACTCCAGGTGAGTTGTTTCTTTAGTATCTTAACTAGCTATACAACTAACAGAGCAGCCTTTACATGTAGCAAGACATTAGCATTTAGCTAATAGGCTCCACTGCAGTTAGTATTATATTTGTTAATAAAATTAGCGTCTCCTTAGCTGGTGTCATCGTGTCTTGTGATGCTAGCTCTTCGGACGCTATTCTGGTTCAGTCTGAACAACGTGCTGGGCCGACGTATTATTTTACATTCTGGATCGTCTTTTTTAGTATACTGTATGTTCTATTTTTATTTTACTTTCCATTTACGTAGGTAACAGAGGGAGAGACATTTAGTTAAAAACCAGGACAAGAAAGTCCGAACAGACAAAGCTTCGGAATTGCAGAGAATAAAGAATGTGTCAGTTGACCCTTTTGATCTGTTGCACACTTTCCATAGGTCGAAAATACAAATTTGATTAAGGATGGCTTCTCGTGGGAAATCAGAAACTGTAAAATTAAGGCAAAATATGGAAGAGCAACTTGACAGACTGATGCAGCAACTGCAGGATCTGGAGGAATGCAGGTGCACCGTTAGAAAACATTAAATCCGTGCGTGTGGATGCTCTTTGCTTCATGACCAGATTTTACTGCTCTCTGGTCTTTGTTAGAATGTGTATCTATAGATTGATTTCTCATGTATCGCTATTATTTCATTATTTTTTTTCTGTATTTACCACAGAGATGATCTTGATGAAGAGGAGTACGAGGAGACAAAAAATGAAACCTTGGAACAACTGAAAGAATTCAGTGACTCCCTGAACAAGATCATGACAGGAGATATGACACTTGTGGATGAACTCAGTGGAATGCAGCTGGTACGGCAATTGATGAATATTAAACTACTGTGTGTCAGTGGTGATGTAAACAAAGTTGAAGTATGAACAGTAATTAGTGAAATGAATGCTTTACAACTGTCTTTGTCAGGCGACCCAGGCTGCCATCTCTCAAGCTTTCAAAACCCCAGAGGTCATCCGACTTTTTGCAAAGAAGCAGCCGGGACAACTGAGAACCAGGCTAGCAGAGGTTTGCACTGCGACATTAAGTATACGATTGTGTTTGTGTGTAGAATACATGCTTCATCTAGTCACTGTAATATCTATGTGTTACCTCTGCCTCCCCTGTACTGCTTAAACTAATTGCATGCAACATTCTGTGCAGATGGACAGAGACGTCATGGTGGGAAAACTGTCACGGGGTGTGTATACGCAGCAGAAAATGGAAATCCTCACGGCACTGAGAAAACTTGGAGAGAAGGTGAGGAACGTGTCACTGAAACTCAATCCAATATACTTTTTTTTCCACAGATTTGTGAATGATTCAGAGGCTTGTGCTCATGACTCCACATCACCTCTTAAAGCTGCACCACCTTATTTTTAGTCATGTGACTGTTGCGATGCTGACATGTTCTCAATAAGCCTAAATCTGTCTTCCCAAGGAGCTTTAACATTTCAAACAGGTTGTATAGCCGTCGAATTCGTTTGAATTAGCATTAACAACATGCACTATCTTTCTGGCTGTTTTTTCAGCTCACTATGGAGGATGAGACTTTTCTCACTGAAAATGCTACAGCTACACTTAGTCAGTTTGAGAAGGTGACAGCGAACTTAGGTGAGAATGAATACACGCTGTCACTGATATAATGGCACAGGTTACTGGATCATCGCCCACATTTATCTTATTTTTCCATCTCTTTCAGGCTCTGAAGACAAGATCATGGCTTTAGCTAGCTCTGGTGTGAAACCCAAGACATAGTAAACCTGCGGTTGCTGTAAAGTTTGACTCTTTGTCTTTGCCATATTGAATGTGCCAATTGATCACTGATTTGGTAAATAATTAGTCCTCATCTGGGTTGTAGATGCTAACACTTTTTAACAGTCCTGTTTTATACACTGTAACTTTTGTAAATGTCTTTTATTTGTCCAGATAAATGTAAAATTGTATTACAGGTACGAGTGTGTGATTTGTGAAAACTTGAAGACGTGTATGAATGTGACAGTTCTTCGGAAATCTCTTTTAAACTTTTCAAGCGTTGATTTATGGTGGCAATGCTGCAAATAATAAAAGGTTCGATGAAAGATTGTTAACTACACTCCTAAATGGGGTTGGAGAAGATAACTGAAAAAAACTCAAAAAACTATCAAAACTACATCTTTTTCAAAATTCAAATCCGGTGTTTCAACAACATGTACACTGAGGTAATTTATAATCTAACATTTAGAAATTGCAATTACTCAGCACAGATCTAATATCAAGAAGCGTGATCAGTCAAATGAACAATCTGGACTGAAGAATGTGAATTAGTGAATCTTATTTTACACAGATTGATTAGATGCCCTCTGTTAATCATTGTGGAGGGTCTTGTGAATCTGCAGCAGCTAACAATGGATTCAGTTTTTTTGTCTTGATTCTTTCTAATAAACACTTCAAACTCCGTCAGTTGACAAATGCATTTATAATTTTGTCAGTATTGTAACTTTTTTGACGGATTCAAACCAATGTCTTGTTGTTAGGCATTAATTGTTTTCCTGAAAATGTGTTAATATACTGTAAATAAAATTCACAATTGATCGCTTTAATTTTTTAAGTTATCACCACTAGACGGCGCTAACGCTCCAGACTTATAACACTACACACTGTCACATCCTTTTTGAGTGAAACCTGAAGAAAAACGAGCAGACATAGTTTTACCCCATCTCATCATCCTTTATTTTGTTTACGAGCATCAACTTCACTACAATTTGCCTTTCACTTGGAAGAAAAGTGAGAGCAGCTCCAACAAGCACAAAGGAAGCATTCAGCCATTCTTTGATCATCACTTTCCATTTTGATCAAACTTTCAAAAGAAAAAAAATATATCTGGACATATCTGGAAATGTGAAACAGGCAATCTGAGATTCAGTAGTGTATCATGTCTCTTTTGTCACTCCGGTCTCGCAATTCCATGTGAAATGTACAAACTTGTGGTTCATGCAAAGTAAATTCTCCTTACATCTCAGTGTTATTTCAGTATGGCTGCATTTCGGTTGGTTAGGCAGTGACATTCATTTCAACCAACTTTAACTTCACTCAGGAGCTGACTGGATAGAGTTAGATCCAGAAGAATGGAGATGGTTTAGTCAGTGTCCACCTATCAGTGACTCATGGTAAGGTTCTAAATTGCAGATGAGATGTGGACATCAAGTGCTTGACACACTGAGACAGATTTCAGAGCTGACAGGATTAGAACCGATAATTAGGAATTTCATGCTGCCCTCAAAATCATTTCTCACCTTCTCAGGCAATAGGACAGTTACAAATGACTTCTCTATACACAAGAGGATGAATCAACAGTTTACCCTTGTATGTAGCCAAAGCAATTTCATAATGTACTGTACACCTTTTTAATGATTTAGTACAATATCTATAGAAGATAGAATATGAACCTACTTCCTCTACACATCAATAAGAACACGTGACATTGATGTAAAACGTTTTTCACTTCTAATAAAACTAGTGTTGGACTATTGACACAAAGAATTTAAAGAAAATATAATCCCAAATTTGGGATGAAATCTAGCATGAAAGAAAAAAATAAAAGCTAAAATAGCCACAAATGAAAGAGCACAGATGAGTGTTTCTGTTAGACCTACTAAATTGCGCTGATTGGAAAAAGATACTCCCATCTCAACCGGCTCGGACCTGGCTCTGGTTTTTAGTCTAAGTCATCATGGAGAGGAGGCTAGTCACAACATTTCAACCAGACCTTTTCAAAATTATAAATTAACTGAAACTAAGAGACAGAAATAAGCAACTACACCTAAAAAGAAACTGTCTCCAAAACAGCCAGTGTGTTTTCAAAAAGAATTTTGGCCTCTGTAAACACTCTTGCATATAAATTATCAGAATCACAACATTCTGTTCATTTCAACATAATTGAGAAGGAACATTTCTGCCTGGTTTAGTGAATGTTATATACAACAGTGATGAACAACAGCATCTGAGAGAAGATTGAGGTTGGGCACATTTTCCCAATCAATTCTATGATGTCATTACCAGGGAAAATAAGTTTACCAAATGTAAACAAAATATCTCAGAGCAGCTCTACAGTACAGTTCCATGTACAATAAAATCTAGTGGTCTACTGCAAAAAAATACTTCACTTTTAAGATCAACGATTTGTTTTTAAAAGTGTTTAATTCTGGGTCTCTAAGCAGTTGTACCCCCAGTTACAGTTCTGTTAGCTACAATGAAGACAATGCTTGTTTTGAAATGGGACACGACTTAAAGAATGCATCTAACATACGTTTTGTCAATTCAGGTTAAACAGCCGCGCCACTGTAAATCAACTTGTAGCAAAGCAACCCTGAAAAATTACTATCGCTTTACTCAGCTCCCCAAAACAATACCAGCAACTGCACTATCCACGCAGGCTTGACTACAGCGCTG
This sequence comes from Antennarius maculatus, assembly GCA_013358685.1. Classification (NCBI taxonomy): domain Eukaryota; kingdom Metazoa; phylum Chordata; class Actinopteri; order Lophiiformes; family Antennariidae; genus Antennarius; species Antennarius maculatus. The sequence continues at coordinate 16,528,563 of CM023607.1, forward strand.
TCTGTCATGAATCTGCTCTTTCAGTCATTTGTAAGGTTCATTCCCTCCTTCTTGTCAGCGCAGCAGGACCCACAGAGGATATTAAAAGCTGCTGAGGAAATCACTAAACACTCACAGAAATGTTATCGCTCACGTTTTCGCATCAACCACTACTGCTGGCCTGGCGTTCAGATCATGGATTTGTACTTTAGCATCTCTGGGAGCGTGATCACCCTGAACTAAACAAAAATAATTTCTGTGCAGCAGAGAGGTCTATTGGGAACGTACACATTGATGCCTGGAGTAGAGCGTCGCCATCTGTGCAAGCAAAGCAAAGCAAAGCGCGTATGTATGAAGCTGAAACCATCGCCCAGTCCTGCCAACAAGAAAGTAAAAGAAATGATTTTCCTCTTTTGTGCAGCAGAAAAGACAAAATGGACACCATTTTCTGTCGTGGAAACCTCCGCTTCACAGTCCTGGGTTTCACCATAGGAAGAAGACATTTTTGTACAAGCATGATGGAACAAGATTTGCAGAAAAATTAGGGACATGCTGCAGCCTGTGACACAAATATACAACATTACGTACTGCGTCGTTTTAGATATTGGACCCCGTTGAAGTAGGCCTTCACTAACACATCGACTAATTACATGGTTTCTTTATATTTACAAAATCTTTCAAAAGCAATGTTTTCCTCTACACATGACTTATCAAATATCCTCATGCACTAAAAAGAAGAAGAGAGAAAGAAAACCAGAAAATGAGGTCTACTTGATTAAAGCAACATTTTGTTTCGCTGTAGATTACAAGTCAAGAAAACTCAAGTCAAAGCTATTTACGTGAGTTTAGCAGCAAACAAATCTAAAAGCGTTACGTAAAGAATTTACATCAGAGGAAAAAAAGTGAACTCCATTTGAAAGCCTTACATCTGAGAGAAAACAGAAAGTGCAGGGTTGGTTTCCTCATACAGTTCAAAACGAAATGTAGGCCAAGGTTTCCTGGGAATTAAAATATAATAAATAAAAAATAAACAGTAAAAATCAGCAATACGGTGATGACTACACTACACTGAGTACCACCACTAGGATAACAAAAGGAAACTTGACCATATATAGACAGGAGGGAATTTTTCTTATTCTTTTTTGTATTTTTTTTACATCATGGCTTCTTGAACATGAGACTGTTGGGATGGGAGCCTGTGTGGAGCGGTGAGTGTGAGGATCCGAGTGAGTGTGAGTCGGTAGTATGTGTGAGCGCTTGTGTTGAGTGTGATGTGTGTGTTCTAGTAGGTGAGGGTGGAGTCGTCCCACTCCAGCTGCTGCTGTCTGCTGGCTCCCTGCTGGTCCTCCGTCTCCCCGCCCTCCTCGTCTTCGCTGCTCTCTGACTCAGCGCTCGTGATGTCATCCTCCTCCTCTCCGTCCTCGCTCTCCTCCTCCTCTTCCTCCTCCTCTTCGCTGCTGTGCTGGTCCTCGTATGTCTGCGTTAACAGAGACACAGGGAGGGGTTGTTTATGAAACTGACCCCACCAAGTTTGTTTGAAGTGACACGGATCCTAACATCCTGCTTCAATCCAGCATCTTGCCATGATTTAGCTCACAGATGTATTTCCTGAAGCTCCTAGAAATACCACTGCTGCAGGTCCTGCCCTCACCTCAACCCTCACCTTTCTACAGAGACCATTATCAGTAAACTATGCATCATTACTGGGTGGAGCAACAGGTGAAACAAAGCCCAGTTCCACCCACACCCTACGGAGGAGAGGCAGTCTTCAGACTTTGGACTGGAGAAAGAAAAAAAAGCAGGTGTCCAGTTACTCTTTTGGCTGAGATGCTGATGCCTCTGGGCTCTCAGTGGATTAAAACTGATAAAACACTGGCATCAATCCACTATTAAAGTGTGTGCAGCCCTCCAAATACTTTCGTGAAATTTGGTTCATTAGGTTTACTGTAATTAGGGAACATGGAATGGATGTGGAAAAAAATCCTGGATCTTCTTGTACAACTTTTGGAATCTTTTTTTTACCTGTGCCCACGAGAACTTTGCAGAAATCAGCTGAGCCTGCCTACCCAAAGGCCTCCTGGCCATAGGTAACAAAGTCTCAACCCTGTCTCCACCGGGACAGGGTTGAGACAAAACTAGACCACAGCTTCAACGCCCACCCAGAGAGCATTAGCAGGTGGAAATCTGTCTCGGCCGAAACCTCATTTCACTGAGATGCGAAACTCTGTCCAGCGGCCAATCATCACAAGCCGTCGTTATTTCTGCCTCCAATCAAACGCTCAGTAGGTTTTTACCTCCATGGGGTTGACGGTAATGGTGAGGGCCGAGTCGTCCCAGTCCATCTCGTTCTCCTTGCCGCTCTCCTGGTCTCTCATGGTGCGCTGGTGTGCGGCTCGGATGCGGAACACACCCAGGATGATCATAAACACCAAGAAGCTGACGCACACCACAATGACAATGGTGGCGGCGCTTGGGACCACTGTGAAGAATACAACACCAACGATCAGAGCAGGCTAGAGATAAAGTCTGGTCAAGTCAAACATCCAGACCTGAGTGACACACAGCTGCTACGGCCCTCTGGGTATCTGAACAGCAATCGTTCCTTTAATTGTGTGCCAGCAGTGAAGTTTAGGGCAGCTCTACTGTACAGGAGGTGTGTCTGACTTTAAATAAATTAGCCTCTCCTGCTAACCTGCTCCACTTCACCCCATATTAGCAGCAAATGGCCTTTTTAGTGTGGTGGCTGGCTTAGTGAGTCTGACAGCCTGCAGGATTATGGGAACCAGCAAGAAAAAAAAAAGAAAAAAGGCCAGCAGAGGCGGTGGTCTGACCGCCTGTACAGATGTCACAGACAGCACTCAAATGTAATCCCTAAACATTTATATAAATGGGCAAACAACCAGTGTTTCATACGTGTCCCACTTCTTGTTAATAGACTGTAATCCATCCCTCACAGTGATTAACAAACCAGAGGTCAGACAATTTTTAAGACAGCAACAATTAAGCAGATCACTGCCTAAATTATGTTAGCTAGCAATTTAAATGTGCAAAATAAACAGTGTAAGCAGGGGAGGTATCAGTAGACCATTATTGATAGAGTGATTGTAAAATACACATTTTAATGACTGACTGTTTCTTCAGATAAGAAACAAACACATTCTCTGCACGCCTGAGTCTTAAAACTGTCATTGGTTTGTTCTGATAATCATACAGGACAGGTTTGTCTCTACAGACATACTTTCTGTGTACTACAGGCAAAAGAAGGTGAACATAATCTTGGCAAAGACAATCTGATCCAAAAAAAACCAAAAAAGATCACCATTGCACCTGTCACTGGGCCATGTTTCAGTACCTGAAGCCTGATGAGCGTTGACCAGGTTGTGACCGGACAAATCCACAGAGGCATGATGGACTGGGTTAATGAAGTTGGGTTGCACCATGGCGTTGTTGGCATGCTCCACAGGATTGGCTGTGTGGATTACATTCACCTACACAACGCAGACAAAACATAGTTGGCAGGCCTCTATCTTAGACATGATGAGCTGAGCTCCAAGAATGCTTCAGTTACATGGAGATATGACAGCTGTTAATGTGTTGCTTTTAGGTGATGAACAAATGCTCAGTCATACCTCGACCTTGAAGTCGTTGCTGATGTAGCGCCCGTTCAGTTCGGAGCAGACCAGTTTGAATTTCCTGTCAAAGAGAGCCTCTGTGTGCCAGTTCTTGTACCGGATGAGATGCAGGACCTGCTCATAGTTGGACATGGTGTTCACACCTGGAACAAAGAGACCAGAGAGCATGTCAGAAAGAAATCTGGACAGTTATAATCATCTACAAGTGTCAGAAAGACTGTGAACTAGAACAATCACTTTATGCGTGAAGTGTAGTTTCATTGGTTTTAGAAATGCATCCTTAAATCATTACTTTCCTTAAAATTGTAATTATATCTTGAGAGACTTCAGATTACGTTGTTTCAAATTAACATAAAGTATCTGTGATATATGGTTAACATCACCAAAATGTATCTATAAATTTAGATTTTTTTCTGTACTACAATAAAAAAGTAAAATATATTTGTTTGTAAGCTCAAAATACAGTAATTTTTTTATAAACCAAATATTATTGAAAATGCCTTCATAAACAAAGTACAATACAGAACTAAGAATAGTTATTTTGGGTTTAATTCGACATACGTCATGTCTCCTGGAACCGATTACCAATGCAGATTGAGGTATAGCTGTACATTAAAAAGGGTTTTCTTCTTCTCTAGAATGTATTTTTCTGGTCAGCTAACATTCTGCTATGATATTCGTCAGACTCTGTGCTAGTTCTGTGGTCCATACCTGTGATGGCGAAGCCCAGGTTGGAGGAGCTCATCTCCAGGCCGTGCTGCTGCAGCTGTGACATGTCCACCTCCAGGCTCTCGTGCTCCCCGTTCAGTTCGTCTCCCACCACTGTCACTTCACATGTGTCCAGGTTGTGCATGATCTCCTCTGACACCACCGTCTCCTGGACTGAATGAACAAAGTAGTGAAAACAGATTTATAAAAAGAAGTTGGCAGTTCTTCTCTCACATTTAAGGTTGTATATATTGAGCCTGCACTCTGAGAATTTGCTGTCACGATGTATCTTTTAAAGGAATACTTGACAGTGTCTTCTGCTTTCTCGTCAGAACTATGTTCTTCACGACGCAACACAACCATCCACACGTGTTAATGCCAGCAACAGCAGTTGTAGCCTCAAGCTGTAAGCCTCGAACAGAAGAAGAGATTCTGCTATTTTAGAGAGCAACAAATTTAAGAAAGGCTGCGAGGGTTGAAGTAAAACATGGAAAGCAGCTGAAGAACTCACAAAAACCTGACACATAATTACATTTCTTTTCATCTGATTGTGATAACCCCGCAGGCAGTCAGCCAGATACACACAGTTTTAACATTTACATTTTCGACTGGCAGCTCTTATGAAGTGATTCCTAGTCACCTATTGGCTGATGGAAGGCAGGGCGGTGCCAGGCAGGTTGGAGCAACAGATCCTGTAAGCTCTTTTGTCCCATTAGGCCTGCTGTTCGCCACAGGGACACTGAATCTTCCTGTATCTGTGTCAGCCTCAGCGAGCATCTATTGTCTCTCCTTGTCTTAGCTGGTACACATGCCTAACAGATGGCATCGCTGATCACTGACCCCTCCCATTAAGTAGTAAACAACTTATCTCTCTTCATCTCTGTGCAATCCCACTGGCCTCAGAGTGTAATCCTTTCCAGCAACAACCACTTTAAATCCACGCAGCCATTAACCATACATTCACTGCACCTGCAACCTTTCCTATGAATGATTTGGTATTTCCTCACCCGTGGGGTCGTCGTCGGCTCCCTCCACTGTTTCGGCCTCGGTGTCTGCCTCCACTTCGCGGGTGATGGTGCTCACGATGCGCAGCTCGGGGAACAGCGTCACGCCTTCCTGGCTCTCGAATTCGGCGGCGCTGCGAGCGAAGTGGTCGATGCCGCTCAGGCTGATCTTGGGTTCTTCGGGCTGCAGCACCATCACATAGCCTTCAGCGTCCGGCAGCGTGACGCACGACTCCTTGTTGAAGCATCTGAGGGGAGATTGATGTGTGAATACTAGGGAACATGTAACATATTTAACATTAATAGATCTCGACCTGATCTATCTGGAGACAATGTTGTCATGACTTCAGAAATGATTTGGTGTTGTACCAAATAAAATTGACAGAATTGTTGATACAAGTTGGACCAATCAGAGGTAAAACACTAAGGACTTTTCCGGCCTTGTGTGACTTACTTGACGGAGGTGGAGATACGAAGGTGCCTGATGCCGGGGGTTGGGAACTGGCGGGAGTTCAAGTAGGAAATGTGCTGCATGACTTTATCAAAGGCATCGATGTCGTCACCCTCCACGGTCAGAGAGGACTGGTTGGGGTTGAACTCCACCTGAAAGATGGTTAGAGACCATGTAATCAGATGCAAACAGCCAAAAATATAATCATATTTGCTGTCAGGATAATTTTATTATTACTATTAAACATGTGACGGCTTAAAGTCATTAAGTCAGATTCGTATCCATGGTTGGTGTTATTCATGCAGCAGAAAGGGATCCTTTTTGGCTCATATTCATTTATGCCACACTCTTTTTTTATTACTGTATTGTTTTATAGCAAACAGCAATCACTGGAACACCCTGACATTTTATACTATACCCACTTTTTCTTTGACAAAATATTCAAACCACTCACTGGGTACACTGACATGAATTCAGACATAAAAGCCATCCATGTCAGGAGTCAGGAGGACGCTGTGCTTCCGTTTCACAAGCCAAAAAGGTCTGAAACACCTAATTAGGACCGGCTTTGAAGCATGGATGAAATTCAAGGGGTTCTGTAGGGTAGATGTGTGTGTTTGTTGTATCTACATCATATTGTTGTGCTCACCTTGACAGCTGAAGCTACTTCCTCAGGCAGCTGCACATCCAGTCCTTCTTTGCATGTGTACAAACAGTCAATCACCTTCTTGTTCTCCAACTTGCCCGAGCGGATCATCAGCCCTGCTAGGTTCCCTCGGAAAAACTGAGCCATTCGAGCATTTCCACCTGAGTACGTCAGGATGGAGATGGGGAGGAGAAAACAAACACGGGAGAAGAGTTAGCCAAACGTCCGACCGACAGACGCCACCTTTACTAGACTGGAGGTTCAAGCATGCTGTCTTAATGCGCAAAGCTGACATAAACTGCATTCATGCATGTTAGTATATGTGTCCTGACAAGTCCTGAGGCCCAGTGAATGGGAATGATGGATGAGCTTAAAATACATGCAGTATTTACATTCACAGAGCAAACTACAGTCTTAATGTACAAAGAAACACATCAGCAGAAAAAAAGAAACTCAAGTGATAAAGACAAAGGTGAAATAAAACCCTTTCACAAAATAATGGAACCAGCTAAAGGAACAAAAAATGCTATAAATATAAAAAAAAGTCCCTGAAGCTGGAGCCTTAACGTCCAGCATATCTCGGTGTTTCAGTATTGTTGTGAAAAGCTGCAGTGCTTCCTGAGCTGATGGTGATGTGTCTCCCAACCGAGACAAATGTAAGACTGAACCTTCACATCTCAAGGTCTCACAGTCAGAAAAAGGTGTGTCTGTGTGTGTGTGTGTGTGTGTGTGTGCGTGCGTGCGTGTGTGTGTGTGTGCGTGCGCGTTTGTGTGCGTGTGTGCGTGTGTGGGTGTGTGTGTCTGTGTGTGTACAGCAGTTTTCCTATCTGATAAGGAAGAATGACTTTTGACTCAAAGGTCAAGTTCTGAAAGCTGCATGGCTAAAACCCTGCATCCAGATCAGTTTGTTGCTCGTTCTATGTTGGTTTATGTTCCGCTTAAATGTTTAAGGCTGCATGGAGAAGAAAAAAATAAAAAAATTATATTTAAGAAAGTTTATTGAAGATGTTTTGCCTCTCATCCATTCGCTTTGAGAACTGAAGAAGCCTCTTGGATGAGAGGAGAAGCATCTACAAGAAACTTTCTTAAAGGGACAGGATGTTCAAAATGAACCCGAGGTATTATTGGAAGTACATAAATAAAAGAAATGTTTTAGTGGCATTTTCTTTTTTTTATCAGTGGGGACCTTGGAAAAACAAAATATATCATAAGTTACGATGCGCTCCCTCACAGTGGAAGTGACGCAATCGTAGACATCAGGGTGAATCTATATCAGCGCAGTTATATAAATATACGGGAAGCGACAACATAACAAGCCAACATTATCACACTTATTTATCAAGAAATTATTTCAAATGAAGATGTTTCGCTTCATTGATCGTATTGTGCTGTGATGGTTGCCCTGACTGATGAAGTGACAGGTGCCGCCGATGACTCATGACCCAACGTGACGGAACTGCTGCAGCGCAGATTGTAAGGTGTCCTGACACTGGGGATGATGCCAGACATCAGGAAATTTTTTTATTTTTTCATAATGATAAACAAAATATATTTTACTTTAAAATGAGTTTACTGTCCCTTTAAAGTCCAGTGGATGGGATAACCATGACCTGGATAACTGAAAACCTACACACGCACACTTAAAAAAAATAAATAAAAAATGTTCAGCATCATGCTCCAAAATGAGAAAATCAATCTAAATCTAGAAAACATGAGAATCACTCTAGTTAAATGGTATGAGGATGCGATTAGCGTGGTGGGACACTGAGGATACATGGACATATCTGAGAAATGAGAGAAAGACTAGAGCAACCTGAGGTGGGCTCAGAGACTGACTCAGTGTCATTGTCATGTCCTGAGTTGTCTGCAAAGGACAGAAACAAGAGAGCAAGGAGAGAAATGGAAGAAGATTGAGGACCTGCAGCAGATTGAAATGCTACACACGAGGTCACAGTGCATCATCTGAGACTCTAAGAAAGGAGTTAATAACATGACATTCACGCTACATTTTAACACCAATCAATAAATATGCACATTATCGGGTGCTATTGCAGTTTGTATGTTGTTTTTTTTCACCATTTGGGACTCAAAAATAGTCAAATACTACACAAACATTTTAACCAGATGAACATTAATTCACATAGTACTTTAAAGTGTACTTCCGCTCAATATTTCACACAAACAATTGTCTCCTTTAATTTGCATTTCTTAAAAAGTCTTTAAGGTTACCTTGCCAGCAGGCACCAATGGTGAGCTGCGTTTCGATCTTGGAGGCGTGTAGTGGGTAGTCCTCTGTCACCAGGAAGGGCTCAAAGGTAGTTCCATCCACAAACAGAGACACAGTGGGGAACTCCACATTCAGCACATAGTGATGCCACTCTTTGTCACACGCCTGTGAAGAACATGGAAGATACGACGATTTGATGTTCGGAACACAGTGAAGATGTCGCCCAGTGGGCCGGTATTCTTTTCTGTCTGCGACTGTAAAAGATAGAGGTCTGGTAGAAGAGGCGGCTGACCTGGTCGAGTTTCCAGTGGAACTCGGCTGGTTTGTAGTTCTCTGCCTCCGATGGATCCTGACGGAGGAGAAGGATCAGCCTGCAGTTGTGGATGTAGAGGGAGTAGTGGTGTCTATTCATCTCTGCAGCAGAGAAGATGAAAATCAGGACACGATCTGAAACGCTTGAGGAAACGTCTCCAAAAAAGAAAAACTGAACTCAAAATGTCAGGATTCTTGTAATCAGTCTACTAAACACAAACTGACTATAAATACTAGACTTCCAGTACTTTTCTCACCAAGTATCTGTAGGATTAGTTGAATATAATACTGAATGAAAATCAAGCCAATTATGAAATGTTTTGTATGTAAATGGAATCAGGTTATATGCCTGACCATTATCCATCATACAGTATGTCTCTGGCTGAATGGAGGTCATGACTGGGACTGACATCATGCATATAGGAGCTTCCTGTTGAGGACAGAACCATTATGATGTAATCCTTATATAAGCAGTCAGACAGACGCTGATGGCCACGAGACTTTACAGTCAATAAGATCAAGCAGCTTCCGACCGCACACAGAACTTATTACCAGTCACAAAAAGATGGAAAAGTCAGTGAGCAGAGGTCAGAAAGGAGATCTGGAAGGACGCGTGTTTCTACATGTTAGCCAGCCAACACTCCCCCACTGCTTATTATTGTTCAAAGATATTTTTTTTTATAATTAGAGGCATACTTTCAAACACCATATGTGCAGAAATAATGGGTATGCCAAGATGACGACGAAGCTGCACATAAATATTGACTTCCTTCGACATCTGATACTGAACTTCAGAAAAATGGGAGCATATCTGGCTCTAATGATGGTTGGGTTTTTATGCGAAGACATAAATCAACTAATCAGTATCAGTTTATACAGTGTTCAGGCCTGAAAGGTCAACAGCATGAAAGGTATGTTTTACTTGTTTATTGTGAAATAACAGCTATATTCACTGAGAAGTTCAAAACGTGACAAAATGTTTTTTTGACGTGTTTGTTTCTGAACTATAAGTGATGCAAACAAAAAGGATACAACATCAGATATATAAAAATAGAAGATAATGTAGTTCTCATGCAGCATTTTGTTGAACACTAGAAGACAATTTATGTTATGTTACCATAAATTTAATTATGTAGAAAAAATAAGTAGCTTTGAGACAGTCGTGGTGCAAATAATTCTGCTCTTTTCTGGGGATGTTACCGGTCTTGTCAGAGTTGCAGAGGATGGTTTCCTTCTCGTGGGCCCCGGGGCCGTGTCTCATCCACACAGAGATGGTGAAGGGCTCCTTCAGGCTCGTGCTCACCATGCCGTCAGGAACCTTGATGGCCTGGGTGCCATTGAACTCAAACACCTGGTCGCTGTCGTGTCCGTTGTCGGTGGGCAGCCCCACAGTCCAGTTGGCGGAGCTGCTGGGTGAAGGCAGAAGCTCCACGGTGCCGGAGCTGGCTCCTAAATCAAAGGCAACGGCTTTAAGTGTGTGGATTAAACAGAAAAGGCTTTTAACTCCTCTGAGACATCACTGATAACGACCACTTCCAGCACGGCAGCTACGCACCACACAGCTTGTGCAGGGACTTCTCGGAGTAGGTGTCACGGTCACATCCTTTTCCAATATGGTTAGTTTCCAGTTCGACATTGGCTCGGATGGATGTGATTGGCTCGTCGCAGGTTTCTAAATGCATACTGGGGAAAAGGGCCAGGCTCCCAGTGCCGGGCTCGTATTCAATCCTCTTGTTGAAGCCTGAAAGAGGAAACAATTAAAAGATGTCCTTCACTACAGCGGGAATAAAACATGAGCAGTCAGCCGGGGCTGTCAACAGCACCGACATATTAGGAAGTACTACAGTCTTTCAAGCATGACAAAAGGCGTTTTTCAAAAAGGAAGCCCGTGTGGCTGGTGAGTCAGGAGCTTCCTTTTGTTCAGCCCTGAGACACACCTAAACACTGATGGCTGGCAGCTACAGCGGGAACAGAGCTTTGATACCTTGCCAGCTGGGTTTGCACGTGGGCTTGACGCTGATCTTGACCAGAACGTCCTCAGAGGCACGGTTCTTTCCGCAGTCATAGGCTGTCACCGTCAGCTTATACATGCGCTCTTTACCATAACTCAGTTTCTCTGTGTTCTTGATAAAACCTGAGAGAGGAAGAGGAAGGAAGTGAGCACCAGGACCTCTATTTATTTCACTTCACCAGCTCTGCTAGTATATGTCGATAAGAAAAACTTGTCTGGAGTGGATAAGCATCAAAATTAAGCATTTCTGAATATTTAAACTAAAAAACACCAAATACTGTAGGTTCTTTGCCCACGTCATGATCACAGCTGACGCTGAAACTGACTTTTTGATTGATCCTGCTTCGGACTGGATGCTGTACTAACTGTTAAAAATGTAGCATGCAGGTCATTAAAAACTCAAAGTCACTTCATCTCCTGTTTGTAATTCCTCTTTATCAGAGCCTTCATGTCATCTGAATGGATATGTGAATTCTTGTATTGTACTGTAAATACTCTCACACTCTGGCCTTTATTTTTCATCGTGCTGCACCGTTGTTTACATACTGTAGATCAGCAGTAAATGTGTCAGGGGGATGCGTGTCCCTACCGTCTTTGTCGATGGTGAACGGCACGTCGGGTGTGACAATCTCATAGTTGCAGATTTGGCTGAACTGGAAGGAGCAGTCAGCATCCACTGCCTCCACCTTCAGGATACTGTCGTACTTCTTTCCCTCGATGACGGTGGCTTTGTAGGACTTCTCCTTAAACACTGGTGAATATTCATTGATATCGTTCACCTGGATGTGCACAGTGGCCCTGACAGAGACAGAATATACACATCACACTCATCAGTGGTAAGGTATTAAAATACAAAAAGATTTTGTTTTTTTCCAGTCTGGAGAACGAAGAAATTCAGTGATAGTTGAGTTGCCACCAGTTAGATTAGTGCACCGATTACATAATCAATTATAATACTCATAATACAGTTTTTCATAACAGCGATGTCATCAGATGTGTTCTAACTTTCATGTTTAACTTTTACGTTTGCTTTAGTACCAAACAGTCTTGGACCAATATATAGATAGATTTTTAAATCACATTTCAGTTTGCGTTTAGTAGTGGATTAATTTAGCTGGATTAACTGAACCTAAACTGGCTGAGTCTGACTCACTTGTGGGATTTCTTCATGTTGGCACCGTCGGGGCCTTCTCCACAGTCGTAAGCCTGAATGGTGAAGGTGTGTTCCTTTTGCAGCTCACAGTCCAGCTTGTCCCGGGCCCGGATGACCCCCTCCCCAGTGGACTTGTCCAGGACCACTGCCTCAAAGGGAACATTCTGACCGTGGATCCTGAAGCCGCATATCTCACCTGAACAACACGTCAAGAGCCATAAGAGAGTTTTCTTAGAATAACCAGCAGCAGGTGTGAAACTTTAATGCTCAAATGAAAAAAAAAAAGTCTAAATAAAATCAGAAATTCACGCAAAAATAAATAAATGAAATTTAGCCATGGGTTTTAGGTGCCGGGAAGTTGTAGTAGATTGGGGTGGGTGGTGGCTGTGGAGGAAGGCCAAAAGCACTGTCATATGGGTGAGTACTTGGAGGGTAGGGATGGGGGGAGTTGGGAGAGGGTGGGACATTTTAGTATCACTGAAGACAGAGTGTCTTATCCAAGCCACTTGAAAAACTTACATCCAGTCATGCAGGCAGAAACCAAAAAAGATGTGGACAGGCATTTCACAGGAGTACTTAAAGGGTTTATAAAGAAAAGTCATGACTTCCAGCCCATAAAGGAACTACATCCAAAGCAGTATTTAAAGCAAAGATCTTTATTTGTGTAATAAATAAAATGTATTTACTATATTATGATAGAAACAATGGTTAAAGGAAAAAGAAAATCTAAATATTTATGGTGTATAGTATCTACTGTTTCGGCTTTGTTGCAATCCTGCACCAATTCAGTCACCAACACAGAATGGGAACGTCTGTGAAAGAACAAAAAACCTCGCAAACAAAATCTCCAGTTTAATATCTTAAATAAAGAAAGTCTTCCTGTGTAATTTTTTCCTCTTATTGCAAACTACTATAACATGAATCAGTATGAAATGAAATCATAAAGAATTGAACCGCTATAATAACAGTTTTCAAACAAAAACAGTACTGGATGAGAACTGGGGTTAGAAATATCAACTTGCTTGACATCCACATTAAATGACGACTGCAGCCATGCTAATGGTGGAGAGTTAACTTAACGGACCCACTGAGGCAAAATGAACAGAAACTTGGTAGCAGAGAGAGTTTGCATTAGTTAACAATCTCAGCAGCTTTCAGATAAAGACGTAAATGTCAGACTTTTCCACAGGAGTGACTGTTCCTGCACAGATCTGAGAGGCACCATGAACATGGATGATACCTTCATATTATTTTCTGCTCCAATTTCCATCTGGAGTTCGTGAAATCAATCACGTCATTTTGGGTAGGATGATTAATAATTGGCCAGTCTTTCTTTATTCTTAATTAAAATGATAAGACGGAGCGAAATGGCCAGAAAGTGACAAAAACTTTTTTTTTTTTTAAAAAAAAGCAGCTTTCTGTTTCCTTGTGATAGCTGAAAAACTGTTAGGGTCTGCAAACTGCAATGGATGTCTCATGCACAGATATTTCTAAGAACAGTCGGCCCCACATCACACTTTTCATCCAGCTGTTGGAACTCCAAAAAATTCAGGGTGAGAAAAACATAAAGTTGAGAAAAACCAAATGGGGGAGATTACAGAGCAAGGCGAGAGCCGCTGTGTAAACATGTGGATGCTGTTTGGCGTTAGTGGGTTAACATTAACAACTAAGCACAAGGCAGAAGAAAGAACCCAAGATCACCTTCTTCGGTGAGGGTCACCTCAAAACTCTCTAGGAAGGGAGAAAAAATAAATCCAGATCAGTTAAAAGAAAAGTTAGAATCCCAGAGAAAGCACAGAGATGACAGGAAGGAAACACACTCTCGCTATGAGTTCATAAAGTAAATCACCATCAAAAAAATGATCACATTTATCGTTTCCTAAGAAAATTGTCTTCAGCCAGTTGAAAGAAAACAGCAGTTCAAACATTTCTCAAAAGTCAGTTGTGCTGAAATTTAGTTTTATGAATATCTCAGCCAATGACTTTAGAATAAACAACGAGTAAAAATCATCAAACATCAAAATGCAACCAACAAGAATCTCATTTCACATCAACACACACACACACACACACACACACACACACAGACACACACACACACACACACACACACACACACACACACACACACACACACACACACACACACACACACACATACACACACATCCCTTCTGATAAATAAATGATGATCTGAAGATTGAAATCCTGGAACTACAAAGTGAAGATTCAGAATCCTTTCCTGTGTGCCTGTTTGTTTTACCGACCTGACTGGGCCCCCAGAGGGTCGGATTGGGCCCTTGTGTTTTCACTCACCAAACAATTAAAATGGATTTCAAACGAGGGACCGCTGTTCAGGACCAGTGATGCAGTGAGAGCTGTGGGCCTCTGAGTTTACCACAACACTAATGACCAGCTCAAACCAGCTAATTGTTAGCTAAAAAATAAACCTGAATATAAAAATTAAAAATTATATATACTGTATATATATGTTTCCTTTCTTTTACATTTATTATTTTTTTTCTTTGTTCAGTGTTCATGAATCAAATAAATTGGTTGCTGTGGTTAAATGTGCTCTGCTTTGTGTGTATCATTTAGCTCCACTTTGCACGCAGTCATGCTAGGATCCATGAGAACCCGGCGATAGTCAGCCCCACTGTACATCACACTGATGTACAGATAAGTCACACAGTGGCTCTTCATTCACGCTGATTAATCTTCACATAATCACACTGATCTGGCCTGACAGCTCGTGATCGGGCCTCTCCAGTCTGTGGGTCAGTTTTAGAGAGTATCCTGAATGTTGGCACAGATGGACCAGCTGAGAGGAAACTGGAGAAAGGGCTCTCTCTGAAGCTTTAAACCTTAAAACCTATGTGATCATATCAATGTCATACAAGCAAAGTCCATTTATTTTTGTGGAAAATATATCATTTGGAATCTCGTCTGAAAGACACACGGACATGGAAGTCTCGCCTGTTGATCAGGGGAAGTAACTTAAAAATTAAAAAAAAAAATGGAGCACCCTGGCAGCTGATTGGTTGCCCAAATGCCCACATGCTAACCTCAAACTGTGGTCGTATCACGTTGAGTGTAAATGTTAATTTTGAAAGAAGTAAAAGATGAGAAATCACATGAATCCTGTTTAGTTAATGGTGGGTAATCTTTTCCAAAGCGGGGCTGTTCTGAATCCTGGCCAAAGTCAACCCTGAGCGAGGAGCTAATGCTTCCCTGTAGTCAGGGGACACTAACTGCACCTTTCCACAGGAAGATTGGATATAAAACTGTAAAGGCAACTATTTCAATCTGAATATCAGAAAGGCTAAAATGGCTGAAGTGCCAGCCAGCTGTACGACACCCAAATCACAAAACTCTAGTCGGTTTGCAGGACTTCAACATATTCAATCTTCGTCAGTTCAACATTTCGTTATGCTGAGCTTACATTTTATCTCAAATGTCATTTTTATCGCAAAAAAAGACCACGACATGATCCTTATAGCTTATAATTTTCTATTGTTAAACAAACACATTACATCCATGAACTGTTTAAAGATACACAGTTTTAATGTGTTTTCTTTAAAGCGCTATCATTGACGCTCTTCTCTCACCTGCGTAGCGTAGAGGAGCATCTTTGTCCAGAGCGATCAGAGGCGGGTCGAGAAGCACTTTGTCATCGTTTTCCGTTACGATCCCATGGTACGTCGTTTCAATCCAGGGTTTGTGCTTATTGACTGGGAGAAACACAGAAAGGAAACATTAATAATCTATGTTCTGTATCTCCTGATAAGAAATGTGTTTGTTTCTTGCTAAAGATTCGATTTAATCTGTTTTCTCACAGCTAGTTTGACATTTATTTATACTCCCACTGCAGATTACATAAACGTTTAATGCGTTTTTGGACGACTTCAATTTTATTTTTGGAAGCACAGCAGATAATGAAGATTTCCCCCCCCAACAAAAATCATGAGCCTAGAATAACCAGCGGGTTTCTGACGGAATTGAATCGGTGGAGGGGGCGTTTGATCCTCTTGACCCCCCCATCCCCTTTCTCCATCCTAAACACACTGTGCCCAAGTTAACTGCTTCAATTTAAACTGAAGACACAAAAGAAGCTATGTAAGTCTGTATTTTGACAGGAATATCCAAAACACAGAGACTGCATATCAATAGATGAGATGTGACAGGTCATCACCTCATAAATCACTTTGACAATAACTTTCAGTCTGCTTTATGGTCATGTAGCCAGACTGTTTATAGTTGTCCTAAGAAACATCTCTGCTGCAGAGGCCTGAACTGTAGCTGCTGCAGAAAAAGCTGCACTGATATTTCTGGGCTAGATGACAACCAGCACTGACGCAGGCAGATGCAGCGCTCCTGCAGCCCATATGCACTCTCTCCACTGCAAAAAATTGCATTCTGTGCTACTGATCTGTAAGGACATAACAGACCAAACGCAATTCTTCACAATGAGACGACAACAACAACAAAAAAGCAGGTTATCGGTGTTTACAGTTTTAGTTTAAGAACAGTCTAATGTTAAAGTTAATGAGAAATGCATCACACACATGCAAGACCTACCAACAGCTCCAGGGCTTACTCATTGATCACACTGATTGAGGTTGAAATTTCAAATCATTTCCTCAAGCAGAATTTAGTGCAGTATTTTGTATTTTACAGCTATTTAAGAATGAAGGAAGTCCTTTTACTGCCTCTCTGCCCTCACCTAAACCCCAAAGCAATTCAAAGGGGAACTTCAATTATAAATAGTCTGTTAAAATCCATTCAAACGTATCCATGCTAATAGGTAACTGCTAACAGTCTTTGAATTAGGGCCTGTGGCCTAGTAGCATGTGGCTAACATGAAAAACAGGTCGGTTCTGCTCTGCTCATACAACAATCCACCTTCAATTATAGATATTATAGCTCATAAAGAAATATTACATCTATAAACCAAAAGCAATGAAATTCATCCATCCATCCATCCATCTTCGTGCAGATGAGAAGTTCCCACTCATCTTTCTGCCTTGCGGGTCATGGGTCTGCTGGAGTCTATCTCAGTTTGCTACAAGTAAGAGGCAGGGTACACCCTTATCCAAGGGTGTACCCTTACATCTCATCATTAGGCCACACTAAAGATAAACAGCCATTCACACCTACGGACAATCTGAATTCACCTAAGCTGCATGTTGTTTTGGAGGTGGGAGGAAGTCGTAGAACCCGGAGACAACCCCCCCACACACACGGGGACAACGTACAAACTGCCCACAGAAAGGAATCAAACCCAGAGCCTTCTTGCTGTGAGCGCTACCCACTGCACCACCATGCCGCCCACATGAAAAACAATCTTTTATATAAATTATACAATTGCAGTAAGGTTGCATTTCACAGTTTCTGATATAAGAGACTTTAACAGGTATATTACTTTTGTGCACACAGATATTTTAATATCAGTTGACACAACAAAAAAATCATGCATTAAAACCTGTAAAAAAAACTTTTCAATTACCAGTGCACAACAACACATTCTAAGACAACATTCATGTCAACAGCAGCTAGTTTATTTAGACAGTGGTTCGCTTGTTTAAGGTACAAAATAATTCATCCACTGAATCATTTCATCAGGCAGTGAAACAATGTCCTCCCTTAAGTTCCAGTTAAGTTATAATTTTAACAACACTAAATCCAAAACAGTGCCGTGCTGAAGAAACCGTATAGACTGTTCATCCTCAGACTGTTTGGATGATGCCTGGTGTTCAGTAATGAAGTCTGTGCTGTAATTATGCATAAGGATTGTAACAGTGACCATATAAAAAGACATTTAAAGAATGATAAGGATGTCGTCAGATGACTTCACATGTCATTCTGCCAAATCGTATTCCAGCAATGCAAAGTATGTGTGTCTTGGTTCAGTCATTGATTTAGTTCATGTCATAATTTGTTTTTTATTCTAAAGCGATTATACAAAGAAGACTAATTGCAAGCTACTAGCTCAAATGCCTGTAATGATGTTTGAGAATAAAAATTATTAATTAACTATTTTCCATGAAGCTGAGTCTCAACACAGCTTTTGTATGAAAGCTGTGTTTGATATTTCTCATCAGTCTTGTTTAACAATGGCGCAGAACGAGGCATAAAAACCAGTTGAAAACATTCCAATCCAGTGTAGTATTTTAGAATTTAGTCACATTTAGACAAGTTCTTTTTTTTTAAACTTTTCTGATTGGCCTGCTGCGTGAGTATTTAGTTCGTTCTGGCTTAGACCTGAGCAGTTTCAGAATAAAAACAAGTGTTTCTCTGGACACAGAACATCAGGAAGGCCAGAACATAACCTAATCAGATTCATTATGCTGTTTTTTATTTTAGGAATCGCTCATGAGAATTAAGGATTTTCAAATATTCAAATAGTCATTAAAATTACTTTAAAAAATTAAATAATTGAGAAATTGTTTTGGAGTAACAATTGAATAGTCTGTTTGCTTGAAACACCCATTCCAGTAACAGCAGAGCTCTTTTCAAATCATTCAAATAAGTAATGAATGAGTTGAACTGAGAAGGTATCACCGAGGGTGATGGGAGCAGAGCTGCTCATTTCTCTTATAACTTCAAGTCAACGACCAGAAGATTGTGTGTTCTCGTCTTAAAGGTGAACAATGTACCAGCCACACATGTTCTCATGGGTTTTACTTCTTACTAGACATTATTACATTTGCTGCGTGTAGCAACTAATTACGGTATCACAATAGAACTTAGTTTTTTATTTAGTCATATATCATGTAAATCCAAGTGTTTTGAGGCATTTTAAAACATTTCTTAAGAGCTGATAGGAGACAGATTAGGAGTGGGTACTGTTAAGCGGGTAACCGAATCAGAACCAACATAAAGCAGTATTCTGAAACGTTCTCCGATAAGTTTATGTTAAAGAAATTGACTTTATTTGGATCTGTAACAACAGAAGAACAAACCAACTGTAATTAAAATCATGGCAGACAGACCATCAGATGCATGAAATAGCCTTGGTTTCATGTGGCTCCTCTTGAGTAAACTGATTTAATGATGCAATACATAAGTGGTATTCCTCTTAGAAGTGATCTGTGTAAATCTGCTGAGCTCAGAGTCTAGACTGAAGATACATAGTGGATTAAATGGAGAAGATAAAGATAGCGACATGAGAAAGCCAAAGCAGCAGCACAAAGAAAAACTCATTTTTTTATAACATTTGGGTATTCAAAAGAATACCCAAAAAAACATAAAGAGGTTATAACAGCAAGAGATTTCTACAGTAAAACAATCTCAGGAAACATGACTGCACAAGGCATTGATTTTACAATTACAACAGGTTTTCTGTTAACTAATGAATTATTACAACAGAAAAATATGGAATAAACTTGTACTCTGTCTGGTTTAAACAATAGGAGGGGATAGAGGACACCTGGACTTCACCAGCATTCGATCTTAATGATTGGAGAAACGGATGGATGTCATTGCTGGGAGGGGGAAAATTAGTTTGATAGCACATTTTAGGGACAAAAAGCAGACCCATCCTTTCTTTTTTCATCAACACCTATAAAGACACCCTCAAAGAGACCTTGTCTGGACCTTGAAGAGGAGCTGCAAGAAGATCCATTAGAGTGCAGCTCCACTATTTCAGCTTCAACGGGGGATGATCGCAGATCGCATCCTGCAGAGTCCATCACGGCACTGTCAGAGTCAACACTTGTGTCGTAAGTTACCCATTATGTTGTTGTGTGTGTTAGTGAGTGAACATGTGTTGATAGTAGTTCAGTAAAAAATAATAGTGTTGTGTATTAGAATATTCCAGCAAGACAGTAAGTGAAGAGTTTAGTATAAAAAATTTTGAGACAGATTCATGTATGTCATATGATGTTGTTTTGGCTCCTTATTTCATTATGTTTCTATCGTACGGTTTATATTCACAAAACTTGAGCCTCTATGGAAAATGAAATTCCTGTCCTGCAGATCTCCTATAATTTTTGACTATATTTGCCTTTGTAATGCTGCTGTTATCTACATCAGTAGTTGTACCCATGTTTAAGTTAAGTGTATGCTACTGAAGACAACTGTTTAACTTCTAATTGTGTTCTCATTTTCTTTGGTTTAGGCAGGAATCAAATTATAAAAAGGATCATCAGTGACATTATTTAAATGCACATTTGTTTATTGATCATATTAATTTCATCTATTTTTTTTGTGTTGTTTTACTTTGTCAGAGCAATGAGGTTTGTGGGAGTCACCACATGGAGAAAGAGGGTCTGAGGAGGAGTCTGGCATTGCTGGAAGACCGTGGCATTAACATTGACTACATTGTCACGGACCGTCATCCTCAAATTCAGAAGTTCCTCAGGGAGAAAAACATCACCCAGTATTACGATGTGTGGCACTTTGCAAAAGGTATTCATCCCCGTTATCATGTGCATCCACATAGTAAGTGTTCCTGAAAGTGCATGATGCACAAAGTGCTTTGTATTGCACATTCCATGAGCGACATGTTAGAAAGTTTGTGTCCTTCCAGTAGCATTTTTAAGTTGTTCAGTAGGAACAAAGACTGTCAAACAATAAAGAAGTGGATGAGAAGCATAAACAGGCATATATACCGGACTGCATCAACGTCATCCACCGGGCCAGAGATACACGCCAAATGGGCTTCAATCCTCAACCACGTGCAGGACATCCACAACAACATACAAAATACATATTAAGACAGATATGACATTATTACTGTGCGATAAGAGGCGAGAGTAGAAAAAAAAGTAGCTACCGGACGACGCTCAGGTCCTGTGATGACGTAGGTTACAAAACAAAACAAAACACCGAACCAACTAAGTAACGTTCACATGTACTAACCATTCAGAAACATCCTGCTGCACCCGCACAGTCGGTGTTTCTTCAGGAGCCTCCGCTTCTGGGTCCAACTCAGGGTCATAGATGTACAACAACACGATGGGGCCTCCGAACGCCATAGTGATAACAAATGTAATGCCGGTCAGTGTCCCGTTAGCCTAACGCTCTCCTTCAGATGGGCGTGACCCAGGTGAAGGAGGCGTTGACCAGTGGAGCTCATTAACATACATAGCCGGAGGCCTGAAACGAAGTGTTTTGTAAGTAGCTCAGATGAGTGATTTTGAAAAGCTGATATTTAGGACTACAGACCACTTTAGGTCAAAATATTTGGAATTCAGTCTAGTTGGACATCTGGCAGCTGAATGACATTACAGGTAAGTTAAAAACACATAATATGGGACCTTTAAGGAATCTCATTTCATTTAAGGGAGCTCATTTCATGCAGCTTGAACCAGCAATCCCAGTCTTCTGGTACCGGTAGAACTAAATGTGGAACAGCCTTATCACATCCTATCTGTGATGTGACAGAAGGAACACCACAATGGTCTGTGAATGACAGCAGAGATCAACTGTCATGACAGATAATGAGGAAACATAAATATTCTGGCAGACTTTAACTGTGGAGCAGAAAGACCTGCCAGAGGCAGGTGTAGGTCTGGATGAGGGAGCCTACGAAAAGAATGACAGCAAACAGTATTACAGCGTGTATCACCATTTATATCACTTTGGTGCAGCACCCGTTAAATTAAGCTGAAGCACAATTTTACTTAAATTATTAAATAACAAAGTGAGACCTGTTACTTTGGGGTACTCATCCCTCAACAACCAGGCATGAATGGAATGAATGAATCGGAAAAATCTGACATTCTGTGACTTTCTCAACAGACCATATGTGACACAAAAAAATACATGAGTTCTATTATTCGAAACTAACACACTTTATGTGCTACCTATAAGATTAAAGGCTCCCTGTCTCATTGTAAAGGACGGACTGATTTGATTAGTCTGAGGAGGTCTTACGATATAAGAAGGAGCATCATTAAAAAAGGCTTTTAACGTTTGAACCAGACCCACAATGACTTGCAGTACCAGGGATGTTTCGCCATTTTCCTGCTTCAATGAAATCAGGAAACCAATTCGTCTAATGTACTACATACTCACTACTGGTCTCACTAAACCTGGAGACTGAGTCATTCACATAAAAGCAGCTAAATGAACAGGAACCTCTTGGCTCCTTTGTAAGACTGATCAGCATCAAACTGATCCCTGCAGAGGATGAGGACGGTTTGGGTTTTGTGTGTCTGTTCTTAATAATCATTTAGAAAGGCAGGTTCAGTACAGACATGAGTCACATGTTGCTCAATCTCCACAATAACCTCACCCTTAGCTTTACTTTAGCTTATAAAGGGTCATAAAATGCTCAATCGGCACAAGCTACATTTTCAAGATGATTGTTTTATTTGATCAATAGTCTAAAGCTTAAATTGCATGAATGAGTGGTATTTTTGAATTGATGGTAAATATTGCTACAGATTAATTTACGATCTGTTTCAACTCAGTCAGTACATGCAGGATTTTAAAGAGTGAAGCCCAATATCCTGTTATCAGTGTTCCCGTTGTTGTGCGTCCTTGCATCTTTGATGCACATTTTCTGACAGGGACTCACAATTGTCAGACAGAGTGCTTCCCTGGGACGCAAGCTTTTAATGCACTTCCATTCAACAAAAATATTCACAATTTTTGCATTTCTCACTTAAATTTCGAACCTGGAAATCGCCATTATTTTTTGATCTCGTCATGAGACTCATCTGCGTGATTCTGCCTTATTAAAATCTACGTCTACTTGTTTCACATGCTGCAGCGAGAGGGAGGAGTTAGACCCTCCAGAGCAATTATAAGCTGTCGCATATGCTTGGAGAGTCCTGTTTGGTTTATCTGTCTGTTAAAGCGCTTTGAAATGTCTGCTGATTTGATTAAGCCCTATACAAATAAGGGTTGAATGATTGATTGATAATCATCATGACTCCGAAAAAAATTCAAAAGAAAAAAAAACAATCGTCAATGAATGAAAAACAATCAAAAGCAAATCAAGAAAAAGACAGATATTACTGACGGGGAAGGCTCTGTCAGCTTGGTGCAGAGTCCACAGGAGAATACAATACAAATTAAAGGCAAAGAAAACTATTGAGTGAAAAGCAAAGTGAAAAATAAAACTATTAAATCTTTCTTTATTTATAGAACAGTTTTTAAATGACTACCAGGCTTTAACATGTTGATAAAACCAATATATAATTCTGCTCTTTTTTTTTTTTTACTTAAACAGTTATGACGTCTTTATTAATGAAATCATTCAAATTAACAGTTTGTTGTTGTTTTATACTGTACTATTGGCAAAACAATCCTTGCATACGACTTCTACTGTATATTCTGTTATGACTTGTGGGATGCATAAACTGTCATGTTGGGATGCACAAATTTTTCTCGAAGAACATCCCAGGGATGCACTACTTTCTTGAGATAAAATGAACTCTGTGATATGTGGATGCTCAACAATGTGAGTCAAATTCAGATTATTCAGTTTGTTTAATGTTTTATGGAAAATACTACTTAATCTATGTGCACTTCAAATGAAAGACTTCAAATGAAGAACATCATGATCAATTCTTTTCTTAAACCCATACACTAAATATAGTCACTAAGCCCTTGAAGGGTGCCTTAAGAGGCAAACAATATGGACCATGGAATAATAATCCTGTTTCATGTGTTGTCATGCTCCCTGTTGAATGGTTGAGGTAAAAGCAAACAGAAAGCAAGTTGAAACTAAGGAACAAGGGCTGGATTCAAACTCTGCACTCACTGCACCCACATGAGGTGTTATGAGACAATGGAGAAAATGGACTACATTTCCTCTTCTGGACTACCATTCTATTTCTAATGGAGAGAAATAATTGGCCTCAATATAAATACTGGGTGGAAGGCTGGACTATAAATACAGGTATATAGGGAGGATATTTGCCTCTTGATAAATAATGAATAACAACCAGGCAGTGTCATCCAACACTAACAAAACCAACTGAAAAAAAAAGTAGACGAAACAGAACCACACCCAAAATCTAACAGACAATACAGTAAATGTTTCTGTTGTCTCCATTCTGGACACAATCAAAGAAGTGAAGCAGAAAAACAATCGTGACATATCATGTCATTATAATACACACACATAGCAGGCTTTTGGACTCACAGCATGACAACATGGTACCTGATACACAATCTTGTAAGGCAGCAAATAAATCCAATAACAATTAATCACTTAAAGGGATGTTTCTGTTTAATTCATCAACAAAGTAAAAAAACATGCAAGCAGGTTACCATAAAAACAACATTCTATCAGGTGTGTATGGACTATCTGGAAAGATATACCTAATAATAAAAATGTCCCCATCAGAACATTGAATTAGTTTTAAAATGTCCGAATAGGGAATAGAAGGAAACTAGTGAACACACACTTTTGGCAGGTTGTAACACAACTGAATTCTGGCATGTGCAAGAATTAAGAACATGGTGTCTTCTAATAAACAAACCCTGATAAGTGCATAAAAGAGATTTGTTATTTCCTCCAGCCTTAGCATCCATAACTAATCTGTCGCTGTGTGACATCACATCCTGCTAGTCCTACACCTGGCTGAAGGTCACATCCTCCTCACAGCCTGCTGCTATTGCAGGAAAATATGGAAGGCACATCCAAAAGACGTCAGCGTTTACGAGGGCTACAACGTTCAAATATTCATGAAGGTGACACAGCTGGGTATTTTTACCTAGACGAGCACCGATATGAAGACCGACGCCCACTGGAGCCGCTGTTTCAGCAGGGACACCTTCAGGAGGACACAGTGAAGTGGAAATGCTCGAAGAAATTAAACAAATAACAAAATGTTAAATTACGCTTTTTTTAATTCATGTCATTCAGCTGCCAGATGTCCAACTACACTGTATTTGAAATGTCTTGCCTCAAAGTGATCTGTGGTGCTCAATATCTTTGATTGAATATTGATAAAATCTCTTCTGCCCCCAAACGCTCTGTGTTAATGGGGCGTAGCTCTCAGCTCCCTATCTCCAAACCCCTCCCCCCACTGAGCTGCGTCTATCAACACCTCCTTCCCCTTTGCGTTCACGTGCATTTTGTTTACGTGCGCTACTTGAACGCGACTACATTAAAGATTGATCGATCGACATAGTCTGGAACCTTTTTAACTTTCAGTAACTTTGCTGCTGCGTATTTCGCTGTACAGTGGTACCTCTACCTACGAATGTCTCTGCTTACAAAATTTTCTACTTACAAAATTTCTCAGCAGGAAAATATTGCCTCCAGTTACGAAAGAAATTTTGACTTACGAAAGGTAAAAATATAGTATGGGCTGATACTCGCAGCTCCCACAGGTTCCTGAACGCAACATTCTCATAGCTGCTCTGCCATTGGCTATTACCTAGTATCTTCCTGGCATCCCATTGGCTAAGAGGGACCTCTGTGTGGAGCTACTGTATATCGGTATTTATGTAGGGTCCTCATTATTCGGCCCTCGAACCGTGGGGTGTTCTGATAGTTTCGCACAAATATATTGTATTAACTTTTTGAGTATTCGCTATGGACCCCAAAAAAGTGACGGAGAAAAGAGGAAAAGAAAATAGTTTTTTTGTCCATACAAACAATGCAAGAGATGATAGAAAAGCATGAAAAAGGAATGCGTTTGGTTGATCTCGCTAAAGAATATGGCCGTAATGCATCTACAATCGCCACGTTATTAAAACAAAAGGAAGTTTAAGGAGTTTCAGGCAGGGTGGTTGGAGAAGTTCAAAAGGAGGACTGGAATTCACTCTGTTGTTCAGCATGGTGAGGCAAGAGCGCATGAACCAAAGAGGGCAAAAAACAATGAGGACAGCAGTTAAAAGGTAAATGACCATCATTTTTATTCTTTATTCTTTGTTTTTTATGTTATGCACAACTCTCATTTACTGTGTAGTAATCTAATTGTAACACGTATTTACTACACGTTTTGATGCATTTTTATGCTTTATAAAACATTTATGTCGGGGGTCTTGGAATGGATTAGGGCATTTGCATGGAAAACGCGTCTCTACTTACGAAATTTTCTACTTACGTAATTTCTACTTACGGAATTAATCGGTTTCTTCCGGAACCGATTCATTTCGTAAATAGAGGTACCACTGTAATTCTTATTGTGTTTTACACTCTTGTTTTTCCTGATATAACGGTTGATTTTTCGTGTTAAGCGTGGATCTGCTTTGGGTGTGTTTCAGGGGTCTGCACAAATACATCCTGTATCTAACACAAAAAAGTCATATACAGAGTGAAAAGAGTCATTTACCCGTTAAGGGGTTTAATAAAGTTGATCTCCTTCTTCTTTCTTCTTCTTCTTTTCTCTGCTGAACAAAGACTCGTGGCTTATTGTATAACAAGATGAGACCAGCTGATGAGATAATTGAAGCTGTGTTTTCCAACAATCGTCATGGACAATGACGTGGATAACACAGGAGCTAAGCAAACGCAAACTAATGAAACATGGAATTTTACCTGTAAGACAAGTTTTCTCTTGTATTCTTGTGTGTGTGTGTGTGTGTGTGTGTGTGTGTGTGTGTGTGTGTGTGTGTGTGTGTGTGTGTGTGTGTCTGTCACTTAGAAGAGCTAAAGCTGCTTTCATTCACCAAAAAACAGACAATTGTTCTGAATTAGTAATTAATGTGCAACTGGTTATGTGTTTGCTTTGATGCTGGGGATAGCCACAGGCGGACACACACACACACACACACACACACACACACACACACACACACACACACACACACACACACACACACATCACACATACCTGACTGAAGCAGCGCTAACTAGTTAGCCACTTCAACAGCTTGTGAAGAACTTTCAGTGTGTAGCTCTGATCCAGGTCGTTATCACACACTGGTACCGTAGCCTGATCACGAACCACACACACACACACACACACGACAGAAGTGGACCTAACTACTTAGCCAAATGCTAGCTGAGTTCAACAGTTTGTGAAGAACTTTCAGAGTGTTGCTCTGAGCCAGGACATTACCGGACAATGCTAACGTAGCCTGAACAAACTCCCCCTTGGGGATGGCCACGCCCTTGGGCATGTCAACCAATCAATATCGTCAATCGCTCTGTCCAATCACAGAGTGCTCTTTGTGGCATCACAATTACCACTCTAGCAAAATCCAATCGTTTTGATTCAGTCCGGGCCATGAATTCCCAGAAAAAGCATCCAGGAAGCGTTTGTTTACCAGATTCTAGGAGTTCGTCTGGTTAGGGAAGATCACTATGTATATGTAGAGACCAGAAAAAATTTAATTCTCATAATAGGACCGCTTTAATATTAATACTAATATTGTTTTTTAATCATTGAAAGCTCAATCAGAACTTGGGTAAAATTTCTCACAGTTCATTCTAGATTTACCACTAATCTTACAATTATATTGTAAAATATATCTGTTCCAAGTAACTTCCACTGGAACTCAACACTCACACACTTTAATTTGTCACTCACACTGTAAATAAGAACTGCTGTTCAGATACTGTATGTATTTTTCATTTTCAATTTTTCTTTTTTCTTATCTTATATTTATCCGACGGGCTAACTGGGACCTTCAGAGGGGTATTTTGTACTGTCTCTTGTGAAAACAAAAAAGATTCTGATTCTGATTACTAGTTATCAGTTCAGTCCCTGGCTCAGTTGTACTTTAAACAACCCCCAGTGTTTGGGAAATGTGGAAACTGAACAGCTATTTAACAAACTGCATTTTGAAGATGAATGATTTAGCTTTGCTGCTTCACTTCCTCAACAGTTCAGTGTCAGTGTTGTCTTATTTTGTGTTTCATAATGACACTTTCAGAGGGAGACCAACAACCTGCCAATGTCTAGTGATTTTCATATTAGCGCATTCTGTTTTGTAAGTATTTTACACAATGTATTATTAACTTGGGCTGTATGGTAATAGCTGTTATTTAATTTTTGGCATCCAATTCAAAAGTCGATGAATACTGAAGCAACACTAGTGACAAGACTATCAATCAAAGGGACAGACAATTTAAGAAGCTCAGTATCTTGTGGAGTCCTTTTTGAGACATAAAACAACATGTTTTTCCAGACTGTTTAGTTCTGCAACTTTTGTTCTAGACTTGAAACTGGTTTACCCACAGAATAATAAATGGTTTCACCTCTCCATCTATGACTTTCTCTCAAACAGAAGCAACACTGCAGACCATTAAGAATCAAAGACTCTAGAGCAAACCTTCAGCAGTCACAGATTTCCCGCGGGGACCTATCCAACTGTGTGATGACATTGTAGCTTTTTTCATGATTCTACAGAATAGGGTAACACACTGACCATTCACATGGACACAAAGACAAAGCCCTTTCATGTTTGCCTTGCTCTTTTACTAAGGCCTAACCTTTACAGTTTGACCTATTAACCATGATGAAATGCTTCCTGTGACAGCGTTAGGATCACAATAGGCCCTGTTAATCCTGAGATTCAGCAGGACGTGTGAACAAACCATTCCACCACAGCACGACTGTGATCTCTTCTTCACAAACAGGGAAATAAAATCCCTGCTTTGCTTGTCAGAAGTGTCCCTATTACCCCGAATGACACACCAAACAGGATGGGACCAGAGTATTCATAGCCTACTGGAAGCCTTGGGAGAACCAGAGAAACCCATCACAGCTGTCCAGATAGTAGGAGCATCACGGCAGCAGATGATCAGTCTGTAATTATCAGATGAAGCCTGATAATGCCTGGGAACCTCTGAGGGCATGTTGTGTAATGGTGACGATGCAGCCAACTGTCAGGACTGGGATTTATTGTGGAGCTCCGCTTCATCAATCTAGTTCACATGAGACATTTGAAGGCCGACAGCTTCCAAGCTTTCATCTCATTTGATTACACGCAAATTCCACTAAACTCTGCTGTAAGACAGGTCGATAAATGAAGAGCAGAGCAAAATATTCCATAGGCTGGTCTTTGCGATTAATTCACAACAAATTTAAAATTTGTATCAAAATCACTTATTAAGCAAAAGAGGTAGAAAAATGGTCGACAAGCAGAGTTGAGTCTGAATGAAGCCTCTCTGCAGCCGTGTTGTGATTCCTACCCGTCCCACTGGGTGCAGCTCTACACTGACGAACAGTAGGCGTAGTTTCTGAGCTCAGGTGACACCTTGTGTTCGCCGTTGGGATGTTTCCAGGCAGACATGACCCAACAGGGGTTTGGTAAATCTGAATGGTTTAACTGTAAGCCACTGGCTGTATGCTGATGGGTCACAGTAGAGCAGGAGGCAGCTCCAGCTATGGCTTCATTTGTAACTGCTCATGTTAGTTCTTACCAGCCGGTTATTCCTGGAGTGTTTTCATGAACGACCACAGGACCACTTCAGTGACAGGTTTTAAGGCAACCTTAGGTCTTTAAGAGGTCAAACAGAAATATCCAACAAACACAAAGACTGTGCTCATGCAGGAGATGCTATGACACCTGAACCAATTTGAGTTAAGTACAGTGGTACCTCTACTTACGAATGTCTCTACATATGAAATTTTCTACTTACGAAATGCCTCAACAGGAAAACATTGCCTCTAGTTACGAAAGAAATTTTGACTTACGAAACGTAAAAATACAGTATGGGCTGCTACTCGCAGCTCCCAAAGGTTCCTGAACGCAACATTCTTATAGCTGCTCTGCCATTGGCTATTACCTAGGATCTTCCTGGCATCCTATTGGCTAAGAAGGACCTCTGTGTGTAGCAAGATAGGTGTCTATCCAGCGTCCTCGTCATTCGGCTCTCGACCCATGAGGTGTTCTGATAGTTTTACGCAAATATATTAACTTTTTGAGTATTTGCTATGGAACCCAAAAAAGTGACAGTAAAAAAGAAGAAAAGATGAAGAAAAGAGTTTTTTTGTCCATACAAACAAAGCAAGAGATAATAGAAAAGCATGAAAAAGGGATGCGTTTGGTTCATCTCGCCAAAGAATATGGCCGTAATGCATCTACAATGTTATCAATACAAAAGGAAGTTTAAGGAGTTTAAGGCATTGCGTGGGTGGTTGGAGAAGTTCAAAAGTGGAATTCACTCTGTTGTTCTTCATGGTGAGGCAAGAGAATATGAACCAAAGAGGGCAAAAAACAATAAGGACAGCAGTTAAAAGGTAAATGACCATCATTTTTATTCTTTACTCTATTCTTTGTTTTTTTTATGCACAACTCTCATTTATAATAATAATAATAATAATAATAATCTAATTGTAACAAGTATTTGTTACATGTTTTGATGCATTTTTATGCTTTATAAAACATTTATGTCTGAATTTTGGGGGGCTTGGAACGGATTAGGGCATTTGCATGGAAAACGCGTCTCTACTTACAAAATTTTCTACTTACGTAATTTCTTCTGGAACCAATTAATTTTTTAAGTAGAGGTACCACTGTATTTCTATTATGCAAGGACAGCACGATGGGGAGAGCTGTTGCCTCATAGCTAGAAGGTTCAATTGCTTTCTGTGCGAAGTTTGTATGTTGTCCCCGTGTCTGTGTGGGTTCTCTATGGGTTCTCTTACTTCTTCCTACCTCCACAAAACACGACGTTAAGGTGAATTGGTCACACCAAACACACACAAAGACATGTTTGTCTTTTGTGTGGCTCAATGAGTTGGCATCTCATTCAGGGTGTACCCAGCCGCTTGCCCATAGTCAGCTGGGATAGACTCCAGCAGACCTGTGACCCGCTGTGGACGTGACAATCGAGATTTATGGATTTCTATTCTGCTGTTGAGAGACTCTCTTAATTCCGTAGACACAGACTAATCTGAGAACAATTTGCTCACGGTGGACGAACGTCTCTGTTTGTCCTCCTCCAGCAGCTTCTTAACTTGTTGACCTTAGCAGTCTCCTTCACAGACTGGGGACTGTTCTAGGAAGGCTTGAAGACCCTTAAATGAGGCTCAGACCTCAGGGGCCCTCATTCTCCAAACACCCTGCTCACACAGGAGAGTTTCTCAGTCACCTTGCCAGGCAACAACATTTGTTTGTCCTCGACACCGCCTCAGCCGCTCCGCTGAAGAACACACCCTTGATGACCGTAGTGTTCCTTCGAGGTGGGGGGGTTGGGAGCCAACGGGCTGTGAATGAAACTAAATCACGTCTCTGTCTGAACGGTACAAAAGGGCTAGTGAGAGTGAAAAAATGAGAGTGAGACAGTTGTCGACAGGCAGTCAGGTGTAAGTGACCTGCAGCCGTTGGTACTCTGGCTGTTTTCCGTCTGGAGGAGTCTAAATCTTAATGTGGACACACCCAAACGCAAACGGATGTGGAGTGGAAATGTTTCACCTGAAAGCAATGGGACAGGAGGGAGGAGGTCACCCAGGAAGATGTCGGTTGATCAAAAAAGCGTTGATATTTGTGCTCCTGTGAAATCACAGAACTGACTTCTTTGAGAAGATTTTTTTAAACGGGTTGGATCAGGTAGAATCCTGGATTTTCTGAAGGGAAAGTAATGGCAAGACAGTCACTACTGACTCAGATTGTGTCCATTATTCTTGTGGTTAATCTTTCCAGTACTAAGTGGCAAACGACCAAATCGAAATGCTTCAACAACTTTCGGGGATTATCTCACATACACATTCTTGCGGGGCTTGAAGTCGCGATCCTTCAAACAGGGACTGCATTGTGGGAAAACTTGTCTACGATCCTGACCATGAAGTCTGAGATGTTCTGAATAATGAATACCAAAAACGTGTTAATCTGAACAGGGCCTCAGTGTAGGGCAAGTAAACACGATGTTTGGCTGTAAATCCACAGAAGCAGTAATAAATTTGAAATAGAACATAACTGGAGTTACTTCATTACCTCAGTCCTGACTGCGGGATGTTTCTACAAACACGAAAGAGTCAGATAACATCGGACGTGACTCAGGTGTGGTCACCTCGTTTTTCCATAGATTCCCTCAGGTTTTCGTCTTAGTTTTTTTTTCTCTGAAGCTGTTTTTGTTGATTATACACTGTCGCCAACATCTTGAAGGAATCTAATGTTTGACATTGAGTACAATAATTAGATACACTGGGAAACTGTAATTTAAACTGGATGATATGCCTGCGGTAAATTTTATAGCAACTCGGTGGTGTTCATCCTAGTTTGGTTTCTGGGATGTCTTTAATAAACAGACCTGGATGTGACGAAAGACTTTACCAAGAAAAAGGGAAAACGTTGCACACGAACCAGAAAAAAGTGAAAGTATTTTCTTACAATAAAAATACAAAATAAGATATTTTTCTGCGTGTCTTTTTTTATTTCTAAGAAAACTAATGTTTTAATGTGGATCTGACCACAGAGGAGCTGCTGTTGAACCACATTGCTGACAAATAAATCATATTTAATAAGATACACAATTGGTACATGGCTGACCTGAACTATTTAGTGGATCAATAGCAGGGTCTGAATGACTCCAAGGTTAGGATGATTGAGCAATAACATTCACAGCAAACCTATAAATGTACTTCTTTACGCCCATGATGAATATATTAACTCAGTAACACACAAAGCATGGCATCCACTTCCTTCAGATAGAATTACTTAATTCAATGACAAACGACCCAAGAAGTTTCTGAGCCGCCAGCAGCTTGCCCTTTGTCTGGCTGGCTGTGTGAGAACAGAGGACACTCTGCACCTCAGCAGACCCAGGGTTTGCCTCTATAGCATGAGGACACCCAGCAGCTGCTCACGGCCTCATACACACTAGATTACATGGGCGAGACACGTAAAGTGACAAAACATGATGAGAAACACCAGAAAACATGTCTTAAAACATTGACTCATTGGCAACAGCAGAGTAATAAAATCCTAAAATGTTGTGATTCTTCTATGGGCCTCACTCAGACCCTCTACAGCAGCAATTTCACACACTTGCAGTTCCTCATCAGCAGCGTGAAGAATCATGTAAGACAATCGAAAATCTTTGAATGTGCATCAAAAGCGAAATATTTTCAACAGACCTTACGAGGTTTGTTGTAGCCCCGTCATCAATAAGTAATGATTGTGCATGGGAAAAGGTTATGAACACAACCTCCACCACCAACGCTGCTGAAGTGGCCTAAAATCAATTTGATTTAAAGAAATCCTTTTAGGACATCTAAATTAGAAGATTTGGGGGTAGAGACTCTGATGGGAAAGAATCCAAAAGAGTCCCCCTGAAGTTGGCTGTAAATAACAAAAAAATAATGAAGCAATATGCCAGGCAAACACAAAGCTGGCCTCCAAGAGAGAGGTGGAACACAAAATAACAAAGTGACCTTTGGATAATAAAAGATAAGACCTGGCAAGATGGAGGTTTCACAGGCTCCTTAACTGATAAGGGCAGGAAAGCCAGCAGGTGGATTTAAACAGCACACACTTTGCCACAGCATAAACAAAATCCTTATCCTTATTCAGACACACTCTGGCTTGCATCCTGAGAAACAACACACGCATCTGCCTCTACACACCCTGAAACCTGAAGCTCACAATGTGGAGTGAGTGGATTTATTGAGTTGAACGTGAAAACGCAGTGTCTGAATCCAGGCAGGGAGGGTGTTCGTGCGCGGAGCTGCTGCAGGGAGGGAGGCGGGCCGCCCTGCAGCAAACACAGACATGTCTCCCCCCACGGTCAGTGGTGTCCATTGGAGGCACCCTACAAGAAGAGTCCTTCCCCAGCAGTTTTACGTACAGACCTACTGAGATTTCTGCTTCAACATGTGATCGGAGCGCATAAATGTTTCATTGCGCGGACAAAGATCTGCAATGCGTAGCCGGTCACACTCAGTCCTGCTGATCAGAACGATTCCAAACCGATTATTAGGCCTACCGATGGCGGAAAAAAAAAAGAAAACCCGTGAGGTTATCAATAAATAGAAGTAAGGACACATCACGTTCATTCAGTTGTAAATTCCAGATATTTAAAAATGCGGTACGGATAAGTTGATAAGAGATGAAAAACTGAAGAAATCTCTTCCATCTGAAAACAGATGAGACTCGAACACAGAATCCAGATGACATTTCAATGGCCTTGATATTCCCTCTACGGTTTGACGCTTCTGGGATCATTTATTACCCATACATGTTAAAATTATAGCGCATAAACTTTGCTTTTTTTATTTGTGACATAACGTGGGAATTCGGTTTGGTTGCGGGTAAACAGATGTGTGTGTGTGTGTGTGTGTGTGTGTGTGTGTGTGTGTGTGTGTGTGTGTGTGTGTGTGTGTGTGTGTGTGTGTGTGTGTGTGAATGCACTTGCTCCGGATCCCTCCATCCGGATCGGACCATCCCTCAGCAGGTCCCTCAACGCGCATCCCTCAGGACGGCCGAGCCCCGTTAGCCGTTCGCTGGAACCTTCAACGGCTCCAAAGGGGTCGGAGACGCCGATAACTTTCAGGACAGACATTTCCAAAGCACACACAAAACACATAATCCAGTTGAGTTACCTTTAGCCGAGTCCACCACACATAACAGTCCGAGGACCAGCCCGACAGCGGATGCAAATCGTGTATTCCCTCGGAACCGCATCCCGACTTCGAGTTAAATTGTGGTTTGAGGAGAAAAAAAACGCCCTTTTTCTTCTTCTTTGCTCGTCAGTCAGGTGGATTTGGTCTCTAACATGAAAGATAAAAATCCAGAAGATTAGCCGTCGGTTACTACGGCAGCTCTAAGATGGCCGTCGTCGCTACCGCCGCTCTGCTCTCCTCTTCTATCGCAGCTTCTCTCGCAGTTTTGCAGCTAGAGGCGTTCAGGGACTGTCGGACATTCAGCTGACGCGTTTCTTGTGCCCTCGATGTTTTGTTATGTAGTCTTGCGTTCATTAAACTCTCTGGAATATAGCAGACAAACAATCAACCATTTAATAAACAGTAAGCCTGATAGACATGGTCCTGTTTGTTTGGATAATTGATGACAAGTTTGTGAATGGAAATGCAAGTTGTTAGATAAAGGAATATAATTAATTTTCCCTGATGTCTCCATGTGATATATCGAGAAGAAAAATTTTAATATGTATCGAGGTTAGAATTTATTAGACGGCTATCTTCTTTGCAAAACACCAATGGTAATATTACATCCATCCACTGTTAAAAGGGTTTGGGGGGAGTTGTTCCTTATCCGATGTGAGGGTCGTATTGGTCGCAGTACACAAAGGTCAGAGGGATATTGTCCATGTGCAGACTGTAAAGCCCTATGAGACATTCTTTGTGAATCTGGGCTATATAAGAATAAATAAACTTGAAACTTATATTAAAGATCTTTGTTTGGAAGGTATTTGAAGGAAAGCAAGCAGGTCTATTTGAATAGAAGGTCCGCTTTTAAAATCTTAATTGTTAGTTTGACATGAAATATCTAGCAAAACAAACAAATATTATTTCGTCTGACAAGTTGTATTTAAATTTACAAGCACTTCATTGTTATCAAACTAAACTGAATCTGTCCGTCTTTTTCACTCAAAAAGTCAAGTCTACATTTAGAGTTTCAGATATCGGAGCTCAGAGGGGGAACATGAACGCGGCAGGTGTTCAGCGATTGCCTGTGACGTCGGTACATCGCCTGCGTGAGCGCATGCAGCTGGTTCCGTCTAAACTAAGACCAGAGGCGTGGGCCGCATGCCCTCTGGTGCTGCTCAGAGGTACCCAGTGGTCATCATGATTAGGATGCAGTGAGAGCTTAAACCTAAGGGACAATCTGTACCCTTCAAGTTTTCTCTTTGTCTAAAGATAAAAACAAAGGATCCATGAATTATCTAAATTAGTTGTGTTGTAGGGCTGTGTTAGTCTAGGACTAAAACATTTTCTGTTTTACCACCCTGGAGAGCTGTGCAGGTTGGATGGAACAAGATAACTGAAGCGTGGTAAAATGGATTTGATTAGTATTATTATTGTATTTCTACAACATTACACAACACAATGTGAAAACTTCAGATTGGTGGAGCTACTTATGCGCCTCTGAGGCCAAAAAGCTTTTAATCCTTAAGTCAAAAAAGGAAAGGTGGGAATTAGAAATCTGACTTGATTTAATGTTGAATAATAAAAGTGAGCCACGGTGCTCACTTTTATTATTCAGAAGTGAAAGGGGCTTGCTTAAAATTCAATAACAACTAGCAAGATAATGATCATTCATGAGTTAACTTCTAGCCTCACACTGCAGAAAAAATCACAAAACACCAAGTGTCTGTTAATGTGAGACAAGTAGTGCTTCGAATTGTAAATGCATGTGGAGATGCTATCTAATCAACACCCTCAGATATGGATAGCACCTCTGAGAAGAGGAGGGTGCAATATCGTTACAACAGATCACAAATATCAATGTCAATTTATTTAATTTATCATGTATCTATCTATTTACATCCGTGTGACATTACGCAACATTTTTATGAATGTGCTCACTCAGAAAATAAAGCTGAGAGAGCTGAAAACCATGCAGTTTCATATTCTGCTGTTAATCTTTTTTTCCCGAATAAAAAAAGTTCCTGTAATCTAAATAAACGTAAAATTTCATAAATTATATCTGCAAAGATAAATACCAAACATTAGACCTCATTGCAGATTCATTCGGTGGGGAAACAGTGAAGAATGGACACAGTTGTGTGAGGCCACAATTAAGTGTTGGGACCGTAAACAGGCAGTCTATGACCATCAGGGCCACACAAAACTGAAGCACAAAGACTGATTGTTTTCAGTTTGGCAACACACAAAGTGTCTCAGAATGCCTCCCCCCACCAATGTCCAGCACTCCAGGGAGGAGGTGCAGCGGCCATTCTCATTCCTCCAGGGGACAATGGCCGGCAATAACAAGGGCCGGTGGGTAGGTGAGATGTCAGAAAAGCGATCAGAAAGGTGTTACTTCCTCCAAACGACATCACCCGCCTAAGGCAGTGGCTGCTGCGCTTTCAGGATTCTTACAATGGTTGATAATTTGTATGAGAAAGTGAATGCAGGATTACGGGCACAAACTTGTGCCATGCAATTTGCACATTATAATGAGTGTTTTGTTTGCAGTTGAGCCTTTTCTTCAACACCTTGTTGTTTTTACTTTGAATGAGGATGATCAGCTGTATTTGCCAAAGGGCCAACAGCATCCACACAGTGTTGGGGATGGATCTTGCAGAACTGACAAATCACAGAGATGGGAATGATAATATCTTCTTTTCCTTTCGGCTTTTCCCTTAAGGGGTCGCCACAGCGAATCAATTGCCTCCATCTAACCCTGTCTTCTGCATCCTCTTCTCTCACACCAACTACCTTCATGTCCTCTTTCACTACATCTATAAACCTCCTTTTTGGTCTTCCTCTTGGCCTCCTGCCTGGCAGTTCAAAACTCAGCATCCTTCTACCAATATATTCACTATCTCTCCTCTGGACATGTCCAAACCATCTCAGTCTGTCCTCTCTGACTTTATCTCCAAAACCTCAGTGACACTGTCTCTAGACCAAACAACATCGCTGGTCTCACCACAGTTTTTTACACCTTTTCTTTCATTTTAGCTGAAACTCTTCTATCACACATCACACCTGACACTTTTCTCCACGCTTCTTCACCTCTTTTCCACACTCTCCTTTGCTCTGGACTGTTGACCCTAAGTACTTAAAATCCTCCACCTTCTTGATCTCTTCTCCCTGTAACCTCACTCTTCCACTTGGGTCCCCCTCATTCACACACATGTACTCTGTCTTACTGTGGCTAACCTTCATTCCTCTCCTTTCCAGGACAAACCTCCACCTCTCTAGCTTCTCCTCCACCTGTTCCCTGCTCTCACTGCAGATCACAATGTCATCTGCAAACATCATAGTCCATGGAGATTCCTGTCTAATCTCGTCTGTCAGCCTGTCCATCACCATAGCGAACAAGAAGGTGCTCAGAGCTGATCCCTGATGCAGTCCCACCTCCACCTTGAAGTCCTCTGTCACACCTACAGCACACCTCACCACTGCCTTACAGTCCTCATACATGTCTTGCACCGCTCTAACATACTTCTCTGCCACTCTAGACTTCCTCATACAATACCACAGTTCCTCTCTGGGCACCCTGTCATAAGCTTTCTCCAGATCTACAAAAACACAATGCAGTTCCGTTTGGCCTTCTCTGTACTTCTCTATCAACATCCTCAAAGCAAATACTGCATCTGTAGTACTCTTTTTTTGCTCACAAATGCTCACTTCTGCCCTTAGTCTAGCTTCCACTACTCTTTCCCATAACTTCATTGTATGGCTCACCAGGCTTATTCCTCTGTAGTTGCCACAACTCTGCACGTCTTCCTCGTTCTTAAAAATGGGCACCAGCACACTTCTCCATTCCTCGGGCATCTTCTCACTATCTAAGATCCTGTTGAACAACCCAGTCAGAAACTCTACTGCCACCTCTCCTAGACACTTCCAACCTCTACAGGTATATCATCAGGAATGACTGCCTTTCCATTCTTCATCCTCTTCAATGCCCTCCTCACTTCATCCTGACTAATCTTTGCTACTTCCTGGTCCACAGCAGTCACCTCTTCTAGTCTTTGTTCTCTCTCATTTTCCACGTTCATCAACTCTTCAAAGTACTCTTTCCATCTTCCCACAATATAAAGCTGCAAATTGCATCAAATGAGTCCTTGCAGCAGCCTTTGTGGCGTGCACGACCTGCAGCCTTGCCATCCCTCTACTAACTTTCGCCAATACAATACAGTACTCATAATTTTCTCACGTTATGCCTGCTGCATGAAGGACTGGATTGCAACATCATATTCCACCATGGTTTTCCCTGCTCTATCGTCTTAACTCTGTTTAGCAGCAAAAGAAGTTCACCATCTGCTTTAGCATATACTGTATGCTTTTGGCCAAAGAGGCTGCCGATAAAGATGCCTAAGAGAGCTGAGTGGATGCTGCAGGTGAATG
This sequence comes from Antennarius maculatus, assembly GCA_013358685.1. Classification (NCBI taxonomy): domain Eukaryota; kingdom Metazoa; phylum Chordata; class Actinopteri; order Lophiiformes; family Antennariidae; genus Antennarius; species Antennarius maculatus. Next base: position 16,567,523 of record CM023607.1, read on the forward strand.
TGCCATCAACTGTTTCAGGAGGTTTCTACATAGATGTTCAGTGAAGAACCTGATATGCCATCTGTCTCAAACTAAGCTTACTTCTCATGCCCTCCAGAGAAAGGGGATTAGATACACCACATTATGTGGATGGTTGAAGGTTGTGAAAGCCTTGTGGCATTCACATTATTCTAAATCCCTCCACCAGTTTCCACCCATCTGCTTTAGTTATATTCTCTGCCTGCATGGACAGAGGGAGGACCTACCTGGGGTCACTGGCCTTCAGGAGCATGTTGTTGGAGATGGTTTTGTTGTGGGTGGTTGGCTGCAGAAAGAGCATGGAAAAGATTAGCTCATGGGACTCTAAGTGGTCACGACCATTTACGCCACATCTTCCCAATATTCTGTTTCCTGTCTGGTGTCTAGACTGCAGCGTGTGTCATTAACTGTTTTCTGTTTCCGTCCCAGCTACAAGGAGATCTCTGAATTCCAATATCTGATTAACCGATGTCATAAGAGAAAAAACTTCGTGAAGGTGATTTTTCAGAGGATAATTGTTTGGATATCCGATCAGAAACCTTTCCCAACATTATACATCTATGTCATCTATGTTTTCCTATACTTTTTATTCTCTCATTATTTCCTTATCTGAAAATCAAAAGCACATTGCGAGAAACCTAAATGTCCATCACTTCATATTTTTTGAAGCCTCAAGTTTCAAAATACTTTTGTTGAAAGATTCATTTCACACAGAACTTTTTTTCCCTTCATTACTGATGCCTCTGCCTTTGTTCATGACTGTTCCCTGGCTGAGGGTAAGTAAAATCTCACTTTTCAAGTACTTTCAAAGGAATTTTTTTAAGCAGGTGGGTCTATATGAGCCCAGATCTGGCAGAAATCGCTCAGGCAGTTGAAGCCATTCACCTTAAAGCTCTCTCTCTTAATTTCCTGTATTTTTTACAGACATCATCTGAAATCTCGTCTCTGTGATTGATTCCCTTTCACTTAAGTTGCTCTCACTTAGGCAAGCTCGTCACTCACGGTCATTTATTAAGCACTCCTTCTGTCAGTGTGTGCGCTTCCTTTTCTCTTTTTTGGGGGGTTTATGAAGAAATAAGCTGTTAGGAGACTTGTTTTGGCATTATTACCATTGCTTTATGTCACTCTTGTTGAGTAATCTCTGGATAATAATAATAATAATAATAATAATAATAATAACAATAATAATAATAATAATAATAACGATAACGATATGATGATGATGATAATAATAATAATAATAATAATAATAATAATAATAATAATAATAATAATAATAATAATAATAATAATAATAATAACAATAATAAAAACATACATAAATGTATAAATACATACATACATACATACATACATACATACATACATACATACATACATACATACATACATACATACATACATTCATACATAAATAATGGCCTCTTGATTGTCAATAGCCAGTCATTTCAGCTGTCTCCCATTGTTATCCATATAAAGCCAGGACTCACGGCAGGAGTGAGTGGGAATCTGACAGATGGAGGCTTGATAACCTCACAGAATATTTCTGTCCTTTCTCTCGGGGAGTTAAGAGCCATGCAGATTACACTTTCAGTCCTCAAAACCATTGTCAAAACAGCTGTAGTTTAGTTTTATGGCAGACAGATTTCTTCATTTTGTTTAATCACACGCGTCAGAATAAGAATATGAAACCAGGAATAATCAGGGAACACTGCTGCATTGTTCTGTTTGGTGGATTCCTCCAGATGGGCTTCAGGTTTCTCAGAGGAGGGTTGGTGCCATGATTTTGAAGTTCTTGTTTTAAATCCTTGACCCCTGACCTCCACAGAAGGTCACCTCTGACTCGCCTTGTGGAGAGTTCATAGTAAGGGTCAAGCTGGTGTCAAACTCTCACCTCCTTGACTTTATTGCCTCTGCGATTTAAGAGGGGGGCAGTGTCATGGCTGTCACAGTGAGTCCAGTCATTTCATCTGTGATAGACAGGGTTCTCCGGACCCCCAGAGACGTCACACTGAATATAAGGTCCCCTGGGACGACTGGAGTAATGCTGGACATTGTGACGTTTTTGTGTTCTAATGGAAATGAGGTAACAAAAAATGTGAGAATATGTTACTGTAGTCCAGGGATTGAATATCAGGACCCAATGCCATTCTCCTTGTGTCTATATTTTTTATTTCTTTAGAACGACTCAGGTTTGTTTCACATGGTCGTTGGTACGTTTATATGAGACTGTCTATGTGTCCCACGTTTCAGCACAGAGATGTTTGGGTTTTAGTGTCCTGGCTTATAATGTGTATGGATCCTGATATTTTTGCCTACACCTGGATGGATCTGCCTTTCTTTTTTTCCCATTTTAGTTTTTATTGCTGTTTTTCCATTTTTTCAAAAACATCCACAATACAATAAAACAATTAACATGATTGTGATTAAGTGATTGTTTTCTTACATGATACTAGCAATATTTTAAAAAGGTATCTGTCACCTGTTTTATATTATTGTTAGCTGATTTTACATTACACACATATAAGGTCATATAACTCATAGTGATGAATGAATGAATGAATGCTTTAATTATCCCAAAGGGAAATAAAAAAAAAAAAACATTCCAACATCAAATATCGTCTGTAGATCTTTGTGAACCTCCATCCAGATCTGCCTTCTTTATTAGATCGTTTGATCTGGTTTTGACACATTCTGGTCTGTTTGATATTCTTATATAAAACTCAATGTAATGCAGCAGCTGTGCCCTCATGTCTGCTTCTAGTTCTGTTCTCTCTGTTTTTCAGAGGCATAAGTGAAACACTTTCCCAGCCAGACATTTCATTATAACTAGACTATCAATATTATTTACCTCACCTGTTGGAGGTTTTAAGGTTCCTGCTGGTTGGTAGCTAAAAGCAGTAGACTAATAGTTTGAAAAGCTCAAATACAATAACAATGACAAAATCACTGACACAGTTTGCTCAGTTAGTTGATATGTATGGACCTGTTTTATCTGATAGAGGAATGGGAACCTGCTCAGACATAATGGGAACCACTGCTGTCACATATCTCTGCAAATCCATCTCTGTTTCTGATGACCGAACCAATGACCCGACACATAGTACGTGCATGTGCACGCACCCACACACCAGATACAGCTAATAAAACAAACCCAAAGTGTATTGCCCACCCATTGTAACAACCCCCACAGTGAGGCTTGTCTGATTAAAATCTGCATCCCTGTGTTGGAGTATGGGAAAACCTGCTGTCCAGACAGCAAAGTGAACAATCTGCTACCTCATTACCCTCGAAAGGAAGTTTGTATGATGAGTGGGTGATATTAAAGAGTGTGAGGACAAATGGAGGCAGCATGTCCTCCTTTGTGGCGATCCGGGTGAGCGGTGCAGTTCGAAGCATGACCTAAATACGGAAAACGGCCCGGACAACAGGAATCTGGTCATTCGTTCATCTGAGGGATGACTTAAAGATTAACTTAAGCTTTCTTTGTGTTTTTTAGGCATCCATGCAGGATAAATACAGTGTTGTCCAGAGTTCAATCCACTCTCAAACTTAATTTTGAAAGCCCTATTGGGACTCTAATGGTTTCTAATGAAGGTAATTTGTTCTCTTCCTCCCCCCAATGGCACCTGATCCCTCCTGTGATATGAAGCTCTGGTCAGTGCAAACTAAAACCATCGGGTATCGAGATATTAAAGGAGCTAATCAGGCCAACATCCGCTCTACATGTAGCTCAGGTCACATTATCTGCCTCCTTAGATGCTAATAATTATGTTGTTAACCTGCTATTAGCCATCATCAGCAATTATTAACACACCAACTCAGCTCCACAGACAGGGAGCAATTGAAATACCCCCAGCACATACTGAGTTCATGATCCCCCTGCTGGCAAAGGCTAGAGCAGCCGGAAATTACTTTGATAAGACATGACGCATCATCTTCAGGTTGTGAGTCATGACATGAATTTATGACTTTTAGTCACTTTTCAAAGAAGGAAGGCAGCCGTTTCTAAAGCCTCCTTTTGGTAAAGTCTGATCATTCATTATGGATTCTGTTGAGGTTGCCTTTTCTGAACAAAACTCTGATCCTTGTCCAAATCAGGCAGCCAGCGGCGCACTTATTGATTACACTGGGTTTCTAAATGCACTGGGTATTTGATTAGCTGCTTTTATTTGAGGTAACAATCCATTAGACCAACATCATCTGGATGCAAAATTCTTTTCAAAGAATTATTGTTGCCATAGCAGGATGGCAGCCGTCAAAAGATTTTTACTTCTAACTTACATAGATTAGTTCTGCCTACAAGATAATGTAGCCGCAAGAGGGCACAAGCCAGTGTCTTATTGTGCCGGTCCCAAGCCCGGATAAATACAGAGGGTTGCGTCAGGAAGGGCATCCGGCGTAAAACTTTTGCCAAATCAAAGATGCGAATCAAACATATGACTTCCATACCGGATCGGTCGAGGCCCGGGTTAACAACGACCGCCATCGGCGCTGTTGACCTACAGGGCGCCGGTGGAAATTGGATTACTGTTGGTCGAAGAAGGAGAGGAGGAAAGTGCGTTCGCACGAAGAAAGAGAAGAGGAGCGCCAAGAGTATAGGACTAAGAGTAGGGACGTTGAATGTTGGAACTATGACAGGAAAAGGTAGAGAGTTGGTCGACATGATGCAGAGGAGGAAGGTAGACATACTGTGTGTCCAGGAGACCAGGTGGAAAGGTAGCAAGGCTAGAAGTTTAGGAGCAGGGTTCAAGTTGTTCTATCATGGTGTAGATAGAAAGAGAAATGGAGTAGGAGTTATCTTGAAGGAGGAGTTTGTTAGGAATGTCCTGGAGGTAAAAAGAGTGTCGGATAGAGTGATGAGTCTGAAGCTAGAAATAGAAGGTGTGATGTTCAATGTTGTTAGTGGGTATGCTCCACAGGTAGGATGTGAGCTGGAGGAGAAGGAGAAATTCTGGTTGGACTTTGATGAAGTGATGCAGAGCATACCTAGAAGTGAGAGAGTTGTCATCGGTGCAGACTTCAATGGACATGTTGGTGCAGGTAACAGAGGTGATGAGGAAGTGATGGGCAGGTTTGGTATCCAGGAGAGGAATGCAGAAGGACAGATGGTAGTTGACTTTGCAAAAAGGATGGAAATGGCTGTAGTGAATACTTTCTTCCAGAAGAGGCAGGAACATAGGGTGACCTATAAGAGTGGTGGTAGGAGCACACAGGTAGACTACATCTTGTGTAGACGATGTAACCTGAAGGAGATCAGTGACTGCAAAGTAGTGGTAGGCGAGAGTGTAGCCAAACAGCATAGGATGGTGGTGTGTAGGATGACTCTGGTGGTGAGGAAGATGAAGAGGACAAAGACAGAGCAGAAGACGAAATGGTGGAAGCTAAAAAAGGAAGAGTGTTGCATGACCTTTAGGAAGGAGTTAAGACAGGCTCTGGGTGGTCAGGAGGTGCTTCCAGATGACTGGACAACTACAGCTAATGTGATCAGGGAGACAGGTAGGAGAGTATTTGGTGTGTCATCTGGAAGGAAAGTAGACAAGGAGACTTGGTGGTGGAATGAGGAGGTACAGGAGTGTATACAAAGAAAGAGGTTAGCTAAGAAGAAGTGGGACACTGAGAGGACTGAGGAGAGTAGACAGGAGTACAGGGAGATGCAGCGTAAGGTGAAGGTAGAGGTAGCAAAGGCCAAACAAGAAGCTTATGATGACTTGTATGCTAGGTTGGACAGTAAGGAGGGAGAGACTGATCTATACAGGCTGGCAAGACAGAGAGATAGAGATGGGAAGGACGTGCAGCAGGTTAGGGTGATTAAGGATAGGGATGGAAGTCTATTGACAGGTGCCAGCAGTGTGATGGGAAGATGGAAAGAGTACTTTGAAGAGTTGATGAACGTGGAAAATGAGAGAGAACAAAGACTAGAAGAGGTGACTGTTGTGGACCAGGATGTAGCAAAGATTAGCCAGGATGAAGTGAGGAGAGCACTGAAGAGGATGAAGAGTGGAAAGGCAGTCGGTCCTGATGATATACCTGTAGAGGTTTGGAAGTGTCTAGGAGAGGTGGCAGTAGAGTTTCTGACTGGGTTGTTCAACGGGATCTTAGATAGTGAGAAGATGCCTGAGGAGTGGAGGAGAAGTGTGCTGGTGCCCATTTTTAAGAACAAGGGAGATGTGCAGAGTTGTGGCAACTACAGAGGAATAAAGCTGATGAGCCATACAATGAAGTTATGGGAAAGAGTAGTGGAAGCTAGACTAAGGGCAGAAGTGAGCATTTGTGAGCAGCAGTATGGTTTCATGCCAAAAAAGAGTACTACAGATGCAGTATTTGCTTTGAGGATGTTGATAGAGAAGTACAGAGAAGGCCAGAGGGAGCTGCATTGTGTTTTTGTAGATCTGGAGAAAGCTTATGACAGGGTGCCCAGAGAGGAACTGTGGTATTGTATGAGGAAGTCTGGAGTGGCAGAGAAGTATGTTAGAGCGGTGCAGGACATGTATGAGGACTGTAAGACAGTGGTGAGGTGTGCTGTAGGTGTGACAGAGGAGTTCAAGGTGGAGGTGGGACTGCATCAGGGATCAGCTCTGAGCCCCTTCTTGTTCGCTATGGTGATGGACAGGCTGACAGACGAGGTTAGACAGGAATCTCCATGGACTATGATGTTTGCAGATGACATTGTGATCTGCAGTGAGAGTAGGGACGAGGTGGAGGAGAAGCTAGAGAGGTGGAGGTTTGCCCTGGAAAGGAGAGGGATGAAGGTTAGCCGCAGTAAGACAGAGTACATGTGTGTGAATGAGAGGGACCCAAGTGGAAGAGTGAGGTTACAGGGAGAAGAGATCAAGAAGGTGGAGGATTTTAAGTACTTGGGGTCAACAGTCCAGAGCAATGGAGAGTGGGGAAAAGAGGTGAAGAAGCGTGTCCAGGCAGGATGGAATGGGTGGAGAAAAGTGTCAGGTGTGATGTGTGATCGAAGAGTTTCAGCTAAAATGAAAGGAAAGGTGTACAAAACTGTGGTGAGACCAGCGATGTTGTTTGGTCTAGAGACAGTGTCACTGAGGAAAAGACAGGAGGCAGAGCTGGAGGTAGCAGAGATGAAGATGCTGAGGTTCTCTCTGGGAGTGACCAGGAAGGATAGGATCAGGAATGAGTACATCAGAGGGACAGCACATGTTAGAGGTTTTGGAGATAAAGTCAGAGAGGCCAGACTGAGATGGTTTGGACATGTCCAGAGGAGAGATAGTGAATATATTGGTAGAAGGATGCTGAGTTTTGAACTGCCAGGCAGGAGGCCTAGAGGAAGACCAAAGAGGAGGTTTATGGATGTAGTGAAAGAGGACATGAAGGTAGTTGGTGTGAGAGAAGAGGATGCAAAGGACAGGGTTAGATGGAGGCGGTTGATTCGCTGTGGCGACCCCTGAAGGGAAAAGCCAAAAAGGAAAAGAAGAAGAAGAAGTTCTGCCTACAAGATACAGAGGGATACATGTGTAGAATTTCTCTTGATGGCTTCGGCTTGCAGTTTCCACTAAAACTGTAAAACTGTAGAACTGTCTGTTCTATTCCATCCATCCATCCATCCATCCATCCATCCATCCATCCACCCATCCATCCATCCACCCATCCATCCATCCATACATCCATCCATCCATCCATCCATCCATCCATCCATCCATCCATCCATCCATCCATCCATCCACCCATCCATCCATCCATACATCCATACATCCATCCATCCATCCATCCATCCATCCATCCACCCATCCATTTTCTACCACTTCATGTACATTCCTCAAGACAAATTTTCTGATTGTGAATACGTAGCATGAGTTTAAAAAACAAATCCATGTTCATGTTCTCATTTCATCACCAGCAAAAACTAAAATGATCCGCTACTTCTGCAAAATTCTGCTCATGCACCAAAGATGTCCTAATCTACAGCTGAAAATAGGCCCCGCTGTATCATGGGTAATGTCAGTGGTATCTGTTTATGGTTTCCTTTGACTGCAGAGAGTTTCATTTGATTACTGTAACTAAAGATGGAGGTGAACTGATGCGGTCATCAGCTTACAGTGTGTGTTTTTAAAATAAAAAATCTTGATACTTGTTGATAATGATGCTACAAATGTGTGTTATCATCTGCCTTATCATTTAACTAGGGAGGAATAGATCCATAAATACAATGGAACATCAACTGAGGGACACTATGTATTATGAATGTATTATTCAGCAATCACCGTCACTGCCACATATCAACCCAGAGGTCAATACACACACAGTGTGTGTGTGTGTGTGTGTGTGTGTGTGTGTGTGTGTGTGTGTGTGTGTGTGTGTGTGTGTCCCTATGTCAGGATATTAGCTCAGCATGGATACATCCCATGTTCCATGGGGCAGTGTCTGCGCCCCCCCCCCGCCCCCATCCCCCCCACCTCATGATGAGGAAGCAGATCTTGCCAGATGCATGTTAATAGAGGATTAAGCTTTAGCTAAAGGACCTTCTATATCACATTCTCTTCTCCCAAACGACCTTTTAAAGTATTGATTTCCAGACGGTCAGGCCTTGTCTCCCCCTCTTCTCCCCCTTCTTTCTCACCTTCCTGTCTTCCTGGGTTTTTTTTCTCTGACGCAAAAATCCTCCAGTCGCATGCACACACACATGTGTGTTCAGATACATTTCTGAATGCACAACTTTCACATCTCATCTCTTCCACACATCCTTCCTCTCCATATTAAAATGCTTGGCTGGTGGCCACTAGCTGCAGTGTCAGCAGGAGGGACTGAGGAAGGTAATTCATACCCGGCTGTCACTTCGGCTGGAGGTGAGTGAGCATGCCTCCTCCCTGAGGAGACGGCCAGAAATGAGCCCAGCAGAGACATCAATAATAGAACATCTCTCCATGCACTAACAGGAGTTTCATTCAATACAGAGCTCTCACCTCGCTTCTTTATATTTACAGTGGGAGCTCAGATTGAGAAGCTCTCTCTCCATCCATCTCCCCTTAAGGAATGAATGAATTGCACTATTTGTTCAAAAGGTGTATTTTATCATGGAGATTATGCAAGAGCTCTCCTGATGTGAAGCGATTCCACCTCCAGGATGTCGATTTGTGGAAAGCCCTTGACGTGTTTACACCCACCAGAGGTTTGGGTTTATTTTCCACAGAGCAGCAGCCCAGCCCTGAGAGATGCTTCTGTAAATAGCTTGTCACAGCTCCGACTGCGCTCCATTAGGAAAACTCAGGAGCACAGACACCGAGAAAATACAGCTTGAGCACCGGTGAGAAGTACATAAACACACAGATGGGCGTACACAGAGGAATCCACACACACAAATCCAGATAACTTCCTCAGGAAATGAGAAAGGCAGTCTTCCGAATATGTTTTTTAAATCTTCAGACTTGCTTTTCGATAATTACACAAATCAGTAATTGGTTTTTATCCCCTTGAGGAGCATGCAAATGTGATTTAAGACACCAAAACTTGAGCTGACAGGTTTACACCATCATTAACTTCCTAAAAGACATACCTATCAAAACAGTCCTAATCCCAGATCTTCATGTTGAAGCCTGTCCTGATTTCAACTTCAACCTTATAAAATTCATTGACTAAAGTGGTCGAGTTCAATGCACAGACTTGAGCAGATTTATCTGATAAAGAAGCACAAATCACCAAATGTTCACACCTGCCAAGCCACTGTCAGGACACTGACATAGTTCAGAATAGGCATTTATATACACCCACCTCTCCAAATGACTCCCAGACCCATTCCTCCCGCCTGCATCAGCCTGAGGATAAATCTGTCCTGGGTATTCAAGGAATCTTTCTCAGGATAAGATAATCCTGGGACAGCTGCTCTCTAATTTTAAGTGGAAGGCCTGAGGATATGGGTGTCACGGAGAGACCTGGTCACTTCACCGGTTCCTTTGGCTCTTGGTTCTCAGGGGTCCCCTTGAGGTTAGGACCCACGGAACCTGGCAGCCGTAGCAAGAAAGCTCCCAATTCACTCACACAATTTCATCTTTTGTCGCCATGGCAACACCACCTGCAGATAGATGAAACCTCACGCAGTGTCACCTCAGGCCCACCTCCACTGTGTTTTGTGATTACTTGATTAAAGGTTATGTATGTGTGTGATTCAGACTTCAAATAAGAAAATGCATATTTCATGAAGATTGTCAACACACACACACACACACACACACACACAAAAAAAAAACAAACACATTACGCGACCGTATTAGTCACAATTAGCCGGTAAAACAGTCATCAGTCGCTAATGATAATTGGTGCTGCTGGTTGGAGCTGCTGCTGTGCGAGTCATTCATTCTGAGCTTCACACCGTCGATGATTGTGCTTTTGCATCAACCGACTAATATTGTGCGCTTTGGAACTGCTACTTTACACCCTTTGGACATTCTTTATGTGTAGGTTATATAAAGGTTGTCACTGAGCAGCTTCAAAGGCCAGTGTGCAGGGCTCCGTGTGTGCAAACAGCATCCACGCTCAAGGGCCATTAAGCATCAAACTGCAGGGAGCTGTTGTGAGGAGGATTCTGGCCTGTGGGGCCTGTGGAGGAGGCCAAATGGAAAAGGATGATGATATCAGCAACTACATTCATTCCCAGAGTAAAAGTAGACTCGACTGTGTCAGAAATATTTCTTTCTTTATTTAGTTCGAGTAGAAACCAATAGGCTTGTGAAATTCCCATCCCCCAGAATCAACAAACATCTCTCTCATTACAACATGTCATCTATTGTATTTTGACAAATGTTCATACTTTTATCCACTCCCAGATATTAGCCTTTTAACCTAGAGCATAACCATGCTTACATTCTTCCTAGGAACAACAAGGTTTGTTAACATCATAGATAGTCACAACAAGAAGTTGACCTTGCCAGTGTTTTCAACAAGAATATCATGATCATTTTCACCTCTTTCAGCAGACAGACAGTATTTAACCAGTTTGTTGCATATACTTTAACAGTTTCACATGCTATTATATTGTCAAAAAATATCAATGTGCTCTTTAAGGTCTCAAACTTAATGTTATCCCATGTTATCAGAAATCCATGTTTCTGACATTGATGTTGTTTTTTCAGCTGTCCCATGTTGGTGTAGAGCTCCCACTATTGAAATGATGCTGTTGCACTAATCTTAGGTGTAGCAACAATTCTTTTCCTTCTTTATTGTTCATATTTCACCAACTCTTCTGCACACCTGATCATCATCGTTTTCATTTGCTCTGGATAAAGCCCCTTTGTTTTGATAAAGATCCTGCAGTTGTTTGTCCAGGTGTTGTCGATCAGCCCATTCTTCTTCAGTTGTCAAGCTTTTTTAGCGATACTTTTTAATGAGATTTTCATAAATGTAGACATTTTTTCCTTTCAGTTTGAAGCCTTGTTTATGATTCTGGAATTTAATCAGCACTGCAGGCGGTCTTCTACCTCCAGATGGTAATGGGTAACATGTCTCAATCTGGTCCGGATCTATATCCGGAAAATATCTCCAGATCCATCAGTTGAGAACTCACTTGTTGCTCCAGAGATTCGATGTCAGTGCTGTGCTCAGTTCCCTCTCCCGTGGCCACAGCATTTGCGTAATTCCTCGGTTTAATTTTGATTCTAGTGATAATCACATCATTCATACGAATGTTTTTTTCCATATCATCCATTTTTTGTTGTCCCTGTTCTGAGACAACAATTCTTCGGTCTTTTTCATTTATATCACCTCATTTCGTCCTTCATTTCTTCCATGGCGTCTAGCACCAGTTTGAGCTTTTCTTCCAACTCTTTATCAAAGTCACTCCTTAACTTATCAAAGTCGCTCTTTAACTCTTTCATAGAAGAGACCATCTGGTCTAGAGTATCCTTCATATTTTTGTTACCATCCTCCTCCGATTTTCCTCTTCCTGTCGTCATTTTGCAGAGAATCAGTGAGAGTGGGTAAAATATTATCTTTGTGTGGCGAATAAAACGCTAACTTTTTCAAGGAAATGATCAAAGGTGAGACTGTACTTTGACATCTTTCCACCATTGCACAGCTGAGTGGTGATATGTGACTTTAGGCCACATACTTAAAATGGACATGACATGACACGACATGACATGACATGCTCGGCATGTGTGGTACAACAGAGGTCTTTGCTACAAAATGTGTTGGCGGCAGCAGACGCTGCCTCTTCCCTACAGGTTTGCTGTGACGTTACTGATGGTGGGGAAACTAGTTTCTCTTTGTTTTCTCAGTGATTGCTCACTGTCAACGCTCATGGGTGAGTCTGGGCACTGAGCATAATTTATGAAGCATTCATCACTAAAACCCTGTCTGAACTACAATAATAACCTAAAGCTACTCAGCTCATATTTGACCTGTTGGTCAATGATCTGAAGTAAATCTGTCCCTGGAGATGTTTCAGTTTGATTGCAGTTTGCATTTTATCTACTTCCATTAATTGCTTCTTCCCTAGTAACTCACGTTCGATCCGTTTGACCATTGGCTGAAGTAGGTTGGTATCATTTCCTCTGCAGAACTGTCAGCAGCGTCGGCCATGTCTGCACACCGAGCCAACAGTTAGAGTGTCAGAGAACGCTCCATAGTGGCGTAAGAGATTTCTGCTCTGCCAACTCCTGCTGAGAATGATGAGTCATTCAGTGCATTTCTAGCATTCAGTCGGACGCTTCACCAGCTTATCGAAGGTCGAAGCCCACAAATAGCTCAGGTGCTAGGGGACGGCAGTATCTTTATCTGACATTTTATTTGTCTGATTTTTGCTGGTCCATTGTGTATGAGGCATTTGCATCAACGGCTAATCCCTGTGACAACCGTGTTTTCAGATAGGCAAACGATGAGTCATGCAAACGGCCCATTCATCAGTCTGTTATAACATACAGTATATAGATTAGTGTTGGTTGTCAGACTCCATCGTCTGCTGAAAAGAAAACAGAGGTTTGATGAATGCAACTTAAAGCTCGAGAGCACAAAGTCTGTTTCATTAATAAATACCAAAGCTTCTGCTATCAGTGCATCTGCCCCCCCCCCCGTACCCCTACCTCCTTCCCTCAACCCCCCCCAGGGAGGAATTTTACGACTTGAAGTTTCAGTATTTGGATATTCCTGCTGCACCAAGTGAATTCAAATGAGAAAGAAAGTTTGGTCCATTTTTTAAATAGCATTTTCCCAAAATGATTGAACTGAATTCATACCATGACGTCACGCTGACTTTCATGTATGAGTTGCCGTTAAAGTCTGGCTGCAGTGCTTCTGTTTGTTGTAGCTCAATCTTCTCAAACATGGTCTAAGTTTATGCTGTTCCTGCAGCAACAGCGCTCACTCATACTTATTTCAGTCAACATGACACATACTTCAGGCCTGATGACACGGTCACAATCTACTGCAGGGCTGCCCTGAGAGTTTGAGGCTAAAATTGCCTGTACTGTATATCTATAACAAGCAAATACAGATAGAACACATAGAGTTCACATTTTCTCCTAACTGGTAACATTACCAGACCAGCTAAATTAGTCTTTTTAGGACCCGTCAAGCTGTGTCACCAGAATCATTATTAATGTTCCATTCTACGTCTGAGCACGCACGGGTGCTTCTCAAATCTCACCGTGGCCTCACCAGTCTCACTTCTAAATTCCCTCAATGTTCTCCTCTTCACATGTGTCATATGGAAAAAGCAGAGATGACATCTCCATAAGTTTTGCCCACACACTTTATCATCCACAGGAAGTGAATTTCACACTGTAAGAGCACTGGAGTGGGAATCCTGGAGGTGGACAGGTCTGCTGATGCTGAGAGAAATAAAGTTCTGTCAAAACAATATCACAGAACGAGCTGGAAACAGATGGCTGGAGTCAGTGGGCCCCTAGAGGATGAGGTGAGATAACCATCAGGTGGGAAAAAGATAGGAAACGGAAATTTTCAGCTGCAATAAATATATTTCCTTTGCAGCAGTGGTTAATGGATTTGAAATGTGATGTCTTTCTTTCGTTTTCTGTTTTTAAGTCACAAACTGATAACTGAAACAAGGGTGGTCGACAGAATCAAGCTCATGACCCAAGGACAGCTAAACTAACATATGATCCAGATTTGGAGCAACTAGAAAAAATGCTTCTCATAGCTAAGAAGGTTTCTTTTCAATGCTAACCGACCAACTCACAGGTGCCAAAATAGAATGGAGCATTAAAACAAAAGGATCGAAAGAAGTACTGAACCAAAGCAAAACAAAATATGGCTGGAGTAACATGTTGAAGCAGATAGAGTACCAGTAGAGGAGTAGCAGATAGACAAGTGGTGAGGTTGGTGGGGGGTCACCTGAACCTGACCCCTCTATAAACACAGAAAGAATGTCGTCTCTTTTTGGTGACTTCTTGAGCTCCACTTATATATCCACAATGGGTCAACAATGAAATGTGTTTTTCACACTGTGCCTCAAAAACATTGTTAAAGAAGAAATTTAATTGACATTCTCCCAGCGATCTGAGGATGTCAAACATGTCAGGATGAGCTTAGAGAATGTGTTTGAAATGATGCAGGACATTTACTGTGTTAAAACTGGATGGAATTATGGGAACGCTAGAGTAACTGTTTCATCAGAGTTACAGCTACAGTTTGATCTTAGGTGTAAGGAAGTCCGTGGAGTTCTTAGTTTCATAGACGTGAAATGAATTTGGTAGAGAAAGAGATGAAACTAAGGGACTGTAGGGACTCTATTTTGGCACAGCATTGCTACCTATCACCAGAGATATTTGTGAACAGCTGAATCAACTGGCATGCGAAAAAAAAAAAAGTTTTTTATTTTGCAGTTTTTTGTCACAGGGACATAGTGCAATTAGGAGTAATAATACTGAATTAAAGCCAGATTAAGCTAGTAGTTTATTTGCGTCTGTTATGTCTGAGCAGGTAACTGATAAAAAGACAATTAATGTTTCACTGTCGTGAGCGATATTTTAGTCTGGAGAAAAGTGGTGGAGCAATCAACCCACAAACAGACAAGTGACATTAGCATTCCATTTCCATTGAAAATCAGTCTTAGACAAACCTCTACATGAGAGAAAATTTGATAACGCGGTATATTTGCATTTGAAACAGACCATTGTGGTGTAACCAAGGACAGATGGCGTTCTCTATCCTTACTAATGAGCTCTGTTGCCACGAGCCTCAGACAAACAATCCAGAAACCGATATAGAATATTTTTTATTTGTAAGCATGGACTCCTATACTCTCCTGTATTTCCTTTTTGATAGATAAATACCTAAATGTAAGTGTCAGAGGGCACAAGCAAGGACTGATCATGGCTGTGTCTGTGGGAGTGCAGATCAGAGAGGGGTAGAGAAAGGAAGAAAAACTTTAGCATCTGATGCGGAAAGGGAGGTTTTCTGTCTACGAAGACTTCAGACTCAAATCTCATCTATTAGTCATGAGGTTTAGGGTGGAGAAGAGTGTATCTTGCCGAGCTTTGTGCAGGGCTGTGAGTAATTGTGCAGTGTTGCATTTCCCTGCCTCTCCCTCGTTTTCTCTGGATTCTTTCTGGTTTTGCTTCATAATGTTAAGTCATGAGGTGGGAGGCTGGGAGTGAGAGTCACCTCCCTCACTCCTGCAGCTGCTGCACACTTGGGTTTTTTGGCTTTGAAGATGAAAGGTGGAGCTGTTCATTTTCGATTTGCGCAGTAAATTTTAAAGCCGTCCTCTGGAATTAATGAGGAGGAATTATTTTAATGTGAGTTCTGGAGAATCATGAGGTTTTCAAACATTCTTAATAAAAAAAAAAAGACCTCCCATCTAGCTGTCTTGATTGTCAACTAAATATGCCAGAAATCCTAAAAACAAAAGAGTATAACCTCAAGACGTGAGATATTATTTTATAAATAAATAGGAAGCTGTGTAATAAGTAAATTGCTGTGCAATCAACTGCTCTTTGCAATGATCATTCCAAACGCAAAATGCATATGAATTCTTTGGGATGACTTAGCTTAGCCTGCTTCATGTGCATAATTTTAATTTAACACATTCTGAGGTACGGCAGCTTGAATTCCCTCATCTTTATATACATATGACCTCTTTTTTTATTTGTTTGGGTTCATTAAACCAATATCTAGGTCATGAGGAGTGAGGACCAGAGGAAAACATGCACAACTGACTGCATATGAATGTTAATGTGTGTTCACATAGAGTAGACTCCACCCTTCATAGCCTTCAATTCAAACAGGACTAAGAGATAAAACAAGTTCTTATCAATGAATGCTTCACAGATTTTCTTTTTATTTTAATTAACTGTATTGATAATTGTATTAGTTGCATGCATATACTGTATAGTGGGTACAGGCCCATTACACCCACACATACACACGGGGCTTGTACTGAGCTACTGCCGCTCTAAAATGGACATGTTCCCTGACTGGGAATCGAACCTGCGCCGCAGTGGCGAGAGCGCCGAATCATGACCACTAGACCACCGATGAGCTGCTGGCTTTATGAAAGAACAGCCAGCAGAATTAAAACATACGTGTTTTTAAAAATGTGGCTTCACAAAAATTTGGCAACCTGGAGAAATTTGTGAACAGTGTCACAAAATCATAGGAAAAAAATAGGTAACTACTGAAAATAATCAGATCAGACTCAGAAACCTCCAACAAGGCGAGTCAGTTCGTCCCATTTTAATTTGAAAAGCTTCCCCCTAATGTCAATCTCTTTGGAATCTTATTAGTTATCTATTTCAGACTAACAAACTAGTGTTGAGTTTCTTCAGGATATACTGGAGCTC
The DNA here is from genome assembly GCA_013358685.1 of Antennarius maculatus. Taxonomy (NCBI): domain Eukaryota; kingdom Metazoa; phylum Chordata; class Actinopteri; order Lophiiformes; family Antennariidae; genus Antennarius; species Antennarius maculatus. Next base: position 16,584,295 of record CM023607.1, read on the forward strand.
AGTGACTTTTGCAGATACGTCAAATTTTTTACCTGAATGAATCAGTTTCAACAGTTTGATTTTACATTCCAGTTATCTCAAATTAATCAGCATTCCACGGGCCCTCTGAGTTCAAACAACCTGGATGATCCGATCTGAATGTTAGGATCCACCTCATGAGGATGCTGTTTTGGGATGTTTGTTCAAATATTGTAGATGCAAAAATCTATTTTTTAAATGCCCCTTTCCCACAGTGGTGAAGAATACCTAAAAAAAAAATAAATCTGCATCAATATGATGATGTAGATCATAAACCAAACATGTAATATGTTGTTTCTTGGGCCATAACTTAAAAACAGAAGGACGGACAGAACAATGACCGGACCAGCAGAAATCTCACCTCCTTGGTATCTGTGTTTATGCCCAAATATGGCTCTACTCATGTCATACTTCCACCCTCCTCTGAGCTCTCCATTCATTGTCACTGACACAAATTCAAGCAGCCTGCAGACGCTGGTGTGAGCCTTTCTTCCAATCTGCAGGGAGATGATCATCTGACACTTAAAACTCACACTCTGGCATTCAAGAAACCAAACGTCATTTAAACTCAGACCATGTTCAAAGTAAGACTTCCAGTTCTGCCCTCAGTATGTGGACACAGAAGGGCATCAACAGTATACTGTACACACACACACACACACACACACACACACACACACACACACAAATTGCGTAATGTGATGTGATAGTGCTGCTGGCAGTTATCAGCTGGCCGGTGTACAGATGCTGCTGCTGTTCTGATCCCACAGCGGATCAACACAAGAGGCTCACGTGTCCAGAGAGAGGGAGCTGATGTGGTTGGAAGGAAAAAACACTTTCCCTCTCAGCTAACGACGAATGAAGGTCAGACACTATTGTGATTTGAGATCTAGTCCCAACTGTTAGGTGTTTGAATCCAACAAATCCATTTGTGGTGTTTTCATCAAGTAGGAATCAGAAGTTCCAACATCCACTCTGAAGCGGGGTGTTATTCCCAGAGGAATAAACAAAGGATTTAGCACACGTCTGTGAAGAACAGCATGAGAACAGAGAACGTTAGCACAAGAATAACCTCGTTATTCTGAGCCTCGTTCCTGAGATCATAGCATCTGCTTTAACACCTGACAGACCAGGCTGTGTTGAAAACCATTTTTAACCGAGTTTGAAAGTCTCTGAGAAGGCAAATAAATCACGTGGAGTAGATTTTGTCAGCATGTATAAATCTATAAACAGGGATTTAAATGTAAGGACAGATGAAAAGTTTCTGGTACCAGACAACTTCTGTACATTGATAAATTTCCTCTGTACATGCGGACGATTAGCGGAACAAAGAAACCATGACTACACACACTTTGACTTTGCAGTCTTTCTTCCCTGAGTGCTCAGCATGAGGTCTGTTCTCTAGTCAAGCAGATATTCCTGGTTCTAACAAACACCCAGTTTATGACAAAGAAACAAAGACCAGAAAACTTCTCACTGTTTAAAATATCTTTAATGGTTCAGTTGGTATAGGATTTGGAAGCATTAAGTCAAGACATCGTCAGCAGCCATACAAAACAAATACAACTAATCAATGTTGACTGAGAGGAAACTAAAATTCAAAGGTAACACATGAAGGAACTAAAAAGAACAAAAACAAACCAACAAAAAAAGGACGATTAGGAAACATCAGGTCATCACAGTAAACAGATACATCGATCGTAGTCGAACTCCACAGCATGCTGAAAGTCAAAACCGGTAGCAAGTTCAATGATGATCTCACACACACACACTCAAACACGCACATACGCAGTTCAACAAAGGGTATAGAACAACTGATACCCTGATAGGTAAAAATATACAGTAAGACGCCTTTTAGAGAAAAACAAATGCATAGACAAAATAAGAATGTTGTAAAACAAAAGTAAACATAAGACAAATTTCTTTGTCGTAGGCGGACAGCGTGACAGATCTGCAGCCGGTTTACGTCGTAATGATTTCCGAGGGCATTCAAAAAGAAGTTATTGCCAAGGAGAGAAAACATTTTTACTCATTGAAATTCATTAATGGTTTTTTCTGGAACATTTTAAGAGCAAGATGCTTCCACAAACCTCAACAATGTACGACAGTGGACATTGTGGCAACATCCTCAAGTTGAATGAACGTTATAAACCATGAGGCAGACATACGTAGCGTCAAAACATGACCTTACAATTATTTTAAGTTATACAAGTTAACAAACAGTACTTAAAACACATTAAATATTGAGCATGTCACTGGAAAAACATGTTGGCTGTTGACAAATATTTATTCGAGCTATTCCAGTTGAGTCAATTAATATAGGTTTGTTTTTTCAATCATTGAATGAAAACATCAAAAAATTCTTTTAACCATTGAAACAAACAAAGAATCTCTGTGCTAAATATCAAAATGTATTTTTTGCAAATATCCCATTGATAATAGTGCAAGAGATACAGTACAGTCAGAAATAGCACACAGTTCTGTTTGTTCTCCTTGTTTAGCTACAGGTAGTTAAAAATGAGTGTTTGTGTGGTTTAGTGTGACCAAAGAGTCACTGGTGATGACGTTTAAGAGTGATTCATGTTAGGGTTCCACTATCTACTGGTTCTCCAGCGTCAGTGACGCGTTGGAGCAACTGGGAGTCAATTCAGTAAACAATAAATTACAAACACAGCTCGTTTCATATCGATTTTCTTAATCATGTTAATTTTATCTTACAGATAAAAAAGAACAAATATTAAAAATTGGCACAATCAATTCATTATTGTATTTTCCCATGTATTTGTACAATTAAAAAAAATCATCATACATGTCACAATAACCCAAAATGAGTGTGTCTGGAGAGAATGGGTACACCTGTGTCTCAATGTTTATTAAATCTGCTAGAATCTTTCATTTTTTCCTGACAAGAAAAGCCTGGTAGCACACTCCACAGCCTGTGATTGAAAATAAAGCAGCAGAACAAAAGGGGCCTCATTTATAAACCTGCATAGATCCAACATTAGAAGACAATGCAGTACACTCACCTTGAAACATTAAAATCATGATATCTGGCTAAACCTCCTGCAAACCGGCTGTGATTTGATATAAAGTGAAATTAATTGTCTTAATACATTCTTTTGCGTGTGTTGGCGGTGGTGCACACATCTATCACGCTCCTTTATTTAGAAATGAGGCCCTTTGTGTGATAGAATACAAAAGTCTTTACACACATCAGCTAAATCAAAAACAATTTCAGCCCCATTAGGGTGAGCAGAAATAAGTTAAATCTCTCCCCTAACATGACCAATCATCACACTAGCTGCTCACCTAAAACTATAATTCTCTTTGCTTCAGCTGATGGCGGGTCGATTCCTTTTTTGACCACAGCAGATATATCACGTAACACTGCATGAAGGCTCAACCGAGACAAAAATCATAAACAAAACCAAACCACCCCAAAAAAATCCCAAAACAAACAAAAAAAACCAACACACAATATCTGTGAGTGTTTTCACCGACTTCCTTTTTGCCAAGACTTCAGCCCACATTGAAACACTTGAAAGCTTCTGAGGGAATGGTGTGTCAGCTCGTGTGGAGAGGAGTCAGGGGTGGAAACAGGTGGGAGAGAGCGAGGCGGCCACCGTCTTCTGTCGCTTCCTCTCCTCTGCTGTCCCTCATGGCGTACCCCTCTGCTCCTGAGCTCATTAGTGTCGTCTGTGTGGGGTTTGGGTTGCCGTGGATTCCGTGTGGGGTGGGAGGGGGAGGCGTGGTGGGTTGTGAAGTGGTGGAATGAGGGTGGGAGGAGCAAAGGTCACTGGCGCCGGTCCTCCGTCTCTGACCGTGAGAACGCCATCACTACGTCCTCTGCACCTGCAGGAACAAGAACATGACATTAATGCACATCTGGATTCAGTGACGTGTGACTTAGATGTGACCGTTGACCCTGTTAAGGACGGTTTAGAACAGATCTGTGGTTAAACGTCTGGTGTTCAGGTGGAACGTCCCATAAATACCCACATGTGACTTTCAGAATAACTGGTGAAGTGAACTGAGCTGTAAATCCTAGAATCCTGTCAGTGACTGCAGACTCTGTCAGCTGTGACAGTAAAACTGTTAGGAACTACCATCCATCCATGACTAGGAAATACTCATTCAGGCAATTTCATGTTCAGCCACTGCAGTACTGACGGGACTCTGTCAGAGACGGAGTGGGCCTCTGACACACTAACATCTGAGGATTCAGTCCTGTAAGATCTTCTCTCTCTGCTTTTACAGTTCAGTAAGGAGTGTCACAAGACTGGCTGGGGGTAAGCCAGGCTAGATTACTGCTGTTATGATGCGAAGCTCTGAGAAGAGCAATCAAAGGAAAGATGCTAAGATCATGCATCAAAAACAAGTTCATCTTCATCGCTTCCTTCACTTTTACCACATGAGTGATTGGAGTCTCAACTAATGGATCCTGCCGGGTTCTCCAACAAGACTCGTCGGACAGCTGCTGTTTAACAAGGAATCAGTCATTAGTCTTCTGCCAAATTCATGAAAATATTTTGTGCCTACCAACACCTGTTGAGACAGTTTTTCTGTGCTAAACAAACACACACTTTGCAATTCTATTTGAATATGATTCAATAAAATACAGACTGTTCTCTCAGCTCCTCATATGTCCATCTGCTCTTCCGTACAGGCCTTATTTTATATGTTGTTTAATTTCTTTCTGTATGCAGAAAGCTAGAAATGATGTTGAAATGTGACGTAAAACCTCTTGACAGGCTTTGACTTGAGAAATATCTTTCACACCAAGCTGTACACTCATGTAGGGAAAATTAGCAGTAACTTCTGTATGTCAGCAAAAATGAAAATAATTGTGTGTGCTGCACGCCTCACGTGTTCGTTAAAGTTAATTATTGTAGAGATAAGAAAGGAGACCAAGGACCGAGAGCTGACCCATCCATCAGACTGCTCAGACTCCACTGACAGAATTTTTCTTTCATTTTGCAATATCTGCAAGGAAATAATTAGCATGTTTTCTATTTAGGTCACCATGAGCTTGATAACATCAGGAATTTGGGGGAGGGACAATTTTAATATGAACCTTTAAGCTCCTCTTCCAGTGGGAGCGAACTGACTTACTGAGTGATGCTGTGGAAAAGAGGAAGCCAATCGGTGAGAGCGGCACAGGGCGAAGAAACTAGAGTGATAAAAAAAATATGTGCAGGGATAAACTGCTTGACTTCAGTGGTAGATATAAATCTCATTTTCTTGGGAGGCCACATACAGATAATGATACTGGAGCACAAGGTAATTATGTAACACCGATGCTGCAGATAATTATTTGGTTCATGAGGTTGCAGTAACACACCATTCACCACAATAAACGCCAATGTGAATCACTGTGTGTTTGTGTGAATAAGTGCAACCTGGTGGAACAGACAGTTCAGAGGGAGGACGGTGCAACCTGAACCCAACGACCAGCAGAAACGCTCTCAAAATACATCCACATAGTCCAACAAATGACTGAGCTATATCTGTTTTACTGTGCTTGAGAGCCACGCTTGGACCTCGCCCTACCACAAATACAACACACACACACACACACACACACACACACACACACACACACACACACACACACACACACACACACACACACACACACACACACACACACACAAAGAGGCTCTGGCCAACACGTCCTTCAAAGCTGTTGCCTAGTGACAGATAAAAATCAGTCTCCTTCAGTGGAAGCTTATCAGCAAACATCTTCCAGATACATGTAGTTTAGGTTGGACTCCGGTGCTTCCCTCTGCTCTGCACTAATTTCACTGATTCATTGCACATGAATACTTTGAAGGTCCCATATTATAGGCTTTTTTAAATTCATGTCATTCAGCTGCCAGATGTCCAACTACACTGTATTTCAAATGTCTTGCCCCAAAGTGATACGTGTCCTCAATATCTTTGATTGAATATGGTTAAAATCACTTACGTTCTGAAATGCTCGGTGTTAATGGGCGTGCCTGCGAGCTCTGTCATCACCCCCCTCCCCCCTTTGAGCTGCCTCTATCAACACTCCCTCCCCCTAGCGTTCACGTGTGTTTTGTTTACGTGCGCCCGCATTGCAGATTGATAGATCGCCATAGTCTGAAACTTTTTTAACTTTCAGTTACTTCGCTGCTACGTGTAACTGGTTATGTGTTCACTGTGATTAGCCACGGGCGGACACACACGCATCAGGATAGGTCAATTACGCCCCGCTTGTGACATCACACATGGCGCTTTATGAATCCGATCGTTTTTGATTCTGTCCAGCCATGAATCCAAAAGATTCCAAATATCTACTGATGTGGGAAGAGTTTGTTTTCCAGATTCTAGGATTTGGTCAGGTTAGGGAGGAACACTATGTAGAGACCTGAAAAAATGTGTTGTTCTTAATAGGACCCCTTTAAAAGTAAGAGGTGACGAAATATGACATGCGCTTTATCTACGCCCAAAAACAATAATACATAATTTCAATTAATTGCAGCTGAGCTGAGAAATTTTAATAGGTTTTAATTCTGCTGGTCAGAAACACACATCAATTTGAAAACGTTGGCACCTCTGACTATAACAAAAAAAATATCTGATGAATTGTAAATGGAAATAACTTCTTTACACTCCTTATAGACAACCGTAATGGGTTCAGGCTGCAGTTCTAGGCTTCACTACAAGTTTTTAAGTTTCATTTCATTCCAAGCAACTGCATAAGCATTTGTTAAAAATGGGTAGCGAGAGCTAGTGTGCAGCCCTCCCAATATCAAACTAGCTCAGTGCCACACTGTAGTTCTCTCTTTGTGTTTAGTCATGCTAGGATACACTACTTCAACTAACATTCACAAAACAGATCTCTCATTGAGGGTGAGTCGGAGTAAATTATACTATTTCATACTACAAAACACGCTAAAGAAGTCTAGTGTCTGGATTTACTCCTGCTTGTCCTGGTTTCTGTCATTACCCGTTCAAGCTATCCCAACAAAAAATATGTGGGGAGAAACCTCGTATTTCATTGTGAAACAGTAGCAGGAATGTCTCGTGCAGTGCTGTGGTACGCTACGCTACATTTATCTGCACAGTGGGAACAGCCGGTTAGTCAAGTGTGATACTGAGTGACAAATCTGCTCCACTGAGCGATTTCATATCAAACCAGTTTGAAGAAGAACCAATGCAGACAAAGACTGCAATATCCCGCAACACCACTGAATTAAAAATTTTAACATGACCTACTACATAGGTCAGAGATCAAAGCTAGTGCTCTGACCTACTTTCATAGATCAAAGCAGTAGCTTTAATCTACGGTCGTACTCACACTGGCCTTCTCCCATGTCTTTCTATCTTCTCCAGTTCCTGAGTATACAAATGTTAAATTTTGACCTTGACCCTGTTTTCTCAAGGTCATCATCTCATTTTCATCCCCTTTGTCGCCCGAGTAATGTGCTTTTTGTTTCATCTTTCTATCTGCAACGGTTGCGAAGATATTTGATGGACTAACGGACGGATGGACGGACGAACTAACAGACGAATAACAAACTCTGACAATTACAATACATCATCGCTTTAAAGCGGGATGTAAAAATGTTTATGCAGGACTTTAGAACTTTAGAAGAGGAAAAACTAAACCTCTGACAAAAAATTAAATGAATCAAAAGGAAGATTTGCCTGAATTTTTCCAGTGAGCTCCTTCAGTCTGAGTAAAGAAAAACACAACAATATGTCGGCCCCAGTGTTGTAGTCATGAAGCACCCAGTTATTATTCACAGCAGCAGAATCACCTGAGGTCACATCTGCGTTAGGACGGCTGAGAGCTCACCCTGGTTCTTCAGTACGTCTCAAGGATTACCGTCTAGTCCACCAGGTCAGACAGGTGAAAGGTAGGCAACTGGGGCAACTACTTGTTTTTGAATTTGTTTTATTCTCTATAAGATCCTGTATGAGCTTCAAAAGAGTAAAAATAAATGATGCCCTTGAGCAGGTGTCAATGACACATATGAAACTATTTAAAATCAATGTATGGAACCACAGAGATAAGAGCCTGTAAGGAAATACGTTAGAGAGTGTCAGAGAGGTAGGCGAGTGGCTCTTCATGAATCCGATTCCGTCTCTCATTCATGTTGCAGGAAAATGGAAAAGAATCAATGCCTCTCCGTACAAACAAAGCCCCCACCCCCCCGCCCAAACGGTGGTTTGAATTATTGACTGATCCCGGAATTATAACGGGAAAAAACAGAAACAAGATGGTGTATTGACCACATGAGGCTGTGGTAACATCTGAAACAGGAGGAGATGCACCTGACCACCACAGATTGGACCGTCCCTCTCTGCTTGTGTGATTAGCGCTTCAGCGTCCCCCCCAGGCCTCTTAATGACACCTGTTCCAATCTACCGATGCGGCGCAACGCAACAACAGCAAATCCCACAGGGATGCTTGACTTTCCCGGGACAACTAGGGTAGCTATGGAAACAGCTCGTCCGCCATCCTCTTGTATTGATGCCTGCAGATATCTTTTTGTGAGGAGTAAACTCTCCGTGTCACAGATCAGTCAGTACAACAGCTTCTTACCGTGTCTGATATGATTGCTTGAGCTGAACAGGACTGACCAAAGGACTGTTTAAAGTGACTGGATGTCAGTTATAAAAAGCCATGAGTGTTAAAGGGACAAGAACAAGCATGATGTTAACTTCTTCATGTTGTACTGTGACTGCTGTGCCACAGAAACATGACTGTATTGTTAATTAAGCCAATTGAAAGGAAACGAATGCTTCTGAAAAAACCTGGCCTTTCAGCTAGGTTTTGTAAATACTGTTTTGTCCATCCTGACACGTTCCAGACAGTTTACACTTCAAAGAAATCTGATAACAACCTGCTAGCCAGCCAGAACACTGCACTGTTACGAAGAGTCGTGAACTTTACATACGAGCACATTCAATTGTGAACATACCACAATGCTACAATGACACAGCAATTTCTGCATATGCACTCCCCCACATTTTGTAAAAACAAAGCTAAAAAATTCATCATTGTCGAGTGGAAACACTTCTAAGAAGATCGAATAACATCAGCTGATGAGCAATAAGTCAGAGCCATCGAGAAATACACTGCATTCCAATGTGGTCACTACTGATATTCAGTCAACTCTATTTTTGGGGGAGGGTTGATCACAAATGTCAACAACAAAAGTTCAAATCTGACCGACAGATTTAGAGGGAGTAAACAGGAAAACTCTTCTTGTGAATACTATTATCTATATCTTGTTAAAAGAAGACTAAAAATGTTGGATCTGATGCCTTACTTGTTCATAAACTGAAAATAGTAACATTTAATTTCAAACAGACGAGCATTCTGTGAAGAGTCCTCTTGCAGGATTATTTTACACTGTAGACTACAGTAGAACCCAGCATGCTAGTGGCCCTTATAACGTCACCATAGCAACACAACAGTAGCACAAATGGACTGATTGATTAATTACAAATAAAATGCCAATTCCAACCAGTGGAATAATTTTGCATTATTTACAACATAATAAGATTACTATGTAAATAAATATTTGTTTGGCTTAATTAAAACCTCATTTAGATCTGCCAAATGTCAGCTTGATATTTAACGTCCTTCACACCTGCTATACGTTAACCCTGTTGAAGCAAAGAATGCCAAGATGACGAGGTTAAAAGCTTGGCAGGGTTTGCAGGGTTAAGCGACGAAGAAAGCAATGATCGCTCCTATATCAATGCTTATGGCTAAAATGCAAAAAAAGTAGAAGCATATTTAATTTCAAATATGCAGCATCCTTGGGCTGGGTTAAAAGGTTGGCAGAATGTGTTGGTTATTTACAAAACAATCAACTAACCAAGAGACCAAAGACAGATCCCATCTTAAACCAAAAAGTATATCTTTTCAGTTCCAGAGCCTTTAGGACAGAATTCCTCTTTGGCCTCATTAAAATTGAAAAACAAAAAAAATCTGCATTTGCCTGTATGGTAATCAGCCAATTAAAGCCATCTGAAATGTAAATTTCATAACCCCATAGACTAGGCCCCGTCCACACGATGATGGAACTTTTTGAAAACGTTGGCCAAGGTGGATTTTTTTGAAAACGCTGGGTCTGTGTTGTCGTGTGGTTGGTGTATCCGCAACTTTTTTTATCCAGGGGGGCGTGTCCCTGGGACCAAAACCGCTGTGACGTCATGCATGTGACCCGAAACTACATGTACAAACGGAGCTAAAACCGGCTATTTTCTTATGTATAACAGCTCCACGTCAAAGATGCGTTGATAAACATGCTTTGCACTTAAATATTTGTTCGTCTGTTTCTTTATGTGTCATAAAGTTAATATATGTATTTATTTATTCATTCATTCATTCATGTTCCTCGCCAAAGATGCCGACGCCAGTTCTGGGTCAGACCGGGATGCGCTGCCTACTGGTGGGAGAACTCTGATGGAGGTTCTCCTCCAGGAGGAACACCGTGAATTTCCACATGTCCCAGTCCTCTATCTTGTCGCTCTCGGAGTTGATCTGCGTATGCACGTGTTGATAGACGCATTGATGCGTTTACGCGTGGATGGAGATGTTTTTGAAAACGCTGTCGTGTGGACGCGAATCGTTTTCGATGCGTTTTCAAAAAGTTCCGTCATCGTGTGGACGGGGCCTTTAAAGAAATAAGACTAGCAACCGCTGAGTCTCATGTTTAATACAAAGAGGAATCATTGGTCAAGGTTTCCTATTAGTCCAACAGATTATCAATACAGGAGTGGCAGTGATGCTATCCATTGGACACACTGGCCATTGTGTGCTCAGCTACATTTCTATTTAATATTTTCTGAACACAACTAGGCCATCACATAAAAGCAATCAATACTGGAATATGTGTGGACTGCTGGTACATTGTCACACCCTTAGTGCCCTCTAAGTATGCCTCCACTGAATCTGATATCTGACACAGTCTCTCCATGAGGCTCATGGTCTCAGAGCATCATCAGCACCACCTTAGTGTGTGCTGCAGAGATCAGAGCAGCATCAGGCCTGAAGGTGAAGTGCTGCCAGGAGGCCCTTCATTGATTCTGATCAGACACAGAAACTGCTGTATGTAAACTGCTGTATGATCGCAGATGCTGAGCGTTTGGCTGCAGGTCAGCCACAGTGAAACATGAACATTTAACACAAGACGATTCACCTCATCAACCACTTCATCCACCACCAACTTCATCAACCACTTCATTCACCTCATCAACCACCATTTATTAATTATGCAATGCCTGAGCAGTGGATATGTACAATTTCCTGTGGGATTCATAAAGTATCTACCTATCTATCCTTTTCGATCAACTACTAAACTCAATCATTTGTCTTGCAGATTAAGTGAAAATATGTTTCATCTCATCGCATCCATCAAGATATCTTTACTTTTAGATATTATTTGATTAGAAATTACATTATTTCCACTTTGTAGTAATTCATACTAGAAACATTCCAAATAAGGATATATTGTGATATATATATTGTGATATATTGTGTTGGTAAGTTATTTAAATGTGCAGCATAAAACTACAGTACTTCTGCTTTTCAACACAGGTAAGCAGTGAGTAATAAACAACTTTACTGATTGTGAACGTCTCCACACAGGTAATTTGTCATTTTAATGTTTATCTCTCGGTAAACATACATCACATTTTTACTGACTGAGCAGCTGAGCAAATAAAATGTTACCTGCCATCTATTTTTCCCTAGTTAACATGTCTAAATCTGAACATCTTCACACCGCCTCAAAAGCTTTCCAAAAGCGCTGACGCCTAGAAACGGCTGTGCCTCCTGTCAGCGTTTAAAAGTGATTAACTCTTTTTCACAGCACCTAATCACAGATAAGATGAACACCACAAATAATTTATTGCCGCAGTGACAAGGTGGAAGGCAGCCAAATCACACAAAATGTGTCTTGTGATTTTTATGCATATTCTGAGCACCTTTCACCAGTCACATGTGTTCATAATTAATGAGGCTCTTAGCAGTGTTGACAGAGCAAAAGAAATGGAGTCCTGTATTTACCAAAGACCAAGAAGAAAGAGAACGACATTATGCTGCTTGTCTGCAGCTGTTGACACAGACAGAACATATCTCTTAGAAAATAACTGCTTTTATAAAATCTGATCTTGGATCTATGGTGTGACAGAGAAATATGCAATCTAACCTGCCCATTACCTGCATTACATTTAGATTATTCATGAAATACTGTCAAATAACGCCAAATTTATAACAATACTTTTTAGGACCCTGCAAATTAAAACATGAATGAAAACCTACTCAAATCCCATTTTTCTTGCCTCCTTCATCTACACTCAAATAACAAACCTAATTCCTCTCTGATTAGTCAATTCAAACAATGCTGATTGCTTCTTGCAGGAGAAGGACACAGACAAGGAGACACAACACCTTATTAATGTAGATAAGTGCCGCAGGAAATTTTTCACGACTCGCTGCGCCACTGAGAGCCAAATGACTGGGTAAAGCGAGGCCTGGGACCCAGCAGGTTTAGCCCAGCAGGATAGCACGGCTCCTATCTGACAGCCATGCCTGGGCTGAGCCTGGGAGGCTGCTGATAAGTCTCCTAAAAGAAAATTCAATTTGCTGCTGCCTCAGGTAACCACAGTGACACCATTTTGTTTACCGTGGCACCCTCTTGTGGTTTGAAACTGTGAAAACTAACAGATCACACCACAAAGCTCAAGATTACCCTCTAGTGGCCTGAAAATAGTACGACTAACACGTCTAAGGTTGGTTTTAAAAGCATGAAACCTGCAGCTCGAAGCCTTGGAGTTCTCTATCTCGTGCTTTCAGTTGGAGTAAAATACAACTGCTAAGCTTTCCATGAAAACCAGAAGGATATAATATCAGACTTGCTTTACAACATTTTCATAGGAAACATTACACCTTTCAAATTTATTTAAAGTTTTTACTGATTACTTTAAACACACCTCATGATTTAGCTCCCAGCTACACTAAGTTGCTGCTCACCTGTGAGTCAGGATACAATCCCAGTTCATTAGTCAAGCCTTCTGCCGTTCCAGAGTCCTGATTCCAGACAGCAAAAGAAAATTCTAAACTTTTATCAGATTTATAACTTCCTGCCCAACAACCTGAGGCTTACAGAATCCCAACCAGAAATTAAATTACTTCTCAAAACATTTCTCTACCAAAAAGTCTTAAAGCACAGGATTTTGCTGACGCATTTTCTTATTAGTTTTACTTTTTATTTTTGTAATTGTTTATTATTGCTCCTTCGTGCAATACTTAATCCTGCTGTAAATCTTTAAAGCCCTTCATAAAAAACAAAGTCCCATAACAATCCATGATTAATAGCAATTTTGCTTCAGTTAATGTATAAACATGAAAATATTCTATCCATGCCTTTTGTGAAAATGTGTGTGAGGCTAAATAGAAGTAATTTTCTCACTTGGATGAGTCTGATGACTTCAGCCTGACACGCTGTTTGTCTTGTAGTAATTGAGTTGTGGTTGGCTGCTGTGTCATCTAAGGAATCTATTTGTCCTGCTGATGTAAGTGCTTGACAGAAGCATATGAATGGGGGTGTTCGAAGTTTTTCCAATAGGAACAACATCCATGCTAGTACACACTTTAAACGCTGCACTCATCACTTGTTTTCACCCTCAGAGGGACGACAGCAGAGGCTTCCAAAGGTAGCATGGATCTAGTTCAACATGTGGTTTTCCGGTCTTCTGAATATGCTGAATAATGACGACAAAATCTATCTGGAGCTGCTTGAGCCTTCCCCTTGCAAAGCCTCCTAGGGAGAACAGAGCAACCACTGGCCATTTTTCTGGTTAAAAGAAAGGGCAGTGGAAATTCAACACCTACGTCCCTGGATTTGGAGTTTGGGCTGACAGGAAATGTTACAAACAATACAAACTTGAGTGTTTGTGGTGCAGCCTGACTCAAGTGTCTCAAAAGATATTATAAATCACCCAGATCAAGACAATGGTCAAATGCAGGCACCTGCTAAGACCTGCAAAACCTACCGAGTTTCAATATCAACAGCACTGGACCAAAACTCGAGAGGAAACCTGCCTCTCTCTCTTTTACTGATCGTTCTGTCTCTCACTCATCCTTCAAGAATGCACATCTCTCTGCCAATAAGCCAGATGTTCTAAAAGTCAACCAAGTGTCCAAATCAGCGATTATTAAAAAGGGTGGCCTCTACCTCTGACTGTAGCCCAGAGGAAACCACTGAGACCGAGTTTTGAAGGACCAAAGAGGGAGGGAGAGAGAGAGAGATTGGATTTTTAAAATCACATTTATTCATGAAGTCGATATTACAAGATAGTTAGAACTCACACTTCAAAAAACACATCATATGAAATGTGACCAAAATATACTTGAATTATTCCAAACACTTACTGAACATAGGTTCCTCACTTAATACGGAACATAAGACACCTTTACATAACATAGGTTCGTAAAAGTGTCTAAATCATTCATAGCTCTGAAATAGTTAAAATAGATTCTGATTATTGTTTGGCACATTCTTAGATAAATCGCCATCTTTGCTTGGCCAAGAAGAAAATTTAGAATCTGCCAATCCTTTTTTGATTTTTCTACGTTTCAGACCAATAATGTACTATCTGTTTGTCAAAAACAAGACAGAATGAGAGAAAGATTCCCTCTAAAAACAGGAATAGATTGTCGAGTCTGACAGTCCAGGAAGCAGTGAAAAATAGTTTACTTGTGAGAACAGAAAGGACAGTTTTCCGACATATTTGGATTCAAAACTGCAATGAAACTGCTGACGGCTATAGGGCCTAATAAAATCCTCCATTGGAGATGTTCAACCCTCGAGAGAGAGAGAGAGAGAGAGAGAGAGAGAGAGAGAGAGAGAGAGAGAGAGAGAGAGAGAGAGAGAGAGAGAGAGAGAGAGAGAGAGAGAGATAGAGAGAGAGAGAGAGAGAGAAGAGAGAGAGAGATATAGATCTATGGATCAGAGATATATCTCTAGAGATATAGATAGAGAGAGAGAGAGAGAGATAGAGAGAGAGAGAGAGACAGAGACAGAGACAGAGACAGAGACAGAGACATTGACTTACCCTGGTCTATGTTGTGCTGTGGTAGCTGACTCATCTGACTGTGCACCACACCTGCGTAATTCCGGAGAAAAGCCTCTTCACTTGGTGTAAGCTGAGGAAGAATGTCAGAACACATGTCAAATTATAAAATCAAGACTAAGACAAAAATCACTTTTTTAAGAAGCAGTTGATTATACTGTATATATACCGAATATATATATATATATATATATATATATATATATATATATATATATATATATATATATATATATATATATTTTTAAACAAACTCAGTAAAAATAAATGTCAATCAAAAAAAATCCTCAGAGGTATGCCTGTGACATTAGATATATAAAAACAGTTTTTGCACATTTGTTTTTTGATGAAAAACTGAATACTGGATTTACAGCTTCAGAACCCCAAGAAAAAAGTACTTCTATTTGAAACGCAACAAAGTTTGATGACATTCGGCAACAGTTGATAACAATGGCCGGTTTCAGCCACCTAACGTAATTTCATAATTAGCGTATTGGAAATAATCTCAATAGTTTTTTTGCCTATATTTTATTTTTTTAAGCATCTAAAGTACTGCTAACCCTACAGCTTATATATAAAGGGGTTCTAAATTAGAAAACAACTGTCAAAATCTCAAAAGGAAAACTGCAATCTGTGGTCTGGTTTCTGTGTTGTCAACATGCCGGAGCGAGGATGTGGATTTAGTTTAAAAAAAAAAACAGCAGAGTGATGATTGTTTAGGAGAAATGACTGTTTGGCTTCTCCTTCACACTGGTTTAAAACTGAAACTTGTAAATATAGTAATGTTTCACATTTTATACCTACTGAGTCAAGGATATCATTTGTGTACTGTACAACGTCCACCAGTGGTGCTGTATTAACAGTCACATTAACACCGTTTCATCGGGAAAACATACTGATCTATGATTTAAATTTAAGGAGACCATAAAGAAAAAGTACTTACATTTGATCCCATTTTCTTTAGCATGAGCAAGACTCGCACCTTCTGCTGGATGTACATGTCTTCAGGAGACTTACCCGGGGCCTCCTCGCGGTTCATCCCCCCTTCTCCCGTGGCTCTGGATGCACAAAAAAACACACATTACACAAAACCTGTGAAAAATCACAGCTATGCAAGTGTTGTTAGAAGCAAAAACCACTGACACACTGAACAGATTTAGTCACACAATCTGACGGTTTAAAGAGGAACATTTCAACCTCTCATCAAAGTGACTGAGCTAGCGATTACATGATTTCCTGCTTTTCTTTTTTAAATGTATTATTAGGGCTATTATTATTATGAACGTTATTGTTCTGAATGTTTCTAACATGCCATCTCAGATTAACAGTATCGATTAATCTATGCGATTCACTCTGAGGTTAAATAATACTCTTGTCTTTGAAGAACATAGGCCTTCTTTACACTGTCTCACAAACAACTACGAAAAACGGTATTGTTACTATTATAAAATTATTGTACGCAATTCATATCATATAATAAAATGCAAGTCTTTTAAGTGAAAGTTTAATTATGTCAAATATTCAGAAAGTGGAAGAGGAACGTGAAACTGCGTTGAAATATAATAAAGAAAAAATTATCTTTCACAGTCAACAAATCAAAACTACGTGAAAACACAAGAGACAGTTTGGAGAATGGCAAACATGATGACGGACACTTACATGTACTGACGAATCAATACGATCAGCAAAAATTGATAATTTAATTAATTGGATAAGCATTCCAATCATATAATCAAAACCGTGGCGACACAGAAGTCAGGGTCTTGTCAAGGTGCAGGTTTGGCATTTCACAGCATGAATCACTGTCATTAATATTTCATGGGAGTTTTCACACAGATCTCTGCCCCTGCCTGCTCCTTCCATCTCTTATTCTCAGTGTAACTAATGACCTATTTTAACTGTCAGTCTGCGGAGATGCAAAGTATAAGCGAAGGCAGAGAAAAAGGGGGAGGGAAAGAAGTCGATAAAAAGAACTGCCAAAGCTAATGCAGATGACAGAAAAGGGATAGGTTCCACAGTGATAGCAATCACACATCAAGGTCGGCTGTTTTGCATTATATAACTGCTGTAATACAGCAGCAAAAATTAGACTTACAGCGGGGGGACAATATCTAGCCCACATCCACTAATTAAAATGTCTAAAAATGCAGAAGACAGAATTTCCTAAAAAGGAGAAAATGAATGTAGAAAAGAAGAAATCTGAAGGCAAAAACAAATAAAATTTAATGGCGAGGAATTTCAGGATGTAAGTCAGGAGTTGCTCTTTGCTAAGAATCTGTCACACAAAGCCGACGAGAGCCACGGCGGCTACAATCATTCTGGCAATTTATTTTGGCCTCGTATCTATACAAAGGAGCACTAATGCATGTTGACAGGCTGTTTGATGTGGGGTTATATTTAATTGAGGAGCTGGCTCCCCATCCCGTCTTTGTCAGAGCCAGGGGTGTGTGAGTGCATATGTATGTCTGTGCGTGTGTGTGTGTGTGTGTGTGTGGGGGGGGGGTTCTTTGCGCTATTGGCCATTGGCTGGTGTTTGGGTCCCACTGTAAACATTTGGACTCATCCAGATCAGAGCAGGTGGAGACTTTGCTTCAGGTGATGGTCCTTATAAATTCAGCAACCTTTGGTGGTTGTTTACAGCAACAACACTTGACTTTGTCTATTTGTACTGTTTAACCACACAAAGTGACGGCAGGATGCTGAATGAAAGGAATGAATGCATTAAACATTCACTTTCATTTAACATCAGGTATGATTTAATTGGAGAGCCGGTGCGTCGTCTCAAAGCCGGCCAGAGATGAAACACTGGAGAGAGCCTTCTGGTGCCAGTTGCTCAATATACACCTTCAGGGAAGTGGTGGTGTGTGAATATATTTGGGTGGGGGTAGTGATGCACTGAGGATGTTGGCGGATGGTGTACAGAGAGCGGTGGCGGCGGTGACACGTTTGATCACATCTCCGAGCTCACTTCAAAAAAAAAAAAAAAAGGAGAATCTGGGCAGCAAAACCCACCAACCAGAAAGACGAAGAATGAATAATTTGATATAAACTGTGGAAGATCAGTGTGTGGCTGCAGACAGCAAGGATAAATCACTCACTGCTTATGAGTAGATGGAAAGTAGAGGATGAAGAAAATGACAGGATAACATAATTCAAAAGATGTCTAAAAACAAAGATGATAAAACGGACATTCATTAATATTCAGGGATGCTTTGAGACTCGACAATTTAACAATTTTCATGCTGGTACAGAAATAAAGGCCGCAATATTTCGCAGTCACAGTTTGTATAAAAAGGCCTGCTGCTTTCATGACCAACACATTTCTGATCCTCTGATGTTTTCTTTTGAAGTCCATATTTATTACTTACTATCTGCTGGCACTTTGCATTTTTACCAGTTTGAAAAAACAAAAAAAAACAAAACATTTTCACTCATTACACTTTCATATAAGAAAATCAAATATTGAAAAATAAGGTGGAATTCTGGGTAAATCAAGGTAATTACTGATTCTCTTTCATTGTCTTGTCACGTTTGTGTCGCTTGAGAAAAAAGAGAAATGTCATATTTCATTCCCTATTCTTTATTGTTGTTGAGGATTTCACCTTTCCCTACAGGCTCGAGACAAGTGACGAGAGAATAATTTAAAGCAGTACAGAAGAAGCAGAACTGGAGTCATTACAATGCTGGGATTCAATGATGTGGACAGCAACGTGTGATTAAAGGTGTACATGGGATTACGTAATGGGCAGTTTTATCCATACAGTACTGTATTTCAAATACATCCAGTCTATCCTTTTAAACCTAATCTGCTTTATGTAAAATACAGATGCGTACACAAAATTATTTTATATACTACATGTTTAATTTGGTGCTGCTATGAACCCATAAATAGCATTTTGAATAGTACTGTTGTAGTGTTGCCCCTACTTGGAGCATTATTCATTATGCGTGCCCTTCAGTGAAGCACATCTTACATGATTTCAAGGATCACAATAAGGATTCTGTCAGGCTCCTTTGTTTGTGCTTGATGCGGGGTTTTTAGGTGGGCTGGCTCAACACTAATCCCACAGGGAATCCTCAGCCGGGCTCAGACACATGCAGCTAATATTTCAGGCACAATCAAAGGGTTTCTTTACTGCTGATCTGGGCCTAATCCCCCTCTCTGTCCACGTTAAACTCATGTCAGTGTTGTGATGTCGCCCGTCTAAACTACAGCATTTCTGAATGTAATTAATAAAGCAAATGAAAACACGTCACTGACATAGAGACTGTGGAGGTAGGACACAATTTATATGAATTAGGTGAACAGCTCTCCTGTCTGGCAGTGCAACTTTTATGGCTTTGTCACAGTAATTGGAGTTCAAGAATTAGTTGAGCAATAAACCGTTTGCCCAGGGCACATTAAATGCCTCCTAAGGGCAATAAAAGTAGCTACTCACTCACCAATTAGACACGTACACAAAAAGAATCTAAAACAATATATTTTTGCAGGAGTTGTTAATTGAGGCACCGAAAAGGAACCCATCTGGCTTTCTTCTCGCATTAAATTGGTGGCATGACATTTAAAAACCTTTCTGTACTTTGAAAATATGTATGTTGATAAATAACATTTCCCAGTTGAGGCTAAAAGTCACAATATATTTAAATTAAAAACTGTTTCAGAGAACCTCCAATGATGCTCAGCTTTCAGAATTTAGCAAAAGCTGGCTAACTGTGCACTATAAGCATGACCTGTATTTCAAAACCATCGTCAACACAGGTTTTCATACGACTGTCTTGTTACAGTTGTATCAAGACAGAGAGAGCATCTTCATATAGTTGGTATAAATATTACTATAATTTTCTTCTGATGTGCATCTTGTTACATTACATGTATGCAGAACAAAACATCAGGGCTGTGGTTCCCACCATTCAAAATCTATTGAGTAACATGGATGTCCATTTGTAACAATCCCATAGGGATGGCTTCCCAGATAGCTAAAGCTGCAACTTAGTGGAGTCTGATATGAGAGTAGGAGAGGTCAACAGCCAGAATAGGAAAAATAGCTAGAATCCCAACACCAGACGCTTCACCAACCCGAGCGAATGTGTGAGAAACTCAAGAAGACCAAGAAGCTCGATGAGGCTGCCAGCTGGGATGCCAACAACATGTCCCGGATCTGTGAAGCAGATGTGTCCCTGCAGGTACACACACTCACATACACGTTAACGATGTCACGAAACCTCATAAAACTACAGTAGTCGCTGATCCTGAAATTAGGACAGAGCAATTCTGTCATTTAACAGGGAAGCTCAACAAAAACAAGCATGAGTTTGATGAGAAATCTTGTGACTTTAAAGTAATACGTTCATGAGGTCTAGAACAAACTGACTGCAAATAGAGGTCTCTTATTCATTAAGTCAAATTGTTGTTTTGATTAAGAAGTGTATGAAAAGAATTGGCCTCCCCCCCCCAAAAAAAGTAGCCAAATAGTTCAAAATCAAAAGCTGATTTCAAAGCTGGAAAATTTAACATCAAGCAAAGCATGATAAACAATTTCCAATGATTTACTGATGGCCAAAATTATTGATAAATTATATTTGAATATTTATTGACATATTTAATGTATTTTATAAATTAACACTGCAGCAATTGGAGTGCAAAAATAATGACAGTCTGATGGCCAAATAAAATACAGCTTCTCAACATCCAAATTTGCAGACAATGAAAACAACTAAACCAGTGTTAAACCCAGCAGAATGACTTCCCCTGGGCTGCGGCAGCACCGGGTCCTAAACCAGCATGAGCTAGATGATCACCAGACATCGCACGCCAAAGAGGTGCTGGCTTGGATTTACCATATGTCTGCATGCCACCTATATGTGAAGCCATGCCCTCATATGTACAGTGCTTCAACAATAGCTACAGTATTTGGGGACAATGGTGGTGAACTTGATTGTGAAAACATGATTGATAAGTAGGTCATGTCTTGTTGGAACCACGTGAGGCATGAACTCAACAAACCTACCCGGGGTACAGGCTTAGATCGTAGCTGGACTTTTGGGTTTATATAACTGTTATTTGGCTATTTCTGTACCAAATCCTGATACTGGCATCAACAGAGCGAGCAGACAGGACAATTTGCAGATCTATACCTCAAGTCACAAGAATAAAAAAGTTTTTCTTTAATATTTTTTCTGCTGGGCTACAAATAATAATTTGCACATGGATAATGAAGTTGCACTTTGTGTGCTTGTATGAAAAATTCTGTTTTCACAACGGGATTAACATTTGATCCATCAAGTTTTTTCTAACAGAATATGCAACATAAATATAATTAAATCTGGTCTATCATCTCATATCACCTACTCTTCGTGGTTTCTTGAAGGATCTGAAATAGACCAGCTTTCTGAAGCTGCTCCCTTCAAGAGGTGGGAATAAAAGTTTTAATGAATGCCAAGGCGTAAAAGTCTGAACAGCCAATGATTGATGGGCTGCTGTGAAAAAATGCTTGAACAAGAAACACCTCAAACTGAAAATGTCTTTAAACAATTACAAGTCTCTGTGGTCACCTGGATGCAAGCAGCTCTTGAATCAGTGTCCAGTCACAACAGGCTGCTACTTGGGTTGATTAAAGCTGACAGACTGAGAAGCTCTTGTGCCAAAAGTAAAGCAAAGAAATTGTGAAACAAATCAGTCCACCCTCGCTTACTGTGCCTGAAGCTCCCATTGTCCCTGAAGGGTTGAGCAGGTGGTATAAAAAAACCTTGTTAAAGTGCAATGGGGTTTTAATTTCTCTCCAAAACCCAGTCGACTATGGGAATGTGCAATCTATGACAAGCTTGACATACTAGAGTCCGTGACCAACTCTGCTGGCTGCCAGTAGGATTTTGAGCACTTCCCTAGCAGCCAAGCTCTTCTACCCACTGGCTGCAGCACTCATCAATGCTCTGCTGCCGGCAGGCTGCCAGCTTCACCACACAGAGGGTTGCCAACTATCCCACAAGTGGGGGAAAGCAAACACTGTAAAAGGCATGGTGGCACAATGCATCAAATGGTGGCATGATCCAAGAATAGAAAACCAATGAGGTACGCCAAAAGCAAACCTGAATCTAAAAAGGTATATATATATATATATTATATTCATTCATGTATATATCTGAAAGACAGTCAACAAATGGGAGTAGTTTTTGTCGTTGGGGAAGCATTTTAAATACTATTTAAATCCAAGTATTTCACTGAATGAATGACAAACATTTGGTGATGTCTGTAACTTATATTTATTTACAAGTCAGCTACTCATTTCGTTGATAACCACTAGTTATTCCCCGGTAGGAAACAGTTAAGCTACTACGACAAACTATTATTATTAAAATCTTTCTAGAGGGTAGAGGTAACCCAAACCAGGCTTTGGTCCATACACTGACGTTAGCTGAGATTTACAGTTTGTACTGTGGGCTACTTCTTAAGGTTGGACATTTTTTTCAAAGACAAAGTCTGAATGAAAAGCAATTCCAAAATAGAAATACACAAGTTTGTTTTGCAGGAGGTGTATAATGTTACACATGTCTTTTAACGCTTCTTGATATCACGTTAAGAGACGCAGACTGTTCAAACTGTAGCGGCGCTACTGCTAGCAAGCAGCCACCACGTATTTTCGATATAAATCTAAAACAAAAAAAACGTCTTGCAAAAAAATAAAGATAGCAATCCCAGTAACTAATGAGTCGCATTAATTTAAAGCCGACAAACATTTAATTTGGTGCCAGCAAACCCAAGTTGTCAATGGCAGAGCAGTAAATGCTAACCAGTCATGCTAGCTGGCTAGCATGCCCAAGACAAAAGCCTGAATGAAGTTCCTGTGTGTCAAACAGCATCCAGGTGCCGCTGCTGACAGCCGGGACGCGAACACACATGTCGTACCAGGAAAAACGCCGACAATGAGCGTCTCATCAGATAACAAGACGTAAGAGCTTACCCCTCCTGGTCCAGCTTTTCTTTCTTCAGTGCTATGTTTGAATGGTGTGTTGTTGTAGGAGGGCGTCCTGTTCCGGGGTCACATCCCTCCAGTCGGCAAAGCGACGGCGAACTGATTCAACGCAGCGAGTCCGCCTGGAGTTTCCGTACCGCGTCCGGCCGCTAGAGGCGCCCTCAGCCCGGCCGCAGCACACCGGCTCTCGGGTCTATTTCACAACTACTGTAACCTCCAATTATGGATGTGATTCTAGGAGAAACATATAAGACTACGCACAACAGCTAGGAACAATTTTAAGCCAAAGCTACTGTAAAGCA
This sequence comes from Antennarius maculatus, assembly GCA_013358685.1. Lineage (NCBI taxonomy): Eukaryota > Metazoa > Chordata > Actinopteri > Lophiiformes > Antennariidae > Antennarius > Antennarius maculatus. The sequence goes on from CM023607.1 coordinate 16,607,708, forward strand.
TGGAAGCTATTTCCGACATGAACTGAAATATTTTTGTGGGAACCTACACAGGCAGGCAGACAACACAGCTGCATCACATCCACTCAACGGCCAGGTCACATGTTTTGGATCCAATTAGGAAGTGATACATGTTGACGGTAGGATTAGACTCTCCTTTGAGTTTTCTGTTTGCTGGTTGTGGGAGCTGCGCTCACTTGTCTGCAGGATAATTGTCATTGCTTGGAGGACACAGATTTCAGCAATGAAATCTGTCAATGATTTACTTCATTGAGACCTGAGCTGCCAGGCTGCACGGACAGAACGTGAACCACGATTTTTCCTGTCCAAATATGCGGTGGGACAGCTGAGGAGACCAAAAAGGACCAGGCCAGCCACTGTTTCTTTTAGGAAGAATTTTTACTTTTAATTTCTTTTTCTGTTCTTTGTTGCCCTCCTGAATTTTATCTTTTTAAGGGGTACTGTCAATGCTGGTGGTTCTCCTCTGTGTTTGATGTAGGATGCTCACTTTACAAGGCCGGACCTACGCTGATGCCTGCACCTTGTAGAGGGATTGTACTGGTGGGACACGGCATTGGTGTGTACTTTTAACCATTTTAATACGGTGTGACATTTTATAGATTTTAATTGTGGAGTTTTTTTATTGCATGCTTTGTATTGGTGTTGGGCTTGTGCTTTTACCTTTGTCTCACCAGGGGCCTCCGTAGCAGGGGTCTCGCATTTGTGGAACTGGCCTTCCTAGACCATGGAGAATCCACCAGCCTTTCGTAACAATGTTTTAAGGGAACTGTTTTTAATCGTTTTTATGCTATGTCTGGGGGGCAGCAATAAATTTTGATACAGCTATATACTTGCCTCTTATCAATTGTCCCTTAGCGGGAAAATATAGTGTCAGCCACACCACACTAAGAAAAGTTTTGTGGGTCCTCCTGCCCATTCTCAGGAGGTGGCGTTGTCAGACTCAAGGGGAGGTTGCCAGACTCCCCAGGTACCACATTTTGATACCAAACTACATATAGATTGGTATCAGAATATACAGTATGTATATCTACTTAGACAGTCAATGCAAGTATTATTAATATTATAGCAAAAACAATATTATAGATTACTATCATTTAGTTTTATAAATATTTGTTTGCTTCAAATAACAGGGACACAGGTTTACTTTCCCATGATTGATGTAATACCTCAACCTTCACAGATATTATGCTCTAAAATGAAAGTTATTTGATTTTCTACAATTTTCTATGTTTTTGTAAAGTGTGACTCCAAATGGCATGTTTATTTCTCTAAAATGAAAAATAAATGATCTTTAAAGACACATCAGAAAATTAAATTTAGTAAATTTACATGTAGTGAATATGATATAGTGAAACAAATTCAGGATCTTAATTCTTGTGAAAAAACAATGTTTTTGTAAGATTTGAACTCCCACCAATATGGAAACCATTGCTCTAAAAGGGAAAATAGGGATGACCTTAGTGGAACTGGCCCTCATCCATAATCATGCTTCTTTAAATATAGGCAGGAAAATCTAAAGCATCATCTTTGATACAGACTGGGACTTGGCTAACATCTATCAACCAATGGCAAACAAATCCACAAATTTATCAGACACTAAACAGTAAATCATTATATTGTGTTGAAATCTACCCGCCTTATTCATATTTTGACACCGTTTGGCTGGTTACAGTTCTTAATTCTCCAACCAGGATACAACCAGTGTGCCCTGCTGTTGCAAATTGTTTATTAAGTGCATGTTTACTTAACAACAGCAGGTTAAACAAGTGGATTATTAACACCCCAAAGGTAACAGCAGTGCATGTTGCAAAGAGTCCATTAACTCAGGCGAGACCTGGCTAAAACAGTTTAACTCAGCAGCGTGCAGTTGAGCCCATAATGACAAACACAGATGACCCCGTTCAAGATCTATTCCACAGCGGATGGTTCTATCTCTAGCTTTTAAATCATCTTTATTTTAGATTTATTCTAAAAATCTCTTGTTCTACTGTAAAGGTCATCATTGTACGGAGACTCATTCAAGCAGTCGACAATTATAACTATGAAGCAAAATAAAAAGATTGAATAGTACATCGTATTCTTGGAGAATTGACAGTGAGGCATACAGCATGGAAAAAAACCCCATAAACCAAATCATAAGTTACATACACTCTCCTTAACAAACACCATTTTTTACATTAGATATGTGAAACTGTGGAGGTGTTTGACACAACAAGTTTGAAATCTCTTTCATGAGCACCTGACATGCCGGGTGTGACATAAAAGGGAATTACACAGTGTATAACTTAATTATAAAGAAGAAAGAGAAAGTCAGAGGAGGAAAGTGTGATCGTAGGAAGAGAGAAGAGGAACGCAAAGAGTATAGGACAGAGTAGGGACGTTGAATGTTGGAACTAGGACAGGAAAAGGTAGAGAGTTGGTTGACATGTTACAGAGAAGGAAGGTAGACATACTGTGTGTCCAGGAGAACAGGTGGAAAGGTAGCAAGGCTAGAAGTTTAGGAGCAGGGTTCAAGTTGTTCTATCATGGTGTAGATAGGAAGAGAAATAGAGCAGGAGTTATCTTGAAGGAGGTGTTTGTTAGGAATGTCCTGGAGGTAAAAAGAGTGTCAGAGTGTGAAGCTGAAGCTAGAAATCGAAGGTGTGATGTTCAACGTTAGTGGGTATGCTCCACAGGTAGGATGTGAGCTGGAGGAGGAGAAATTCTGGTTGGACTTTGATGAAGTGATGCAGAGCATACCTAGAAGTGAGAGAGTTGTCATTGATGCAGACTTCAATGGACATGTTGGTGCAGGAAACAGGTGATGAGGAGGTGACGGGCAAGTTTGGTATCCAGGAGAGGAACGCAGAAGACAGATGGTAGTTGACTTTGCAAAAAGGACGGAAATGGCTATAGTGAATACTTTCTTCCAGAAGAGGCAGGAACATAGGGTGACCTATAAGAGTGGTGGTAGGAGCACACGGGTAGACTACATCTTGTGTAGACGGTGTAATCTGAAGGAGATCAGTGACTGCAAAATAGGGGTGGGCGAGAGTGTAGCCAAACAGCATAGGATGGTGGTGTGCAGGATGACTCTGGTAGTGAGGAAAAGGAAGAGGTCAAAGGCAGAGCAGAAGACGAAATGGTGGAAGCTGAAAAAGGAAGTGTTGCATGACTTTTAGGAGGGAGTTAAGACAGGCTCTGGGTGGTCAGGAGGTGCTTCCAGATGACTGGAAAACTACAGCTAATGTGATCAGGGAGACAGGTAGGAGAGTACTTGGTGTGTCATCTGGAAGGAAAGTAGATAAGGAGACTTGATGGTGGAATGAGGAGGTACAGGAGTGTGTACAGAGAAAGAGGTTAGCTAAGAAGAAGTGGAAACTGAGAGGACTGAGGAGAGTAGACAGGAGTACAGGGAGATGCAGCGTAAGGTGAAGGTAGCGGTAGCAAAGGCCAAACAAGGGGCTTATGATGACTTGTATGCTAGGTTGGACAGTAAGGAGGGAGAGACTGATCTATACAGGTTGGCAAGACAGAGAGACAGAGATGGGAAGGACGTGCAGCAGGTTAGGGTGATTAAGGATAGGGATGGAAGTCTATTGACAGGTACCAGTAGTGTGATGGGAAGATGGAAAGAGTACTTTGAAGAGTTGATGAACGTGGAAAATGAGAGAGAACAAAGACTAGAAGAGGTGACTGTTGTGGACCAGGAAGTAGCAAAAATCAGTCAAGATGAAGTGAGGAGGGTACTGAAGAGGATGAAGAGTGGAAAGGCAGTCGGTCCTGATGACATACATATAGAGTTTGGAAGTGTCTAGGAGAGGTGGCAGTGGAGTTTCTGACTGGGTTGTTCAACAGGATCTTAGATAGTGAGAAGATGCCTGAGGAATGGAGGAGGAGTGTGCTAGTGCCCATTTTTAAGGACAAGGGAGACGTGCAGAGTTGTGGCAACTACAGAGGAATAAAGCTGATGAGCCATACAATGAAGTTATGGGAAAGAGTAGTGGAAGTTAGACTAAGGGCAGAAGTGAGCATTTGTGAGCAGCAGTATGGTTTCATGCCAAAAAAAGAGTACTACAGATGCAGTATTTGCTTTGAGGATGTTGATAGAGAAGTACAGAGAAGGCCAAACAGAGCTGCACTGTGTTTTTGTAGATCTGGAGAAAGCTTATGACGGGGTGCCCAGAGAGGAGCTGTGGTATTGTCTGAGGAAGTCTGGAGTGGCAGAGAAGTATGTTAGAATGGTGCAGGACATGTATGAGGACTGTAAGACAATGGTGAGGTGTGCTGTAGGTGTGAGGTGTGCTGCTACATCATTTGATGTAGTAGGCATGGTCCAGCATCACACTTTCAAATTATGAAAAACACAACCCTTAGTCTATATCACTCATACTAGTCACCATATTATTATATTGGTCATAATTCCTTATTATTTTTCCTGATCCTTTCACCAAAGGCTTTGATGAAATATTTACTTGAAATAATTTATCATTCTCTAATGGTAGGTGTCATGATAGGAATACTTCGACATTATGGGAAAAATACCAACTCACTTTCTTGCCGAGATTTAGATGTGGGGGAGCAGCTCCGCTCTGAATGATTGAAGTTGCTGCCAGGAGACATCAGAACTCAGACTGAGGGAACTTCTCGTCTGGTTTAACCTCCGGGAAATCCATATACCCATCAGCACCTCGAGTGTTTGCCACGCCTTGTAAAACAGCAAGTCAATTTTGTTTTCCATGGATTAAAACAAGATAAAATGAGTTAATTAGAGGTGCTGCTGTGTAGAATTTGTTACACTCTGTTTCCAGGCTTGCTAAGCACAATTAAAGGTTGTTGGCTCCAGTTTCACTTGTAATGGATGGATGTGAAAAAGGTATTGAAAAGCTCATTCAAGTCTCAGGAAGAGAGCAATGAGGTGAAGTCAAACCTCAATCTATCTTTTCAACGTGTACCGTAGCTGTTCAGTAAGCATCGGATTGGTCACAAGATAAAGGTTCCATTTCTAAGTCAATGTGTCATTTAACAATCATTTTCAAACTTCACAATGCTTTCTGTCGACTGGCACTTTAAAGGAAAACATCCTGTTCTTCAAGGCAATATTAGACATCAAAAAGTGATACACCAGAAATCTTTTTAAAAATATCCTTCACTTTGTACAAGTATTTCAGATTTAACAAATAAAATACAACAAAATAAAAAAACACAATAGCAAAAAGGCAGTTAAAATGAGAGGAAATGACACAGTCATTGAGGCTAAAAAACATTAGAAAAGATTTGAGATGATGCTGCCATCCTGTTATTGTACTCTGCACACCATCATGCAGTTCTTTTGTAGTTTACCGCCTGCCGTTTGACACAGTTCATGAGATGAACTTTCAATCTCTGTTTCTGTATCAGACTCTTGACACTTTTGCATGACCAGCAGGTTTTCAGTTTGTTTTTTTTGTTATTGATGATATGACTTCTGTGGCACAGGCATTCCATCGTGTGACTGCAGAGAGATGGTTGAGATAGCTTTCCTTCTTTATGAATGCTTTAGTTTTGTTTCATGATTGTATTGTTATTCATGCCTTCGGATGCCAGTACTTCCTGATAATGTTCCACAGCCAGGCCAGATAGATGTAAACATGAGTTGAGTGTGTTTGAATGCATTTAATACAGTAAAATATTTGATTGTCTCTTCTTCCCTTTTATCCCCATAAGTTAAAATCCACAAACTTTGGTCATTCTCCCTCTTTCATCAGTTCAGTGTTATTTAAGGTCTATTATCTTTGGCCAGTGAGTGCATCATCCAGTTGATCTTTGTTTTCCAACTTTCCCGCAGAGCTTCATTGAACTTTACTTTAAAATTCTTCAACGCCTCTTCCTCAGATTTGCCCAAAGCTAAAGAATCCTTTTGGAAACAAGAACCCAAAACATTGTCAGCATTAGTATTAGCTTCATCATCAGCATTAGCAGCAGTACAAGCATCAGCCTATTTTCATACCTTGAGATACTGGATATCTTTGCAGGACATGAGCTCTGGCAGTCCTGCTGCCTTCATCATTGCGAAGAGGTTGACGAACAGCGTCCCGTTACGACACAGGATCTTATAAGCCTGCTCACAGTACTCCCTGAATCTACCAGCATACAAGCCATAAGCAGATATTGGTTATAAAATATGTGAACAGAACTCCATATCAGATAATACTGTGATACAGAAATACAGTACCTCTCAAACTTCTCGCTGTTGTTTGTTCGTCCTTGCTGGATCACATGGACAAAGTCATAAGTCAAGATAAAAGGCACACGCTCCCTGTTGATCCCTAATTTCCGTTTGAAGTTGCCCAGGAAATGTCCAAAGTCAATGTGGAAAAGCTGAGGAGCAAAGGTGAAGGACTATTGGCTTCTAAACTTTGTTAGGCTGCAACCCAAGACTACATGTCCACTACAGTACATTTCAGTTTCACAATAGTTTCTGTGATTAAAAACCTCACGGTACCTGTCCAGTTTCCCTGATCATGATATTATCATTGTGACGATCTCCAATGCCCAGAACATAAGTAGCTACACAGTAGCCGGCGCAGGACAGCGTGAATTCTTCTATTGCTTGATCAAGTTTGTCCCTTGTGACAAAAAAAATAAAGCGAAACGAGCAGATTTTGTTTTAAAGACACATTTACATTTCATTTGACAGAAATCATCTGTGCTGTATGTCGTGCATAAATGGTACATTTGACAATACAGTTGACTATGACTATGACTAATGTAACATGCAGTGGAGAATACAAACATTTAGTCATCAGTTTTCCTCATTGCTATAAAAAATATTAACAGAGGGAGTTCCTGTGACTGATTAATAATTGACTATCACATCCTTTCACAGTTTTGGCTTGGAGAAAGTTTACTGTTTCAAGCTTTTAAGAACTCTGTGTTTCTTTTTGACACTGAAGCATTTCAAACTAATTACCTTTTTGTTCTCTAACGCAGTCCGCTGTGATGTATGAAGGCTTATTAATTACAATGAATGGTTCGCTCCCTTCAAGGAGCTTTTAGAACCGACAAGACCTTCAGCCTTCAGACTGTCTGGCACGCAATAATCTACTCTCACTTTGTTTCTGAAGCTCTCTGTTTATACACACACACACACACACGCGCACACACACACACACACACACACACACACACACACACACACACACACACTTGTAAAATGTTGTACTCACTCAGGATTCTTAGATTTGAGCCAGTTAAGCAGGGCGTCCTTGTTGAAGGCAGCCGTTGCAGCGCTGTTGCTGTTGTTTCGCTGAATATTGGCAATGGTGTCTGAGTTCTTCACCACCTCAATAAGACCCATCTTGTTCCCGGTGGACAAGCAGCCATATGGGATCATCCTGTTTAGAAGTTTAGGAATGGTACAAATGGTATTAGGGTGGCGTAGAAGAGCTCCCTAAGCAAAATGCATTAGTAGCTTCTTCTTCTCCTCCTTTCAGCTTTTCCTTCAGGGGTTGCCACAGTTGCCTTCATCTAACCCTGTCTTCTGCATCCTCTTCTCTCACGCCAACTACCTTCATGTCCTCTTTCACTACATCCATAAACCTCCTCTTTGGTCTTCATCTAGGCCTCCTGCCTGGCAGTTCAAAACTCAATTTTCCTTCTACCAATATATTCACTATCTCTCCTCTGGACATGTCCAAACCATCTCAGTCTGGCCTCTCTGACTTTATCTCCAAAACCTCTAGCATGTGCTGTCCCTCTGATTTACTCATTCCTGGTCCTATCCATCCTGGTCACTCCCAGAGAGAACCTCAGCACCTTCATTTCTGCTACTTCCAGCTCTGTCTCCTGTCTTTTCCTCAGTGACACTGTCTCTAGATCAAACAACATTGCTGGTCTCATCACAGTTTTGTACAGCAAATGCATTAGTAGCTGCTGCTCCAAATATACCTCAGGTCGAGGCCTTCTCTTTTCCACAAATTTTCCATCAGCTGGATCATCTGGAGGGTCAGCATGTCTTGTCGGAGGTCTGAGGTTGATGAGTAAATGAATAAAATGAAGCATCAAGTTAAAATTTTAATGACATGTAACATTCCTTTTTTTAGTATTTAGGAGACATGCCTTTTCACACGTGAATTTCTGGAGCATTGTAACTTTGAAGCCTGTATTTTAACTCAGTATAATATCTGTAATGTGTTACATTAATACTATTTACTGCTAATAACCAGCATCTGCTGCATAAGTGTGGTCATGCACTCTCACCATCTCCATTCTTGAAGATGATGCCCACCATGTCTCCTTGAGCCCAGGGGTTCTTGTACATCAGCCAGAGAGGCTTCATCTTGGAGTCCATAAACCTGCACTTATCTGCACTGCATTGGAAAACACACTCATCATAAACACATGATCATTGTAAATGTGCCATTTTATTTTTTAAGTAGTTAAATGTTTATGCATTAATAACTATTAAGTTCCACTATAAGATATGGGAAATTTTGTTAGAGGCAAACAGCTTACTGTGACTGTTTAAAACACTGTTCAATTGGATGCTAATGGAAAGGCTAGGAACAGAGTCAAAAAATGCACCTTCTTTATCTGTGAGGGTTGTGCTTAAATGATAGTATATGGAGTATAATATGAAGTAAAACAAAATCTGCTGGTTATAACAATTAAAGGTTACTTTTTCCATATGCAACATAAATGTAATATTCTACACTTTAATAAAGCCAGAAAGATCCAAAACTGGCCCAGAAAATACAATTAAGTGTGTGTGTGTGTGTGTGTGTGTGTGTGTGTGTGTGTGTGTGTGTGTGTGTGTGTGTGTCTGCCTCTAACCAGATCTCTGTGAGGATGATGCTGGGGTTAAGTGGTGACAGCAGGTCTGACAGGGCCTCCAGGTAGGACTCCTGTCTGATGCACAGCTTCAGGTCATCTACTGTCATCTTCTGGGAGCCTGATTTCACAAAGTCACTCAGAGACTTCATTTTGCCCAGAGCTTCATTCTGTGCAGAAGGACAGAGGTTAGAAAGCAAGCAAGCAAACAAACAAGCAAACGAACAATATGCATGAAATTACCTGTTTGGTTAAAAGCTTGATGTGACAAATGCTTCCTCTGCAGTACGCTTCCAGAATCAGGCCGAAACGCAAGCTCACAGATGCCACGTGAATTTCTGATCTATGATAAACACAAATTCTCTAGTGTAAAACAAGAGTCTGCTGATAAATAACATCTTGTAGTTACTTCTGCTAAACTGTGTCCCACCTGAGATGCCAAAACAGAAAATGTCCTATTCTCCTGTTGGACAAAGCCCTCTCCAGTAAAAAGGTGGTGAGGTCACACTCTAGATAGGACTCATACTTCAGGACCTGGACCAGCTGGATTAGGTACTGGAGCAGTTCATCATCACTGTGAGCAAAGAAAATATCCCATAAATTCTTACACTACTATAACTTTCTGAAAAAGAGTGATACTACTTGAATATGTGCAAAACATGATCGTAATTATGTGTACCTGAGCTTCCTGAGGCACCTGATAGTGAATGAACGCACTGCTGGTTCAGGAAAACTATAGTCTAAGAGCTCCAATGCTTGGATGGCAGGAAGGTCTGGCCATTTCCTCAATAAACTCACCATCTGTGGAAAGGCAAAGCTCTTATTTTAACCATGAAGAAAAGATCCAGTGTAGAGCCTCACAGCTGCTGTAGAACTGACGATGTTCTACTGACTTCAGATCAAACTGATCACCTGCATGACGTACACATTTCTAATTCAAGATAAAATGCCTTGACTACTACTGACTTAAAGAGTCAGCTTCCTGGAGTTTACACAATAGCTGAGTTTTCCCATCACTCTCAGCTGTGTTTTTGCTGGTTAGCATATGCTAGCATGCTAACACAGATTTCCAGATGGAAAATGTTGACGTTGATGGTATTGATTCTGCAAAAATCCAGCATGTTGACAATGCACCAGTGAACATGACTTCATCACTGGAGGAATATCGAAATGTGAATTCATTCCTTTCTCTCAATTTACTTTTCTGTGTTTGAGACATTAATTTTAAACTAATACATCAGATAGTTTATGTGTTACTGAACAATCAATCTTAATAAGTCTCTTTATCCTTATTAACTTTTGCAATGGTGTCTCCCCGATCCATGCCCAGTCCGCCCAATGAGTTTATGGGAAATACATCAAGCAGTTTTATTGTACTTTTGCAAAACCAAAGATGAAAAAACAAAGAAACAAAAAGAACTGATTATTATATATCTTCTACTTGGTCAACCTGACTAAATATAATAGCTGAATATAGATAAATCTTAAGCCTGAAGTAATTTAGAAGGAATAAAATTAGTATTTTTAACAATGTTAAAAATACTAATTACTAATTAGTAAAAATACTAATGGCTGTGGCTCAGTGGTAAAGCGGGCGGTAAAGCGGGCGGTAGAGCGGGTTGTCCTATGATTCAAGATCGGCGGTTCAATTCCCGCTCCCGCCCAAAAAAATACCCGGAGGTGAGCTGACAGTGGGAGGTGTCAGCTCACCTCCGGAGCACTGCCGAGGCACCCTTGAGCAAGGTGCCGTCCCCTTTACAAATTACTCATTTGAGGCGCACCAAGAAGGAGCTGCCTGCCACTCTACCTCCCTTGCATGCCTACAGGCCCCCTTGTGTGTGGGTGTGTGTATTGCAAGGGCCTGTACACACTAATATGCATGCGCGTGATTGACTAACAAAAACTAGAGTGTGCGTTCTTAATTTCCCTTCGGGGATTATAACAGTGTATTAAATTAAAAACTAAATTAAATTAAATGTGATGATTGCTTGACTTTCATGTTTAGCAGGTATTTCTTGAATTTAAAAAAAAGAAAAAAGAAATTATGATGAAATGGACAATTGTCATTCAAACCTCTCAATACCTGAACGACATCCTCACGTTTATTCCACTTGGTGATGAGGAGCAGCTTGGACAGATTTTCAGGATACTGGCTGCAGACTTCTGCACGAAGCTTCCATAGAAGCTCCTTCTCATCCTCAAAAAACTCAGTGTAGTTTTTGTTGTCCATGATCTCCTTTAGTTTCATGTTCTACAGGCATAAAAAAAATCCCCAACATCAACCAAAGGCATACTAATGAGCTGCTGTTGTTTCAGTCAAACTGTGTGAGGATTGTGAAACATAAGATTTGGAAAGCTTTACCTCTTCTTTAGAGGAAATGGACATGTGGCCGTTTTTCTCCATATCACTAATCTGGAAAGAGAAATTCAGTGACAATTCAAAATCCAAACTTCAGTACATCCACAAATCAAACTATTTGGGAATATGTACCTTGTCAAGTGGGGGGTAATGGAGAGGATTTGGCCGGATGCTGTGAAAGCAGATGAGAAGCCCTGCAGCGCTGTCCACGTTGGGATTCTTCTCGACGGTTCCCATTGGATTCAACAGTTCCCCTTTGTCATCTGTGAATGTCATACATGCATTGGATTATTTGGTTTATTTATTTATTTATTCACATCCACCAAACATGTACAGCTCCATAGTTCTATCAGTAACAGAGAGAACTTGCTGCTCTTTCAAATTGCAAAGAAAGAACAAACATGTAGCTGTGTTTTTGGCACTGATCTCCAACACGTCTTAAAAAAGGCTACAGTCTGCATCCACAAACACATAATGAGGAAATATGGGACTTTTAATGGTGTCACACATCATTTTGGGGTATTTCAGGCCTTGCTGTGTGCTGCCATGCAATAGGGAGGAGGCTATTTGTGCGAGGTGTTTTTGAAGAGAAGGAAACACAAGAGGAGGTAAAGCTGAAAGTACCAGGAACAGATGGCCAAGTGGACAAGAGGAACTCGCCGGTCTTCAGCTGGTCCTTATAGTCGAACACCATAGTGTTCACCCAGGCTATCGGACAGTCCTGTAGAGAGGGACACAGAGGATCAGGCCTGTTGCTGTGACAACCATCTGCATTAAAATCTAGCCAAAAGAAAGCTTAAGAGGAACAATTACACAACCAGTTACAGGAAAAGGTGCCTATTCTTTACAAATAATCTTTTTAACCAAAGTGTTCACAAATTTGTATGATGCAAAATTAGATCTCATTGATTTTTAAAATCCAGTGTTCTATTTAAGAAGTCAATGGTGAAATCTATGTCCAGCCAATGATTGCATCTGTAATATCAGAAAGACATTTCAATTTCTGTAAAAACGTGAGAATTTTCATTTTGAATGATAATATTTTTGATATTATTTTAATACATCTGATTAATTTGATGTATTTTTTAATTGAAGCAAAGTGAGTTACATTAAAAAATAACAATTTTCATGTCACCATTTTAAAAAATAAAATTTGGATCAAAGGACTTTGCAGCTTCTATTAAAAATGAAAATGCATTTAGCCTGAATGTAACCAACAAGAAACAGACACCACACAATTACAACTGGTTAAAATAGTTCAAGCTCTGTCTGCATGTATTTCTTATGTCTGCAGGGACTTCTCTTCCAGGCAAAAGAACAGAGAAGTAGTTCAGAAAGCAGAAGTAACATTGATGCCCAGAGAACCACCTGTTACGGCACCCTGAATGAAGAGGGGTTCATTAGTGTGTGTGTGTGTGTGTGTGTGTGTGTGTGTGTGTGTGTGTGTGTGTGTGTGTGTGTGTGTGTGTGTGTGTGTGTGTGTGTGTGTGTGTGTGTGTGTGTGTGTGCTTGAAGGCCATTTTCCAGGGCAATCTATACACCTTTAGTGACATGAGGTACACCATAAGTATAATATTCTTAATCCACTACAGATGCTACAATTATACCCTACTTTATGCTGATGACACATTTTTTAATGTCAGTAAAATAAATGACCTGCGCGAGTCACTAAATGAGAAAACAGAGTTTCGAGTGACTTGTAACAGAAAAATGTTGGGTGCCCCACACACACCCTCTGCCTTCTCTTCTCTGTCACTCTCAACAATGAGTGTGTTTGAGGTATAGAAAAAGTTCACATGATTAATTGCTGCCAATCAACAATAAAAAAACCCAAAACAATTTGGAACAATTTCTTTGTTTTCTTAGCTGCATAATCAGCACCTTGAAGAGCGACGCATCCTTTTGTGTTGTTTAGAATATTCTGGAATAAATCAATAAATCAACAGTAATGATGATTGATTCTGTTTGTCTGTTTGTGTGAGCACTGTGGGAAGGATCCTGACTTCTTCATGACTAAAATCAAGTAAATGAAAAGGTGAAATATGCAGTGGGTGGAGTGTTGTAAATATGAATTTAGAATTCCTAGAAAAAGTTTCCCAACTGCTTGCTTCCTTTTGTGCGATACACAGATAAAAGAGCTGAAGCGGATGAAATGCTAACCACAGCCTTGCCACTGAACACACTTGCACAACCAAGCAGAGCAGCAAAACACACCCACACAGCACACGCTGAGAGGAAACACATCTGTTTGTGTTTGCTAACAAATTCACAACCACTATGTTAACAGCTCTACGACACCCAGACCCAACAGGCCCGATGTTTCCGACACTCACTGCTCTTTTATTCTTCTTTTTGGTGCCCCGATTTTTCTTGTTTTTCTCAATGACAGCGTAGAGAGCGAAGCACAGGCGGCTCATGCGAGGAAGGTCGGCCACGTTGATGTCAAACTCCAGTCTTTGATCCCACAGCGGTTCGGAGCACACGGCCACCTCCGAGCTGGTCACCACCTTACAGAGCAGCTCGCTGCCGTGGAACAGGCCGGCCTGCACCACCAGCTGGACAGAAGGACGACATACATAGTAGTCAAGGAGGTGTGTTTGAAAGCCACAAATTATGCACTAGTGTGAGAGAGGTTGTTTGTGGAACATTTACAGACTTGATTAAATGATTCAGAGTTTCCTGTGTCACTCCAGCTATGAGTCAAAGGGTCGACACGATCATCACACACGCAGTTTGTGATGCCTGTCAGTGTCACGCAGAGTCCATCAAAAATGATAAAGGGAATAAAAAAGAGTCAAAATTCAACCTTATGAGACCATTAAGGTTCCGCCTTGAGGCACATCAAGATAGTGTGAATCTGTTTACCCCAGACATGACTGACTCGTGTTGTTGAGCCTTTGCTCACCAACTGCCGACTTGACTGATAATTATTTGGCAGGAAAAATTTGTCAGCATTCATGGTGTGCTCTGAGGCAGCAGCCGGAAGTGCACTTACACTTAATAACCCCCTTAAGCAGTAACATTGTTATGAAACCAAATCATAAGCACAGACACGCATTTACAGTTATAGATGTGTTTGAGTTCTTTTTTTTCTTTTTACTTTTGTTTGCTTTTCTTTCTTTTCACGGACAGGGAATAAACAGAATATGTGTTCTTGTTATTTATTACTCCATGATGTGGTCAATAAATCTACAGAAAAAGGACTTTAATTTCGACATGTCAGATCATTTTAGGTTGGAAACTTATGCAAGTTAAAAAATGTACACTGCCTTCACAAGAAAAAAGAACGATGTGAAAGCGAAATAGGGGGAGATACTATGAACTCTGTCTCCTTTCTTAGAATCTTTGGTTTGGAATGAGATGTAAAAATCAGATAGGTCCTCCCCACTTCCTGTTTTGAAGTTTTAACCAACCGCCTTGATGAATTATGGGAAACGTGTGGTTTGGACCATGTGACTTCTCTGTCATTTACATGTCAACATTGCTGTTCATACAACTGAAATTGAGACACTGGTAAACAAGTGAAGGTCGCACTTCATTCATCAGCAGAGAGAGAAAACCCACATAAAACTCCACCAACCTTCATTCCTTCGTCTGCATTGACTCGGCTGCCCTGCACCAGCTGAATGTAGAAAGGCTCATTGATGGACCACAGAGACGACGTGTTCTGCTGTGGGAAGGAGCAGAAGAGAAGAAATGGAATTTTCCTCTCTCATTTTTTCCATTAAAACTTCCTTCATACCTTCTGCTGAAATTTCAAGTCATGAAACTCTTGCTACAATTTCCTATTTGGCAACACGTCCAAAGAATACAGCAATGTACCTTTTCAAAATCAAAATTAAAGAGAAGGAAGACACTTTGAATATAGAGATCAGATCAGGTTAGGAGATTAGATTAAAAAAATATCTTCACAGTTCATTGATGGAATTTGATAAATTATAAATAAATAATTGATCTCATTACTGCACATTCAAAAAATATTTCAAACACACAAACCATTTATTTTATTTTATTTTATTTCAGCCAGTTCATTTCCAAATCGGTAAGTAAAAAAATTAATTATAGTAAATGTAACTGAACATGTAAATCATCAACAATGTGTTGCACAGTCTGTTCAAAGTCCAGTCTGTCTGCAGAACGACTGTGAAGAGGAGAGAGCGATGGAAGAGAAAGAAAGAGCGTTGCTCTGTTAATAACAGAGGACGTCTCTCTACTGAACTCTTACCTTCTTCATCGGCAGCGGAGGAGGTCTGGATGAGGAGCTGCTCTTGAACACCTGGCTGTACATTCGGCCCTGCTCCTCCTGATATTTGCAGATGGTGGAGTGGTGCACCATCGTCAGATGAGGGTTTTCCCCATTCCTCAAACATGAGAAGATATACTGGGAGCATAAAGACCAGAGATAGAAAACAGGAAGGGACAAGCAAATATTTTTCTGGTTACTGTACAGCCATCAATCAGATCACCCGCAGATACTTCCCAGTGTTCTGATAGAACCAGTTAACTCTGCAGGCTGTTCATTTGCTGTAGGTTAATGCAGCTGAAATCTCATTATGTGTGGATGGATGCTGCTCCTTTCTGTTGGGCTGTTGGATAGATATGAGTCACCGCTGGTAGAAGGAGTTTCAGAATCAACAATGGGGTCTCCTGTCTCTAAAATCTTGACTCACCCGACTCCTGATTTGACAATTATTTCATCAGACGCACAGGGCAGAACTTACAAGGAAATAGCAGACAGACAACAGAAAGGAAAATCATTCACATTCACTTAGAGAGATTTTCTTCTGTTGTGTCTAAATCAAATACAGTGCTGTAAAAGAAGTATTTTCCTCCTTGTGGATTTCTTTGGCTTCAACCCGTTTCTCACACTGAAATGTTTGAGATCATCAAAATTTAGAAGATTTTGAAAAAAGAAAAATGAGTGAACAAAAAAATGTAGCTTTGAAAAGATTATTCAATTTTGTTTGCTGTACCTGGAAATAAGTCTTTCACATCACTGTGGTGGATTCTTCTTTCCAGAAATGTTATACCATAATTCAAGGATGGATGAACAGCCTTTTAAGGTCGCATCATGACATCTCACACAGATTTTACGAGGCCATTCCAAAACCTTAAAGTATTTTTTTTTTTTAACCATTCAGAGGTAGACTTGTTAGTGTGGTTCAGAACTTCTCTTGCTCCATATGTGTATTGAGCCTGAGGTCTTAAAAAATGGCCAGATATTCACCCTCAGGATTCTCAGGTAGAGAGCAGAAGAGCCTCGAACCATCACAATACCACCACCATGTTTGACTGCTGCTATGCTGTAACCGGATGCATTGCTTTCCAAAAGTTGCACTTGTGTCTCATCAGTCCATAGAATATTTCCTAAAACTGTTGAGATCATCAAGATTTTTTTTCCCCAGATGTGACCAGAGCCTTTGTGGGGTTTTTCTTTTTGGTTTGCTTTTTTTTTTTTGCTCAGCAGTGGTTTTAGAAATCTCCCATCGGTAACATTTTTGCCGAGTCTCTTCCTTCGTGTGGAGTCATCATCACTGCTGGGCCTGCAGTTCTTTACATGTAGTTCTGGGTTCTTCTCTGACCCTTTGGATGAGTTGTTGATGTGCTCAAGATGGAGTAATTTTGGTAGGCTGACCACTCCTACGCAGGTTCACCACTTTTCAAGGTTTCTCTTTTTGTGGACAATGGTTCTCACTGTGGTAAGCTGACGTCCCAAAGCCTTAGACGTGACTCTGTGACCCTTTTCTGAACCATAGATGTCAGCGAATTTGTCACTAGTTCTGGAATGTCTTTAGATTGTGACATGACATGTTGCTTTTTAAAATCTTTGAGCCGACTTCACTTTGTCAGATAGCTTCTATTTAAGTGATGTCTTGAGTCAGTGAGTCTGAATGAGAGTCAAACCTTGAGAAAATATTTTGTATTCAAGCAACAACCTCAAACACAAAAACAAAGCTAGACAGAATTTAGTTAAAAACAAGATTGTGAACTTGAGGAGGAGCTGGTTGAGTTTACATCATTCAGCTGCAACAGGAAAAAGGATGGAACCAAATGTGCACAAATGATACAGATGTTAGAAACTCACTTTGAATTGGCACATGGGGTGATTCCCGTAGATGAACTCCCACCTCCCATTGACCTGGAGGGTGTAGTCTTCAGGCTCTTGTCGCACTGAGCGGAAGACGGTGGCCTTCTTCTTTAAGGCGCTCCTCATCAGAGCCAGGGGGGGCTCCTGGGGGTCCTGCTGCAGCATGAAACTTTCCTGTGTGAGCCACAAAAACATTCAACGCTAGAAACTAGGTAAGTGTGTGTGGGAAGGGGATTTCCAAAGGTGCTCACATTTACTCACATTTACTTAAAATCAGCCTCCACAATTTGTCCACATGAAGCAGAACCAGTTTTTACCATAACATTTGATTTAACAACTTAAGTGACTCATAAAAACTAGAAAAACAGGTCGGCTCACCTCACAAGCCTCGAACTTGACATTAATGAAAATCTTCTTGGTGTTTTTTGACTTCACGCTCCCACTCTGTGGCAGAGAACAGCATGGCTCTAGCTCACATGGGAAGCTGTATGCCATCCATTGCTGCCATGGCAACAACTGTCTTGCTTGAGCCTTTTCTTCACAGAAAGCTCGCATCTTAGTCCGAAACTCATTCAGCTCGTGGTTCTTCTGGGCCTCAAACTCATGCAGCCCTGTGAAATCATGAATAAGTTTCAATCAAGTGATAGTTTTCTTAAGTGTTCAAACATTAATTTTTTTGGTAACCAAGTCTTCTGAAACAAATTTTGCTTTGTTCCTGATTCAATAACTTCCAGTGTGAAGAACAATGCAGATGCATAATTAATCTTAATCTAAATCCTGTGAGGGCGGCACGATGGCGCAGTGGGTAGCGCTGTCGCCTCACAACGTGGAGGTACCAGGTTCGAGTCCCGCTCTGTGCAGTTTGTATGTTTTCCCCGTGTCTGTGTGGGTTCTGTCCAGGTTCTCCGGCTTCCTCCCACCACCAAAAAGCATTCGCTTCAGGTTGATTGGCCGTTCCCAAATTGTCCGAAGGAGTGACTGTGTATGTGCGTGGTTGTCTGTCTTTGTGTGGGGCTCCGCAGTGCACTGGCGTCGTGCCTGGAGTGTCCCCCGCCTCACGCTCTATGCCAGCTGAGATAGGCTCCAGCTGCCCGTGACCCGCTGCGGCGGATATGAACGAATGAATGAATCCGGTGCCAGAGCCTGAGATATGGTGGCAGAAGAATCAGTAACAAAATCCTTGCAGAAATAACTATTCTTTAAACATCATATTGCCTTAATCAATATATAAAGCAATAACTGCTCCCAGCATTGGCTAATGAGTCTTGCTTGTTCAGTACTGCCCTGACGCTGAGACGGATGTGAGTCACAAATGATTTGTTTGTGCCAAACAATCAACTAAATGTCACACCTAATGCTGAAGACGAATGGAAGGGAGATTCAGAATGAAGTCACACTTTGCTTTTACTTAACTGTTGATTTTAATTTATCCATTAATCATCCTGTTTGTATGAGTGAATAAACTACAGGTGTGACTGGAGTCAGATGAGCACAGCTCCTATGACTTAAAGGCCCTGCTTCTTATCTTACACTTATAGATAGGAACCCTGACCCCGTGAGCAGCTTTTGGCTTCATCATAAGAGGAGGAAGAGGATGCTGCTGACCTTTGCCAATCAACAGGCTGATCTGGGCATTGGTGAGTTTCTCCACTCGGTCGCCCTCCCTCGCCACAAGCCTCAGAACGCACATGAAGGGCCGAACGTCGCTTATCCGCCTGCACTCCTCCTCCAGCTCCTCCCTCTCGGCAGCCTGGTTGATACATGTGAAAACGTACGCATCGGGGTCACCCAGTGCACAGAACAGGGCCTCGTTTCTGGCATTCTTCCAAACCATCTGAAACAAGAGACGAAAACAGTCCACATGAGGGATGGGAATATTAAGTGAAACAATTAGTTTAAAAGGCTACTGAGTAAATATGGTAAAGAAGAAAAACATTCTGCAAGCAAGCTCTACTGCAGTTCACAAAAATCAATCCATGAAATCCACCTTTTGTTTTTATATCGCAAATGATCAATTCAACATATAATGACATTAACAGTACATAATATATCCATGATATAAGATATTCTATTTATTTGTCTTTTAAAATACTTCCTGGTAATTCAGTGTGAATGTGTGGGGATGTACCCTTTTGATGCTTATGATGGTGTCGTTTCGAGACACGGGGAATTTGAGTAAGATCCCGGTAGGCAGCAAGAAATCCATCATGATCCAGTGGTCCCCCTCCTTTTCCCATTCCTCTTGCATCCCATACTTCCCTGGGGGCATGGTGACGACCTCTCATTTACCGTCAGCTCCACTGCTGGTCACCGGAACACAAGCCAGCCATCCACACACACACACAGGAAACACAGCCATGGTTAATAAGTCCACTATTAACATATGCTGTCGTCCATGTCCACCGTCTATTGTGTTAGATAGTGTAACTCTAAAACCCTGAAGTGCTTATCTATGTAAGAAATATAAGAAATATATAAGAAATCTCCATGTTTTGTAGACAATATTCTTTCCATCATTGCAGCTCTTGTTTATTGGAATCAGAATGCACAGAGTGCAAATACCACAAAAAAATGATTGCATCTAAGACAGATCAAATGAAGGCTGCTCTCAGCTGAAGGTCTTGTTTCACCTGATTGCTGTCTCCATCAAAGTGCAATAAAAAATATATGAAAAGGTAAATCAAGCCAATTCCTTGAGTGTTGTCAGTTTACACTTTGCACTAGAATACATGTAGTAAATAGACTTAATTCAAAGCTCCAGTCGAACAGCTTCATCAGCTCATCAGACAGACAAATGTTTTCAGAGGTCAAATAAGGTAAAGAAACATTATAGAGGAACTGAAATCCACTCAATTCTACACACTAAAGATATGTCCTGTTTGTGACGACACTGCACATTTTGTGTAATCTCCAGTAATTTGTCTTTAAGTAATTCTACACTATTGATTTTAGTAAGAAGAAACTAGTGCTGTGTGAGCAGCAGCCTGCAGCTGTAGGGTAACACAGGCCAATAAAATGTATTCAAATGGATGTTAGAGTACCTCTTGTTTATCTCTGTGTCCTCAAGTAACACAAGATGAAGTGAATGAATGAATGAATGAATGAATGAATGAATGAATGAATGAATGAATGAATGAAATGCATTTGTAAACTCAGCAGTGACGTATTGGACCTGCGCCAACGTGATTTTTAAACTGTCAGACTAAAACATGGAGCTAAACAGAAGAGATCGTAGCCAAAAGATGTCCAAACCTGTTAGCGCAGACACTTAGAGCCCTTCAAGTCGGTCATCTCTTCATGGATTCAATCCCTGTGACGATGGAGGCTGTATCGTCATGGTGACACGTCTCGATCGGGCGACTCTGGCAGCAAATCTATCCGTGAGTTGAGGTGTTTTACATGCAGCTCAGACGAACCCAGCTCTGGTGTGGCTCCGGTGAAGAGACGCGTTCTCCTGCGTGGGTCCAGTGCGCTGTCATTCCTGCGGAGACGCCGTCGCACCGCCTGACCTCCTGCGAGCGGCTGCGCTCTGACTCTCCGGCTCGCCGTGCGCCAAGGGACCGTCTGACAAGGGACCGTCTGCCAAAACTTCAGCGTCATGTGAAAGTAAAACGTTCTCTTTCTTTCTTCCTTCCTCCTCCCACGAATAGTGAACACTTAAAGGTAAGAGGTCTTGATTCTGTTTAATAAACTCAGAGCTGAAGCGAACACGGAACTGACATGAAATTAAAAAATAGATTCAAAAATGTGCTTTGTTCGATTCTTTGCGGAAAACATTTAATACTTTCCTCTCGGAGCAGAGAGAAGTTACCTTAAATCAGGGGTATTCAATTAAAAGTCACGGAGGTCATGTTATAAAAACCCAAGTCCAGTTTGTATCCACATTATCATTTATTATCAATGTTCAATGCAGCCTATGTTTAAGTGAGTGCACAGCTAGCTCTTTTACCTCACCATAAATAAAAGTAGACCGAGTCAAATAAATTTCAAGCCTTTATGTTAGATTGAAGAACACATTAACCTCAGAATTAACAATAAAGTGCAAAAAGAGCTGAATAATCCTTTTTCTCGTAAATTAAAGACGTCCTGGCCTTAAGAACTGAAGGCCTACACTTCAAGTAAAAAACATTAACATCTTCAGAAACCATAAATAAAAACTGGCTCTTTCAGGGGAAAAATGCAAACAGAACTTTCTTCATGAGAGAAAGGGGCATGTGGCCTGCCAGTAATTTACTTGTGCACAAGGTGTGCACAGAGCACACCTTGACTGTTTTGGAAAGCTCCCACTGTTTGGCACAGGCCCCCTCTCTTTTCCCACCATGACAAGGTGGTGGAAAAAGAGAGGGTGGTGGTCTCTGTCATCTGTGGTGACAGAGACCAACCGCTTCAGATCTATGTCCCTCTTTGTCAGCACCTTATTGCTGCATACATGTCCTCTCCTCTTGTGTGTGTTAGTGGTGTTACATTTGGCAAAGAGCTCCTTGTCTTTGTGAAGGAACCCGGCACACACAAAAGGGGGACATTACCAGTAACATCTGTAGACTCGTCAATGTCCACAGATATGCATGGTGCTCTCTGAATAGCTGCATCAAAGCTGTTAACATTTCTGATTTTCTGGTTGCTGTTGACATCGGGATTTGTTTGATTTTTTTCACACATCTCATCTTTCTGTTTTCCGTCAGATAACGTCTCAACAACAGCTTTTAAGCACTTATTCACAACTGTCCCCATCACTAAAAGATTTTTTTATGTTGCCTTAAAATCCACGATGCCTTTAGTGAACATTCGTTTGCATTTTGCAGGGTCATTTTGCCCTCAGCTCGGACTTCAGGAGATAACTTTGCTCAAAAGCCCTGTGCTTTGTTTCATAGTGGCGCTTCACGTTATTAATTAATTAATGGTGTTCAGACATTATGAGGTAAAATGGGTGACGGAGGAATAAACATAAATTTCTCAGTCCACTCATTATTAACCTCCCTTCGTTTGGAGCTATTCTGTCCTCACTGTCTCCCTTCCTCTGTGCTCCTATAGCGGTAAACTCACAGCGGCAGCGAGCTGTCTCACTTCCAGGTGCGCTGACAGAGCAGGTAAACAAACGATCTGATTGGCTGAACTGAGTGGCGCTGTTACCGTATTAACTGGAGGAGCAGCGCCCGCCGTCTGTAGCCGCGACCGTCAGTAAAAATGCGCCAAACCCCTGCTTTAAATGTACTGGACATTTAAATTCGGGACCAATAAAAGTACGTGTACTTGAAAGAAACCTCTATTTTATTGTTTTATTATTATTTATTTTTATCATTATGAATGAAGGCTGAATGAACTTTTGCTCGTTGATGAAACACTAAATACATTTACTGCCGATATTTGTAAAAATAAAACTACTCTAGTTGTTCTGTCATTTTAAAACCCTACAATCAAGTTTCACGTGTGAATTACGCTCGATCCAAAAATAGACCAGAACTGTTTCCTCGTTTTCAAAAAACGAGGAAACAGACGGATATAGACGCTTCTCATTTCTCCGGTAAAATACACCTTCACACGCTGCGGCTTGACCGATCCTGGTCCACGTCACGCAGAAGAGCTCACATTTCCTCGTGAAATGTGAGCTTTGTTTTTGTGATGCCAAGGGGTGGGTATCTGTGTATTTTAATAAGAAATCTACTTTCATTTTCTCAGGTCTCCATACCGTCTAAATGCTGTAACAATTTCAAGTTGTTGTAGTTTTTTTTATATGACACCACTCCCGTGGAAGTGGAACATAAAACCACTAGTAGTACTGTAGAAAGGGGAAATTGAGGGTTTATCATCAGCAGCATAACAACCACGTACTTTTGTCCACTTCATAATGCATGTTTTAAATGTGATATGTGTGTCATTATAAATAAATAAATGAATGTTTGCACGTTGTTTCCGTTGCTTGGTTGTTTGTTTTGCAGGTGTCATCCTCTACACACACGCAGCAGCAGCAGCAGCAGAAAACCTTGGTTTCCTGTTGAATTGTGTTTTGGGGGTTACTAACATGAGCACATCAGATCTAGCAGATAAAAAAAATAAAAAAAAACACACCAACAAAACAAAACATGTTTGTGAGAGCACTTCAAACCAGCTGGTGAAAACAGGAAGTGATTGTGCAGAAGAGAAACTTTTGGCTAATCTAAAAGGCTCAAAATGTAAACCCACTTTGTTCTTCATGTTGTGGGAAAAACGAAAAAGTTTTGGCCTCATAGTGAAAGAGGACATGAAGGTAGTTGGTGTGAGAGGAGAGGATTCAGTAGACAGGGTTAGATGGAGGCAACTGATTCGCTGTGGCGACTCCTGCAGGGAAAAGCTGAAAGGAGAAGAAGAAAGAGCAAAAACAAGGGTTTCTGAGCAGGTTTCATCTGGTTTAATGGGGAAATATAATGCAGGCCAACATTAGTCTTGAACATCTGCAGTGTATCACACAAAAATCCAGAGGCTATTCGACTAAAAAAGGCTATTCAGAAGATCACAGTCCATCACGTCAAAGCAGTTCAGGTAAATAGTCATCAGTTTGTCAGTCGACTCACTCTTCAACTAAGAAACACATGTCACACACAGCTTAGCAGCCAATCGCAATGGCTGCTAAGCTGTGTTTGGCGACAGTGACGTATGACGCCCACGGAATGCGGAAGCTGCTGCGGCGCGCATTTTAAACAGGGAGAGCCAGTGACGGGCAGTGACCTTGTGGTGTGCCCAAATTGAGCAGCTTGTATGGCGGACAGCGCCTTGCTCAAGGGTGCCTCGGCAGTGCTCGGGAGGTGAGCTGACACCTCCCGCTATCAGCTCACACTCCGAAGACGGCTGGCGGGAGAGAGAATCGAACCGGCGATGTCTGGTCACAAGACATCCCACTGGTCGGTTATGACATGAATTTGCAATTAAATGTAAATGATGCATAAATATTCAGATCAGGTCAGTATTAAGTAAATGCACCTTGAGCTGCGATCATAGCACTAACTCTGTGTGGGTACGTCTCCCACTGTCGATTGAATACTTGTCTATCGTGTGGCTCTGCGATGCACCGGCGACACGTTTGGAGTGTACCCCGCCCCTTGCCTGTATCAGCTGGGTCAGGTTCCAGCAACCCTAGTGACTGCAGAGCAGAAGAAGTGGCTGTGGACGACACGATTATGGTCATCATCAAGAAAATAGATGGATGACGAGTGGTCGGAGGTGTGTTGGTGGCCTCCCCCTCACCGCTCTTCTTCTTCTTGCAGTCTCCAGTTTGAAAGGATGGACAGCTCCAAGGAGGATTTAACCAACCTCCTGGCACTTCACACAACTTAATTTTCTTAAGTTTGTAAAAATTTGTTTTCACTTGAAAAAAGCTAGTTTTGCAAAAAAAAAAAAAAAAAAAAATTCTGAGCATGATTTCATGTACTAAATCAACAAAAGTGTAAAACATTGAGGGGGTGATTAGCACCGTTAACTCCTTGTGAGGTAACGGTGCTAATCACTACCGGTGCAGGGAATTGTTATCAGAGTGCAACAGCAAATGTGATTCCTCTAAAAGGACCCCTGATGTGTGGTGGGTTTCTGAAGACCCACCACACATCAGGTTTTACTTTGGATTTACAGTATACAATACTTTTCTTCTGTTGGGTTCCTCATTGCAACAAGTCATAGCCTTCAACCAAGATTCACAAAAAAATCTCTCACATAGTTAGTTTGTCTGTGACGAGACAGATGTCGCTGAAAAAAAGTGAAGGAACAAACATCCAGCCTGTGACGAAAGAAGAAAAGTGAATACAGACACAGATTCCAAACATTTGTCACCAAACAAGCGCCAAAATTTTTGTAAATATTGTCAATTTGAAGAAATCTAACAATAACATCATTTACATTTTCTACCTTGATGCAATTAATCAGAATGAAATTATAACTTCACTTGTTTCTAATTTTGCAGATGTGGGGAAATTTCTGAGCACAATTTTACAACAAAACCATTTGGTGGACTCATCAGATGAATCATTTTAATAACTCACACAAAGAATAACTGGAGAAAAAACACTTTATTAAAAAAATATTTGTTTCGTGTCAAACAATCTGAAATGAACAGACAAAAGAAAAGCACAGTATTCTTTAATTAGATTTTAAATACAAAAAACATGTATTGTAAACTAAAAATTTAAGTTCATTTCATTCAACCAAATGCGATTGTTTAACCAACAGCAAACACTTCAAGTAAAAATGCAGATGTGTTTACAGCATGTCGAGGAGCTACAATAGTTTTAAAACTATTATTCCTTCATTGTCTACTCTGATCGTTTTATAGAAAATCAGGCAGTTCCCCGTCACCTGAAAACTTTCAGTACTTTCGGTCTTTTTCTTTATGAATTACTTTGGCTTAAAATATCAACTTAAAAAAAAAACAAAACAGAATACATACTTTGAATGCACACGATAATTTAAGGTGAAAATAATTATCCAAAATCCCAAAACTTGAGATGCAAAACAAGCAAACTGTAAACTGCATATCTTGTACATTTTAAAAATCACAACTTTGTTACTTGTGTTATATCCACATACACACACAATAGCAAGTATCTGTGCTCTTCATCTATTACAATATCAATCTTACATTCAAACTGCAACACAACTAAAGAACAATGAGTGCAAAATCAACTTCATGTGTAGACGTTCAACTGAAAGATTCATGATCAGTCTTGAGAATTAGCCTCGTATTGCACTTAATCTTGCATTACCCTTCTTCCTGTCACGAACTAGTAAGACTGATATAATGTGATGTTTGTGAAGTAGTGTACGACTCTGTGCAACTTACAGAAGAGATAGAAATGGAGAAACCAACTGTTAACTTACATAACAAAACAATCAGACAAGAGTTTGACACTCTTCCCCAGAAAAATATACACGGTAAAACAATGGAAAGCGCTGCTGCAGTGAAAATATGACACTCAAGTAAAATCTACAGTCTGTACAAGTTTGAAAAATACAGCACAACAGTAACAATGCTGCCGTTTTCAGATATTTGGCTACTTTAGAGAAACAGGATATTCAGTCAGGATAAGAAATGACTAATTTCAATCACTCTGGACAGGTAAGATGTGACAGCATATGCCTCAACCATTACAGCACAGTTCACAGAGTGTTTTTCTGAAGCCATCGAGCATTAGTGCATAACTTTGAAAACACACCTGTGTTCATTTCATGGAACAGTGACAAACAACATAACAACTAGGCCAGGTCACACAAGCCAAATTAGAACAAGTTGTCATGGATTACTTCTTGTATAATGTCATCACACAACTTTTTCAAAACTCCAATCAAACAGGAAGTATACTGTCATATCTGTCAGGCGACGTGTTCAAACATAAGTGACTGTCAGAACATTTCTGGCATTGCAGAATCGCCTCCAGTTCCAGAGACGTGACTGAGACTGTGTGACCAGAGACTCCCCAGCGGTTCATCCCCATCTGTGGTACGCATAGAAACCAGCGAACAGCAGGTTGGAAGTCAGGCTCGCTAGTAAAAGGCCCGGCCAGATAAAACGCCTCACCAAACCTGCAGATGTTACAGAGAAAGCAAATAAAGGGCACTGTTGTCATCATTATGCATCATTGATATGACGACTGTAAACGGTTCCTGCTCCTAATGAGCAACGAGTGTCTAATTCATTCTACTTCAGATAAAATACGTTGCCAAAATATACCAGCTAAACACCACCAATCCCTGTGCAAGACAGTTTTCTCTTTAACTCTGGTCATTGACAGTGAGATTTTACCTCATCAAAATGTTAACTATTACCTTTGGGAGAGCTGCTCTCCAGACCCTGTGTAGTGGTGCCCACTAGGCATGTGGAGGACCCCGAAGAGCTGCCACGCTTCTCTTCCTCCTCAATCACAGAGCCATCCTTTAAATACGAGCCCACATCTGTAAAGCACAAAAAGCAGGCAGCTCAGAAAGACATATATAAAACCAAAACTAAGATGCTATGAACTGTGAAATCTCTCCTCCTTTGAGAAAGTTTAACTTCTCCATCTAGTGGCTGCTTCTAGAATCATTCTGAGATCAACTAAACTCAATAGTTGTTCACTGTACTCACCATTCTGGCTTTGAAAGGATGATACGTCATGAGAAAAGCGGCCACTGTAAACGCATGAGCTCTGCTCCACCAGGTAGTGCGATGGAGACATCGGTGGGGACATGAACGGCGTGGCTTCTTGCTTGGCTGAAAAAAGACGGAGTTTCTGGCCACTGATGTTGAGCCGAGCGGGGCTGATGAGGGGCCGCCGGTGTCTGGCAGAGCCAGAGCTGGATGTGACTGACCCGGCAACTGAAGGGGAGGGAGACGGGCCTGGAGAGGAAGGGCAGCTGGCAGATTTAAGTGAAAAGTAATCTGTGGGGAAAAGCAGAAAAAATGTAGATCAGTAGTTAAGAGTTGACCAAAACCGGATTCTGTCGACCTCATAAATACCTGAAGGAGGAGAGTCCTTGTACTGTGAGGAAGGTCTGCTTCCGCTGAACAGGTAACCAGAATCTGAGCATGTGAGAAATACAATATATGAACCAGAACTCCTGCAGTAATCAGCTTCTCAGAAGATCAAATCCACATGAAAAAACCAAGCTAAACTAAAGCTGAAACCTTTTCTGCTAATCAACTTATGAACCAACAGTCATTTCGGCCTCAAATAATGCCCCATTAAAATTCAACCAAATATAAAATAATTTAAGGACAGGCAACACCATCAGCTTAATGCAGACATTCTGTCTGTATCATCTGAAGATCAGCAAAACTGAGAAAAATAATATACACTGTATTACAAAACCATGTGTCATGGGCAACAAAAAGAAACACAGAAGCTCCAGAAATTTTCTGGAAAACATTTCTGATCCAAGTAGCTAAAAAGTAGCTAAAAAGCGGCTGAAATACTCTATTTTAAATCAATCACAAGGGATTACACCCTGAACCAGGAAACTGTTTTAACGTTACCTGTTCTATTGAGGGATGGGATGGTTCCAAAAGAGAGGACCCTACTGAGGCGTCCAGGCAGAGAGGACGGGGACGCCTTGCGCTCATGAGGGCCTTGCGTGCGGTTGATGAGCTTGGAAAGGTTGGGGGGCGGGGTGGGGATGAATGAGTCTGACATTTCAGGACAGAGCAAAGGAGGCTGGCTGCCAAGAGGCGGGGCTGCAGAATTACCTGAAAGGTATCTGCAACACAAGAGCAACGTGACACGACTCAACGTCCACGGCCTGAAACCAAATAGTAACAAAACACAGAAAATGGCTGCACAAAGACAATTTCTGGTTTAATGCTCAAGTTTTCAAATGTAATATCTGCTCCACACCTGATAAACACTGTTGTCATAAAATATATATATAAAAGAAAGGTCTGAAATTAAATCAGTGCACAAACTTTGTATCATGGGAGTTTGATTTCCATCTATTGCAAGTATTTAATGATAGCAGCTGAGATAAGGCTGTCCTTGCAGCTGTCGGGGCAAAACCCAACAGCTGCAAGGACCCAGAAGGCACAGACACTAGCAACACAGCAGAACCCCCACATTTCCACAACACAGATGTATATTGTTACTGTTCAGTAAAATTCAAAATGACTTTTGAGTGAATGATTCAAAAAAAAAAAAAAAAAACCCAACTAACATCACGCAGTTTCTCTATTGAGCTCCTATTTTAAAAACAGGGAAGAACATATATACATACAAGAACACAAGATGGCGTGTTTATGTTGAAAACAAATAAGCAGGCGTGTCCTTTAACAAGTTGTTTATTACATTCCATGTACAACAAGCATTCCTACAAAGTCTTCAAACTGGAGCCTCATGTTAAAAAGCAACAAACATGCAATATCAAACACCCAAAACAACAAATGTCTGATTGTTCAGCTGCAGAACACCAAGGACACAGCTCCATTGATTAAGCTGCTACAGATTTATACAGTTAAAACACATATTTGACTTATTACATTTTTATCAAGCACATTTATAATGACTTAAAAAAGCAAGTACTGCTTACATTGTGTAAAGTCTACCTGAATTTAGCATTGCAACCATTAGTTTTTTAGTTTTTCTGGTAGCTACATGGCTATATACTACCCCTTCTTAGTAACAGTGAGTGAGTACAGTATTTTCCACACTGTAAGGTGCACCTAAAAGCTTTCAATTTTCTCAAAAACCATCAGTAAGCCTTATAATCCAGTGTGCCTTATGTTTTTTAATAGGCCATTCATTGAAGGTTCGCCTTATAGTCCAGTGTGCCTTATAGTGCTGAAAATACTGTAATGACATTACAATTTAAGCTAGAAGAGGTTTTACAGTCAACACTATTAAAACACTAGAAAATATGTTTTTGGCAACTTCATATTTCTGTAGTGTCATATGGCAGCGATAATAAAGGTAAATTGAGATTAATGGTTGACACAAATGGCCAAGCAACATATAATGGGTTGATAGAGGAATGCTCTACAACCCACACAGGCTAAAGGGAAAAAAAATAAAGTATAAGATGTAATTTATGTGTAAACAAAAGAAAAACTGTATTTATGTATAACGAAATACACTGTAAAGTCTAGACTAAAGTGAGTTCTAATAAAAATCAAACAAAATTCAAATCAGTTGAGCAACTTTTCTCCAATACACCCAATGGAAAGTACAAGAATACAGTCTGGTCTACTGGAGAAGAGTTGTATGACATGTTTGAGTTTAAATACAATCTTTGTAAAGACTATGTGATGCAGTTAGTCATACGTCTGCAAATTTTTTAGAGCCACATTTGGAGCTACGATGGGGTCACATATGTTTAAATAAACGTATAGAAAGTTTAATATTTTCATCATTGCCAATAAAAGTCATCTTTGATTTCTGTAATAAGTCATGATTTCGAGCACTGAGATAACTGCACCAGCAGCACTGGTTAGAGAACGTACCAGCTAGAGAACAGCAAAACAAGCAATCTCCCCACCAAACTACCAGAAAAACTATATATAAAAACTCTATAGCTAAGTTTGGACTATTGTTTCACATTAATATCAAACAAATATGTGCCTTCACTCAATACATTCTTGAAAACAAAACATTTTAGCAGGTAGAAGTGTAATGAAAAGAGCATGTGGTGAATACATCCAGTGTAATAAATGTATCAATGTCAGACTTTCAGTGAAAGAAAATACGATATTACTACTGCTGACTAAGGCCCATCCACACGATGCCGGAACTTTTTGAAAACGCAACTTTTTTGTTGCTTTTACGCCTTCCGTCCACACGACAACGCAGATATCCGGAACGAAAACGCAACTTTTTGAAAACGCTGGCCAAGGTGGATTTTTTAAAAACGCTGGGTCTGCATTGTCGTGTGGACGGGGTATCTGCAACTTTTTAATAACGCTGACTTCTTGCCTGCGACAAAAACCGCTGTGATGTCATATTTATGGGCCCGTGTGTACAAACATGATGGATGTACGAACCTTGCTGATGGCAGCATTCTTGCAGGCGTTTTGTGACAACAAAACACGGAGGATTCCTATTGGACAAAATTTGACTCAATACTGCCACCACATGGTTTGGCATGCTTACAGCCGTCTTCCAAAATGCATGTATGCATTTAGGTGTGGACGGAGATTTTTTAGAAAACGCCGTCGTGTGGACGTGAATCGTTGTCGATGCATTTTCAAAAAGTTGTGTTTTAAAAAAAATCCGTCATCGTGTGGACGGGGCCTAAGGGGAGAAGGAGCATGTGCTTAAGAAACCTCTTATTTATAGCTGCAAACAGTAAAGCAGCATTTTAACTTTTAAAATAACGGATATTCGTCTTCACGTCAAACATCTCTATTAAAACAAAGAAATGAAAGACAACCCCCTTCTGGATATAATGTGGCTTACAATAGACGAAAAAGAAATTATGAGATCAAAACTAAATTGACTTTCCCATTTTTGATTTTTTCCAATTTAACTTGTACCTACCAACATGGCAGATGGAATCTTAAGAACATTTAGTCTAAAAGTATTACGTACTATAAAAATAATAGTAGCAGGATTTAGAGACAGGATGACATGATGCAGGCTATTTGATACGAATGTCAGGGTTAGATTTGGTGACACACAGAATGTGGTGGACAAAGACAGTGGGCGACTGGTGGAGATGTGATCTGCTACTAATGCATGAGTGACTACCACTACAGTTCCACTACTAGTCCCACTACCATGAGAAAAACTCTCCCCAAAAGACCTGGATTCTTATGCTTAGTAGTGCACTAACTTTCCATAGTGTCAGCCAATGATCACGTTCACTTGGCGATTATAAGGGAATCTCAAGATTCATGTTTGCAGGCCGTGATGCAGCAAAGCCACAGAAAATTACAAGTCACACATAATTAGCTTAAGTAAAGGTTAAGATGGGCAATGCACCACTTTCATAAACACAGACATATGATAAAGTGTTATTAAATGTGCCCTTACTTCGGTTTACCAAACCTCACAAACTAGCAGAACTCTACAATGAAAACAGAAGTATAGAATGTTTAGTCCACCAGATGGCTGTCCTGAGTGGACAAATCACCTCATGAACTTTCGGCTCACTATTGCAAACACTAACACAAATTAAAAGAGCAGATGAGGACCTTGTGTTTTAAGCAAAAACACAGTACTATCATCAAAACTTAATTTCCTTTAAATGGCACAAAAGATAAAGTCATTTACTATTTCAAGTTTGTCAATAATCTAAGGCATTTTAAAAAATGAGAGTTTAGATTATGGATTATTCTTAAATCGATATACACCTACAGTATATAAACTAAATGCATGTCAGGGATTACAGGCTTTAAGTGAAGTTCATACATCATTTGATGGCAGAGGGAAAAGACTGGAGAAGAACTGCTAAAAAAACAGCTTGCATTATAAATGACTTCTTTTCCCAGACAACTACATGGTCAGGTATTAAAATGGCAATAAGGACATGAATCAGTCCAACACTCAAGATAGTTTAAAAAAAAATACTAAAGTGTGCCATTAGACATATTGATCAAGATTTGCATAATACAAAATGTAACATGTAATAATGGACTAACCAGACAAAACTGTACTGACATCTACCTCACTATGATTATAAACACACAAATAGAGCCTTCCTCTTCTGATTGATAAACTGTTTTTAGCACTAAACTTGTTTTCAGACTGTGGCTTCAGAGGAGTGAATACTTTAGAAAAAATTCTAGCTTATCTTCGATTTAAAATTGTATGAAGGGAATGCACAAAAACAGACGTGATTATTCAAAAATAATATTATGGGATGGTGCAGAGAGACATTAGGAATTAGTATTTGATGGAGCTATAGTTATTAATTTTGAACAACCAGCTACAGCAGGTGTTAATAAATGAATGAGTACCTTTAAAACAGTCAGAAACATTCAAGTGTAAAGTTGGATGCAGAATTTGCACGAGTTCTGTATTTGAATATTAAATGGCTACTAAACATTGTGATGGTCACTTAACTCGTACTTTATAATATGATTCTTTTCAGTAGCTTTCACTGATTCTGGAAAGTTCCTAAAATTTGATGTTGTAATAATTTCAACATTACTACTCAGATTCTGACCTTCGATATCTGGCTCTTCTTGGACCAAGTGATTTTCGAGTTGCCACAGCAGCAGCAAAGCTGACTAGGCAACAGAGGGAGATGGTGCAGAGCTTGGCTGGGTCAATCCAGTCCGGGGCATCAGTCCAGTAGCTGTCAACCAGGTGGAGGCAGAGGATGACAAACCACAAAACAGAGGCCACAGCATCGATCCTCCTCAACCTGAAAAATCAGCAACCATAAGTAGAGTTGGCTTTTGATTGAATTAAACTTCTCCAATATTACTCTTCATGTGGAAATTAAAAAAAAAAACTGTCGAATGATTACCTCACAGGTCCAGCTAAGAAGACACCGGTGAGACAAGTTAACAGACCCACGGAGACGACAGCAAGCTGGTTGTCCCTTCCATGCTGCCATGCCAGCATGGTGTGTTCAATGACCTCGTCTGGGATCATCTCCAACAGACCCTGCCATAGATGCATGAGCCCACTGCTTTCATTGATGAAGGTGGAGTTGTGCGAAGGTTTAGGTTTTGGAGGAATCGCGCCACTACTTAATGTCTGAGAGCCACTGGGAGAAGTGAACTGGTCTGGCAGTTTAGAGAAAGACGTAGCAACCAGGAAAGCACATATCAAGAAGGCAAGGGCCCTTAAAAGGATGACGGCCCTGGAAGAGGGGACTGAATTGGACATCTGCGGGGGGAGAGAGAACACATTTTATTGTTACTATTTTCACAATATGAAAATCAACAAGCTATTAAAAAACTTCTGTGAATGATAACAGCAGCGTACAATGCACAGTAGACAGTGAAAGAGATTCATGTTGACAATTTGATCAAAGATGATCATATTGATCAAATCCAATTAAACCAACTCACTATCAAACCGTCTTACTGGTGTGAGGGGAAATCCTAACCTACACATTTTATACACATGTTTACTCTATCACACATACCACAAAAGAAAAAGTCACATTCAATTTAAAGTATATACAAAAAATGTGCTTAAAGCTTAGATAATAGATAACAGGTGTCTGATTGGCTGTCACTAGTGCAATTATAGTCTAGCGCGCACCCTAGTGACGGAAGAGAGGAAGAAGCATTAAAATTAAACAAACCACTAATTTTAAATAAGGAAACTGCTCTCTACAATTTTCATGTTGACATAATATCATCACCTTCACAAGGTGCATCATTTGATGAAATACCGATTTTATTTAAATTTAGTGAAAACGCAGGCATCATCTTGTCTACCATTAACTGTGTGAGTGTGTATGTGTGTCTTTTTCTACCATGACCTTCAGCTCACAAAGCAGCAGAGAGGGATGGAGTCAAAAAGGTAACCTGGTCTTTACAATTTTCTTATGCTAATATTGGCAGGACGCGGTACATAACTGCCCATTAATTGACACCCAAAAAAAGCACAGCAAAGTACAAGAGATAACTTTAATTTCTATACTGCAGCAGTGCCAAACTGACACAGTTTGACAGAATTTAATAATACTCTGATTTGGACTTTTTACCCAGAGCATACAGTAACAAAACACAGTATCAAGCTACTCTGTGCTTCATATCAAATAATTCAGTTATAACTTCACACACTTTGCTTAAATGACTGCAGTTTTGGACTTTGATTTGCACTGACCTTTACAAAGGCCTTGTCTGATTCTCTGCTGCGTCGAAGTTGATGGTTTAGGAGCACTGTTCGAAGCTGTCGGTTTTGATATTTGATGTAGTACTCCACTGCGGTCTGACACGGTCTGCATAGCTTAAAGGTCTGCTCCAGGTGGTGCTTGTAGGCTTCAATTTCTTCATCATAGTTCTCCTGCAAAAAGAAAAAGAAACTGATGTTTAAAATCACCAATCAAAGAAACAATATAGAGTGCTTGCACAATGAAAGAAAACTGGGTACGTACATCATCCCTTGGGATAAATGACGCCAACTGTTTGATCTTCACAGTCTGGTTGTTGTTGCATTTCCTGCAGAGCAGCATCTGACAATTGACCCACTGCAGTGTACTTGGTGCATCGGATGAAGTAGGGCCACCAGATACTCCATGGTTTAAATGTTCCATATACTGAGCTGGGATAGGTTTGTTGTAATCTCCATTCTGAAAACAAAACAGATCAACCATAATAACTATATAACTGTGTGTGTGTGTGTATACAGTGTTCTCGTTTACGTGCATCCTTGCGTCTTTGATGCACATTTTTTGACAGGGACGTGCGATGCTGCGTACTTGGGCCGCGGGCTTTAAATGCTCTTCCATTCAAGGAAAACATTCAGAATTTTTCCATTTCTCCACTTAAATTTCGAACGTGGAAACTGCCATTATGTTGTGATCTTTTGAGTTTCTCGTTACGACTCACCTGCATGATTCTGCCTTATTAAAATCGACAAAATGGCAACACGACGTCAGCTCATTTTACGCGCTGCAGTGAGAGCGAGGAGTTAGCTAGGCCCTCCAGTGCAAGTATAAGCTGCTTGCACTGGAGGGTCCTGTTAGGTTTTTCTATCTGTTAAAGCGCTTTGTAATGTCTGTTGATAGGATTAAGCGCTATGAATATAAAGGTTGATTATCACCATGCCTCCGAAAAAGAGAAAACCAAGTGACAATGAGTGCTTTCCTGAATATAAAACAATCAAAAGTTAATGAAGAAAAAGACAAATATTACTGGCAGATAAATGTGTGTGGAGAAGGCTCTGTCAGCTTGGTGCAATGTCCACAGGATAATACAGTACAGTGCGCCCTCGCACTTCAATGCTCGTGACTTCAGCTCATCGCAGATTTTTGGTAGGCAGTCACGTGATACCGTACGCGCATTCTATTGGCTGACGGCATCCGGAAGTGCGCTCCGTTCTGTGAGTCTCGGACTTACATGAGACACAAAGTGCTTTAAACAGTCGATAACAGTGTGGGAAAAGGTAATACAGATAGAAGATGGTTTAATATCAGTATGGGGAGGGTTCATAAACGTTTAAATTACAGTAAATAATAAGAAAAAGTTTGTCGTTCTATTGCTGAATTCGTTAATCGCGTGGGGTTCCTGGAACGCATTACCCGCAAGGAACGAAGGCCCACAGTATATGAATTAATCGATAAAACTAATATGTAATTTTACTTTTTTTCTTTTCATTTTAACAGTTATGACATTGTTATTGATAAAATCATTTAAATTAACAGTTTGTTTAGTTTTTATATTGTACTATTGGCAAAACTCAATACATATATTCAATGCGTACGCTTCTACCATATATTCTGATACTGTTTTTGAAATGCATAAACATGTTGGGATGCACAAATTTTTCTTGAAGCGCATCCCAGGGATGCACTAATTTCTTGAGGCAAAACTCCTATATATATATATATACACACACACACACACACACACACACACACACACACACACACACACACACACACACCATACAGTACAAAATGATATGATCCAGTTAAAAGACTTATTAAAAATTTGCAGGACTCAAGTACTTCTGGAAGCTTACCTCCTGAAAACCATTGTACTGATCACAGTTAGGACAATCCCAGCAGTTTCTGTTCCCATAAGGAACCACAGTGTTCTGATTGCAGAACCAGCAGTTTACATGTGCATGAGAAGGTTTCTTTCTGCAAATAAAACAAGTCCTTACATGATTTCACAGAACAATACTCCAATTGAAAGTCCTTTTGCAAAACTTAGGGGTTATTTTCATAAGCACTAAACAATCCTGTTGAAGCATGCACACAGCATATTTCACAAACACAAAAATATAGGCATTCATATAGCGAAAATACATATTTAAAGAATGTTAATCACGAAACTATATAATATCAAGTTAGTTAGCGCCATAGCAAGCTAGCAATATTAGCAGCAGGACTAGCGTTTGTAAACACTTAGGATCTATAATTGGAAAATTAAATAACAGTACAATTTCATGGATGCCACAATTTTGAAACATCAGACAAGCTTTAAATAATTGTCCGACTTGCAGAATGTTAACTAGCCTTAGCTAAAAACATCGCTCGGTAGAAAACCCTGGAGTTACCTGGTGGCAAATTTGTATATCAACGCTCCACCGGCGACAAATGCCGTCGCTCCCACTCCTCTGTACATTAAGTCGGGATACTCCGACATGAGCTGGTTGAACATCTCCATGTCCACCTAAATTAGTAGTAAATACGTTCAGAAAACAGGCAAAGTTAGCTAATATTATGAAGGTAACTCAAGACATGACGAGAGGCACGCACGCGGCAAAAGCGTCTCCTTTTGTTCACGCCCATGTAACGGAAACGGAAGTTACGTAAAAATTAGGAGGCGTTCCAATATCTTTAAGCATACTTTCGTCACACTTAATAAGACCGCTCACCGTTAAAATATTCATACTTAAGGAAAAACTATTTTTAAAAAATTGGTAAAATGAGTATCCTACGTATTAAAATGTTTATCATAATGAAAATAAATCACATAAGCAGCGCATAGTGCAGTCGATAAGGAGTATTGGAACGTGGCGAGAATTCCCGTCTCGTCTGCCCTCGCATAGCCCCCCCATTGCCCCCCCCCCACTACTACTACTGCTGCTGTATACTGCACACGACAAATTGGAATTAACCAGTTTAATAAAAGCATGCACTGTATAATATTTACCTATATTTGCATGATAAATTATAGAAAGGATATTGAAGTTACAAACATTGCTTAGCTCCTTACTTTGACAAGCATAACCCCAAATAGAGATATGAAAATATTCCAGTTACATAAACATACATTATAAATATTCTTTCTATTAGCTATTTGGATATGAGACAAATTAGCTTTTTTTTTTTTATAGTAGCTACACATTTAGCTATTATTGCAACAGTATCAGTTAGTGAATAATAGAAAAATCAATGAAAGCAGTTGATG
Source organism: Antennarius maculatus (assembly GCA_013358685.1). Classification (NCBI taxonomy): domain Eukaryota; kingdom Metazoa; phylum Chordata; class Actinopteri; order Lophiiformes; family Antennariidae; genus Antennarius; species Antennarius maculatus. Next base: position 16,645,430 of record CM023607.1, read on the forward strand.
CGAAAATAACATTTTATTTGAACAAATATGATGTATTTTACATCATGTAAAAACTCAGAATGTGAATAAGAAAACTTATTCGTGCAACCATCTTATGCATAGCCACTCTGAGAAAAGACCAGAGAGAATAAAAATAAATAACAGAAATACAAAAGCATACCTTATCAAAATAAAAAATAAGTAAACAACAAAATTTGAGAAAATATAAAAACACCAAGAAATATAAGATGTTTTGGTTTCAGTGTAACTCTCCAACAAATGAGGCATAAAACTAATCCTCACATTAACCGCTGCCTTCATGTAGTTCGTTTTTCATTGGTTTGGTTTCTAAAGCAAAGTGCTTGAAATATACTTATATATAGCGATTAATGTATATTTTTACACAGCAGTCAATCAAAAAACATTTATTCTATTTTCAGGAACTTTATAACTTATAACAGCCGAACTGAAATGGTAAAACAGTCGAACATTGAGTCAGAGAACTAGTTTTCAGCTGTCAGAGTATTTTAACCGGTTACAGGTCAAACGAGTGGCCGAGCAGCTCGCCCTGCCGGACGTAGGGGTTCAGCTGCGGGTAGCTGCAGGGCACCGACACGGTGGCTCCCTCGGCGCTCATGGGCTGGACCCCCCCACCACCGTAGTGACACCCGTTGTGTTGGACCAGCATGGTGGGCTGGCGGTGGTAAACTCCATAGGCAGGGTGGTGGAAGTGAGGCGGGGGGCAGTAGGGACTCACCGGGCCGCTGGGGGACACGCTCCGCGCGTGTCCGGCGGGGATGTGGGGCGCTGGGTATCCGGTCACCGGGGACGAGCTGGGCTGGCACACGCCGCAGGGGCTCACGTACGGTTGCAGGAATAACGGCCCGGGATGGTCGTCGGTGCTCCCGGTCAGGAAGGGTCTGTACGGTCTCCTCACCCTCCTCCGCCGCCGGTAGTTCCCCTTATCGAACATATCCTCAAACGCCGGGTCCAACATCCAGTAGTTGCCCTTCTTCTCCGCGCCGCTCTGCCGGGGCACCTTGACGAAGCATTCATTGAGAGACAAGTTGTGTCTGATGCTGTTCTGCCACCCTTTTTTATTCTTCTCGTAGTAGGGAAACTTTGAGATGATGTAGTGGTATATCCCCCCCAAGGTGAGTCTCTTGTCGTTGCTCTCCTTGATGGCCATGGCGATGAGAGCCACGTAGGAATAGGGCGGCTTCTCCGGCGGGTCGGTGTGCGGCGTGCAGCCGGGTTCAGCATGCGGAGAGTTGGAGCTGATGTCCAGGAGCTGCACTCCCTGATCGCTGGGGGTATTCTTCTCGGTGTCCATGGCTCAGGTGTCTATGCGGTTGTGCGTCCTGATGGGACAGTAACCCAGTCTGCCGAGAGCCAGGCACACTTTAATTTGTTCACAGGTGCACACACTCCACCCACAGGTGCGGGACGCACAGACGTCGCGCTTCTTTCATCTGGTCGGTTTTCCCACGCAGATGAATCCACTCTGTTTGGGTACGGCTTAGTTTGTTGAAGTTGAAACAGGGGTCACAGGACTGTGTTTCAATAATAATAATAATATTCCTCTTTGAGGCGGCCGATCAGAGACGAGGTTTCCAAAGTGTTGACGATACATCGTGTTTTATGTTCAGCCTTTCATTTGAGACAAATCATTTATTATTGGTGGTGACTGTGTTTTGCTGTGTTGTGTATGCGCTACTATTATGTCACCTTTGGAAATAAGTTGTCAATTTATGATACATTAAAAAAGTGAAGCTTAGATTAATATTTTTCAATATTACACTGTTTACAAGAAAATTTAAAAAAACAACAACAACAACAACTGATTTAATCTTCAGTGACCCAACAAGTATTTTAAACGTTGTTTAACTGCAGATAACAACCCTTGCAATTTATTCTGTTTATTTTTGTGGATTTTAATCTGTTATTTATTTGATTTTAATGTCAACAACTGAGATGAATCTGTCACTCATAATTTAAACGTGTCTAATCTTTGAACCACTCATACAGGCAGGAACAACAGTATTTTAAAGCACTTGATCCAGGAACTTAAAAAAAATACAGTACTGTTCATCAAATTATTTCTACCACATGTACTTTCTTACAGCTCAACCTTCCTGCTATCCTAAATAACCTGCTACTGTTTTTTTAAAAAACTTAACTTAAAATTTGATTACTTTTATGAGATTGACCCTAACATTAGACAAAGTGAAATATTGTCTTTATTCACATTTCCATGTAAGCTGTAGAAAAAAGGGTACAATGATTGTCTTCAGGTCAAAATGACCCAACAGTCACACTGAGTTGAAATCACAGTCACAGTTTTAGTTTCACACCACAGAATGTAAGAATGCTTTAGTTCTCTCTCAGATCAATCAGTAGCAGAGGTAAACCAGACCAGACAGACAGTGTTCTCGTGGACTGCACTGCCTTTGATCTGAACCAAAAGTGACGATAATGCCACTTTGTGGATTCCCAGAGGCAGAAGGTGATGCAGTTGACAGTACCCCAAACTCTCTCTGTGCTGAAGCCATGAGTGCATGTTATAATAATTAAAAAAATCTAGAGTTGATTTTTTCAGATGTCCAGCAAGACAACTCTGATTGAGAAGAGGAAGTGGCAAATATATCAGAGGAAGAAGATGGTGAGGAATACAACCCAGAGGTTAAGAAGAAGAAGAAATCCTTGAATCTGAAAGAGAGGCTTTCCTTTTAAAAAAACAGCAAAATAAAATTGTCCTCTGCCGTATAAGACAAACACGACAGGGTGGCAGAAAAAAATGTGAAAAGGATGACGACAGGACCCCCGAAGTGTGCTGTTTCTCAAGCTCTTGATATTGTTGCTACATTCTGTTCACCACACCAGCATTAGAAAGCATAATCCTGGAGATGACAAATCTAGAGGGTTTTTGCAAATATGGAGACAGCTGGAAAAGGAAGGATGAGACTGACCTGCATGCCTACTTAGGACTGCTAATCTTAGCAGGTGCATGCAAGTCCCGGGGTGAGTCTATGGAATGGAATTGACCACCCACTATGGAGTGTGCACTTGCAAATTGCCCGACATGTGCTAATGAGTTGAATGAGTTATGCTGCTTGGTTCACATGCTCACATTTTTGTATTTTTTCGTACATTGTTCACTGGCAAACAAAACCAAAAAACAACCAAAAGAAGCTGACTCTTTCGGATGGATAAAGATGCATTCAAAACTACTATTTTGACATGTCTTTTCTCTCTTATACGGGAAACAATTTTAAAAAATGACATGTCATAGCAACGGGTGATGTCTTGAATAAATGCAGTCTTTCTGCCAGGTCAAGAGGAAAAGCTCAGGAATTCACATAATTTGAGGTGAATGACAAGGTGTTTCTTCAAGCAATATAAAATTTGGTGTTTAAAATTATATTAAGCTGCTTATATTGGCAGTTTAGTGAAGTTTTTTTTAACCAGGAGGACACGGGGTGTAGACAGAATATGAGTACATCGGGGGGTACACTGACAGAGGGGGTTTGCAGACTGCGTTCAGAATACCCAGCACTCCTAAGCAGAGAAGCACTGTTTGCAGGTATCAAAGCCCACATCCAGCGGGGAATGAAAAGCAGACCTGTATGGCTGCTGTGGCTAGATAATGATCACTGCCCTCACCAGACTCTCTGTCTCCCACGAGCTGATAGGGAAACAGATCGCAAAAAGTCAGCAAGTGCAAATGTTTCGGTAAGGGATAGAGGACATATCATGTGGCCCATTGTAATCACTGCAAGGTTATCAGTCAGAGTGAGGTGAATATATTTCATTAAAAATGGCAATTTTAGCCAATTGCAACAATTATTTGATTGTGAAGTCCAAAGTAATGGATCCTTCTAATAACACCTAACAGAGAAATGTGTTTTAAATGATGCATCAGACATGTGGTCTTCTCCAATGTCATAAAAAGTTACATATTTCTTGTAATAACTCCCCCGTGACCCGCTGCGGTGGATAAAGCGGAAGAAAATGGATGGATGGATGTAATAGTGAATATATTGGTAGAAGGATGCTGAGTTTTGAACTACCAGGCAGGAGGCCTAGAGGAAGACCAAAGAGGAGGTTTATGGATGTAGTGAAAGAGGACATGAAGGTAGTTGGTGTGAGAGAAGAGGATGCAGAAGACAGGGTTAGATGGAGGACACTGATTCGCTGTGGCGACCCCTGAAGGGAAAAGCCGAAAGGAAAAGAAGAAGAAGATGTAATAACTCCATCATCCATAAACTGAAATTACACTTATACACCAACAAATTACCTTTCAAAAAGTTTGTGAGTGCTGACTGCACTAAACAGACTATAAGATACACAATACATTAAAGACACTACCAGAAGGAAGTAAAAATGAGTGAAAACACAGCAATGCCTACTTTTTGCATAATAATATATCACGAGTTTAAGTATGATGAATAAGTGAAGGATGGCATATATTTAAGACAATGTGTGAGTGTTTCAGACAAACAGGAGCTTCAAATCTCAATAACTCACCATGTGTGTAATCACCTAGAAATCAGTCACTGGATTTATCTTTTCCATGTTAAGGATCTCCTGCTAGGCCAGGCTCAGTCAAGGAGTTACTTTCACTGGGCTAAATAATACGCTTTCACCGTGTGCAATAATGAGTAATGGTAGACTCATGCATCTCGTCTGAGCTCACAAACTCCAATCTATTTTTCTTTTTTTAATTTCTAATGAAAATGATAATTAGAACCTGGACAGACCTCTGTCTTTTTACCTCACAGAGAAAGGCAGATTTACCTCTTGTCATATGAAGAATGTGGGTGCCACGTTAAGAACAATCTCTGAGTGTATAACACACGCACGCAGACACATGCGAACGCACACACATACACATGCTATATATATACATAAAAGATTTGACACCTTTAAAGTGTTGGGTAAAAAGGCTCTTTTAAATATTAATGTACCAGCAGTAGTAACAGTAGTAGTACTAGCAGTAGTAATAGTAGTAGTAATAGTGGCAGTAATAACACTAGTAGTAGTAGTAATAATAGTATTAGTAATAGTGCTAGTAGTAATAGTAGTTATAGTAGTAGTAATAGTAACAGTAATACAACAACTACTACTACTACTACTACTACTACTACTACTACTACTACTACTAATAATAATAATAATAATCCACATTTTATTAATACCTCGTGGGGAAATTCTCTTTACACTCTACACTCTCACATATGTACATATATGTGTTAATTACACCACATGGTTACAGGTTACAAGCCCCTGAAACAGGCGCAGCACACTAGGGGCCTGCAGGCATACAATTAGTAAATACATTATAGAAGTAAATATAGAGGTACAGGGGAGGAAGAGTGATGGGTCGCGTGAGGAAATCACGCCCCAATGAGCATCTTGTAGGGGGGACGGCACCTTGTTCAAGGGCGCCTCGGCAGTGGCTGGGAGGTGAGCTGACACTTCCCACCGTCAGCTCACATTCCGATGGATGTCCTGGTGGGAGTGGGACTTGAACCACCGATGGCTGGGTACTAGTAGTAATAGTACTAGTAGTAGTACTAGCAATAGTAGCAGTAATAGTAGTAGTATTGTAGTATTAGCAGTAGTAGCAGCTGCAGTATTCTAGAGTTTAATTTGATGCTGATAAAGTACATTTCATAATAATAATAATAATAATAATAATAATAATAATAATAATAATAATAATAATAATAATAATAAATTATGCTGCCCTGTTAGTTTTGAAGTTACAAAAAAACACAAAATATAATTCACATATTTTGTCCATAATTCAGAATACTTTTCACAATACTTTTGCATGCACAGGCACAGGTTTAGCTTGTTAGCAGCAGTCAAGATGAGACCTTGGAAGGAAAGAATAACTTTCAACCTGCTATGATGAACTTTCCTGCAGTCATACCTCAAATACCTTTTATGCACAGATGATGATTACACAGCTGCACTCGGCTGCAACATGTGCTCACCTTAAAAGATCAGGTGACTCAACACCTTCTTTTCTTCCTGTAGTCTGACATTGGTGGGAAGCTTGAAAGATAAGAGTCTTAAATGCTCAATACTGTTAAGGCCAAGGAAACAGGATACCCGGATGTTAAATGATGAGATGCGTGAGTCCAAGGTTTAGAATTTCTTTCTATTCTGGCTTCCTAAAAATATAGAACACATAAAGCCAGATGGATGTCCTGAAAAGAGAAATTGTTTCTACTTATATAAAAGTAATGGTAAATCTGTTTACTCAGATTTACCAGTACTTCTCATCTACCAATTCAACAGTGTGATATCATCTCTTGAGTCACTTTGCTTTAGGTTTGTAGAAGAAGAAAGAAGAAGATCAACCTTTATTAATCCGCTTAACGGGGAAATTACATTTTTCACTCTACCGTATACATGTCTTTGTGTTACATACAGGATATATATTTGTACAGGCCCCTGAAACACACAACACACAAGGGGCCTGTGAGCATGCAGTTAGTGAACACAGCAAACAGTACATTGGGAGGCAGAGTGAAGGGCAGCCACTTCTGGTAGCGCCCCAATTGAGCAACTTGTAAGGGGACGGCGCCTTGCTCAAGGGCACCTCGGCAGTGGCCGGGAGGTGAGCTGACACCTCCCACTGTTAACTCACACTCTGATGTCAGATGTCTGGCGGGAGCGGGAATCGAACCGCCAATGTCTGGGTGATGTGTGGTTGGAAGACGTCCGCTCTACCACTGAGCCACTGCCGCTGAGCCACTGAGCCACTTTGCATTATTTCAATTATTCCTGCACATTATTCCTTTTTTTGGAAAATACATTTTGAACTGTGGCCATGGCAGTGTTCAGGTGTCCTACAATGCTGAGTCAGCATTTACAAAATCAAGACCCTGAAACTGAGGCATGGTTTTGTGATTTACATTTGTGCTTAAATTCTGACATTTCAAACTGACCTCTTGAGAAACACTTGATGCCTTGGCCCTTCAAACTTTGTTTTGGTCAGGTTCTTTCACTGGCTTTTTAAAAGTGTCAGCAGGGTTACATGTGCACATGGTATAAATGTGTAGTTTGACTCCAGTGGTGCAAACAGGTATGAAATTTGACTCACCAGGGCACCCGCAGAGCTGTGATTAGTGATAAAAGGAAACAATGGCTTGTGCTGTGACTTCGGTCCTCACATACGTGAATGTGACAGCCATAGTCAACCTAACGACTTACAGTTGCTTTAGGAATGACTCCCAGCCGCCTTAATCCATGGATTATGGAACATCTGACACCTCTATGTTCTTGAAAGACTAATCAAACCAAATAGATGTGATGCAATTCTCTCAGACAAAAAAAATCACAAAAAATTAAAACAAGACTAAGACGAGGGGTAAGGGAAAGGTTTTGACACTGCATTTCTTTTTCCATTTCATATGTGCCCTTGTCAGAGCATGGACATTTCATGTCAAAGCATGGACATTTCATGTCTGAATTCTCCTGTTAGGTGCAGCTCTCTCAGAGTGATGAGACGCAGGGTTCCTGTTTAGGACATGATGCCATTGAACCATGCCTCCTCCCACAATGCATCTATTTGTAAGGATATACATGACGGATTGTCAGCCAGTTCTGTGCCAATCCGGCCCTGCAGCCCACATATCCAGTAAACCACTCCCAACTGCGATCTCTAGCCTGCCTTTCACACAGAAGACTCACAATTCAAAAAAGCTTTGTTTGTAGGCATGATTGGCACTTTGTTACAGATTTGTTGTAGTTTGACATACATGGTTATGATCATGATCACACTCTTACCAAAGACTAACAGAACATCTAATTGGTTGGTCTCTGTATTGAACAAATAGGACTTGAGCCCATGAGCCAATATTTTTTATCATGGTAGAATCTAAATGTCATACTCTCAGGTTTGTTTGAGTTAAAGGTTGTTGGTCCCTCCTATCTATAACCAAAATACAATCTCTGCCAAGATAGCATCAACTAGCATTCCTAAGTGACAGATGGCATACTGACGGTTCCAGTTTAAAAAACAACAATGAAAACCCCCAAACAGTATCTATTAGGAGCGCGACAGTGCACATATAGTTTCACCAGACAGTGCTTTTTAACTATACCTTTTAGTTTGCTGATGTTCTCACTTAAAAAGACATTGCAGCATTGTAGGGAATAATTACACGACTGAATCAAACCACTAGCTTCCTGTTTGACTTGTTTATTCCATCCTGTTGGCACATGCAAGCCAATGTTTGAAGCAGTTTGGCTAATTTTTGAACCATTTATACACCCTTTTCTCTTCCACATGACATTTAGAAATACAAATACTGACCTCAGATAACTGGTGTGTAAGTGGAAAATGATTTCCAGCTAACTAAACTGAACATTTAATTTAGAATGTGTTAAGTGACAAAGGTCAATTTAATCCCTCAAGCAGCAGACAGAAAATGACACATCCACCCCACAGTTATCACAGTTATCAAACTTAATTCACAAACTTAAATTTGTTTCTCTCCTTCGCCATCTTGTGGAGCCAAATAAAACCACAACAGTAGTTTGCCTGAGAAGTTCCATGTTTGTGCCATGAATGAAGTGCTACGACTGAGGGCCAGCAAAGATTCAGCTCCAATCGCAACGTGACAATATTTAATGAACTATGCATTGCAATAAGATTTACTACAATAAAATTTGCTACGGTAAAATGATAATTTCAGTTCAACAATATGATCAAATATGGCAAGACTGATTTTGATGACCCAAAGGTAAAATGTCACAGTCATCAACAATCTGACAACATACAGGAGGAATCACAGACTGAATACATGAGTGGTGAGATGGTGACATGCAGGAGGTGCAGGAAGGATCAGCTTACTGTCGCCAAAGGAAAAAAATAGGCTTAGAATGGAGGGAAAAATCAGGAAGGAAAACTTTGAAGGGGTAACATAAGAAGATGCAGTACTAAATTAATATAGACAGGAAATAGAGGAGCTCAATTTGACAAGAATGACCGGACCAACAAAAGTAGGGGAACCAATGAGTCAAAAATAATGACAATGAAATAATACATGTTATGTGAAGAGCTAGTTACGATATGAGTAGAAAACCTTCAAAATAAAACAAGAAATAGCTTCCAAAATACAGGACCACAACAGAAAAGACGTGGGGAAAAATAGTAGATAGTAGAATAAATATAGATATTGATAAATTCATATGAATATAGTTTCAAATGGGTAATTCATATCAAAATGACAGGAAAACTGTCTACAGTAGTCACAACCAGTGTGAGTTGCTGTCCTGTTGTGATTACTGGCTTCAAAATGTGTGCAAATGTTGGCTGGTAAAGAACATCTGTCATACCGATTACTGTCTGAATTTTCTTGCTTACAGAATCATAAGCAATTTCTTAACCTTTTACAATACCTTGAAACAGGTTTTGTGTTATTTGAAGGTAAACAACGCTTTAATTTCCAGCCTCATGGCTGCACACCGTTTTGTTCAGTAGAGGGCAGCAGACTAACACTGTTTGAGGCTCCTGAAGGAACTTCTGAAGGTTGAGTCAACCTGATGCTGTGTGATGCGTGACAGGTGTACTATGCAGAACTCGATTATTGGGAATTAACATGTTGTTACTCTGGGAATCAACAGTCACATATCTTTCGGCAGAATCACTGACACTTGTTAAATTTTTCCAAGATTTATGTAATTCTGCAGTACAGACACAGTTACACACTTCAAGTACAAGTGACTGACATTATTTATTTGGATGACTTTTTTTTTAAAATTCCCAACCCCAATGCACACCCTACCAGAAAATAAAAACAAGTAAAATGGTCACCGTAAAGCATTTAGTTATTATGTTTGTTTAATGCGATGGGCTTATGACTTAAACCTCAAACAATAACCCCAGGAATTGGCTGACTTTGTTATTCCTTTATATGAGGGGCAAATGTTGTCAAAAGAAATTGGCATCTGTTTTTACCGAGCAAGAACGAATTATAATGAATATTTTGTCTGTTAGATGTAATCTGCCATAAGACTGCTTTGGTGCTTGAGGTTTCTTTGTGTCATTCCCTGTAGTGACTCTATGGTGGTAATGCTCTACTTGGGCAGAAGGGTGGTAAACAACATCCAACGCTGGACCTGGTGACCCTTCAGTTTTTGTCATTTTGACACATCCCGTTCAAAATAACTTTGAAGTTAAAGACAAAAAGAGGAAAATGTATCCCGTGGTCTTTGGAATTCATGTGAAGCACAAAAACAACACTTCATCAGGGGTACCATTCAGTGTTGTGATCAGCTATATATGGGGGAATTTAAATGAGAAGCATTGTGTGAGGGAAAAGCCAAAGAGATTTGTCTCATCCCTGGCCCCTTCCTCCTTTTTAACCATCCGCTCATGAGTGACTTTGATGTGGACAAGATGATTGAAAAACAAAGCAGCGAGGCTTGATTTAATTCCAGTGGAGAATAGGTTAGTGGCATGAGTGGGTGGGACAGGGAAACAAGGAGGGAGAATGCAGTTTCATAAGGGAGACACAAGAAAATCACATTTCAGCCAGTGTATCAATCTGCCAAGAAAAGGAACGGAGTGAAGGATGGAGGAGAGAGGGAGGGCAAAGAGGAGATACAGAGTAGGGTGAAGTGAGCGGGGTGTGAGAAAAGTAGCTCCAGTTGATCGCTCTTTAGAAAAGGCCCCCCACTCTCCTGCTGGGTCTTGCTCGGCTCTTGTCTTCCTGGTACAATGCTGGTAGAGCAGCAGCCCCCTCCACCCACCAAAAGAAAATCCCCCCACTCGCCCCCCAACTGCCCTCCATGTGCTGGGGCTACACTGACAGCTTGGACCCCAGACCCTAGCATATGGGGGCCAGACCAAGTGGCCTGCTCCTCAATGTGCTCCACAGCTGGGGCTCTGCTGGAGTGGGCAGTGGAGCTTCATGTAACCACATGTCCCTGACTCCTCACCCGCAAAGCTCCACTCCTTATGGGTGTAGACAAGAAAACTGAAAGGGTGTGAAATATCCAACAGAGCTCATTGCTTTCGAGGACAATTAGATTTACATTTATAATAAGAAAACAATTACATTTAAAATGGTTTTGCATTTAGTCTAAATCCATGGTGTCACCATTGCAAAGGTAAAACAGCTAAATGACATTCATCCATCAGTTTCTGGATATGTGCACCACTGCTTTTTGTTCGTGTTTTCATGTCATATTTAAGAATAAATGTAAACTAAATGTAGACATTTTCATCTTCTTCCGTCTTTTCTACATTAGTCATTTAAGACTGAAACCTTTACCTTCATCTCTGAGCATCTTTAAAAGTGTCTGAACTCAGATTCACTCTGCAGTGATGAGTAATGTTCTGCCTGAGTATGCATGATCCAGATCACTGCCATCATCAGTTAGGCTTACCACCATCCAGAATGCCTTTCTGCCTTTGAGACAAATGATGGAGGTGGAGGTATTGGTGTGTTTTCTGACACTGGTGTTGGTGAGCAAGTGTGTTGATATGAAGGACTTGTTGATTTTTTTTTTCTGTATTTCTTCTAAATGAAAGAACGTCTATGAAAAATACAGTAAATTGATTTTACCTTATTTCTTTTGCTCCAGAGTGTTCATGTCCATAAAATAGTCTCACATGTTGACCTCTGAGCAGAGTTATGGCTGCACAAAGACAAATAATATTCAGTAGTGTATTGGTGATAGGACGTGACATGACATGATATACTGTGTGCATAAAATCTGGTCCATTATTTAAAGGTTTCCCTGTACACCAAATACATCATGCCTCACTACAGTATGGAGCCTATGAGAGCTATTTAGATATACTTTAAGTCATTCAAGCTTCAGATGTAGTCACAAGTCCTTAGAGGCACATTCAGGACATGATTCCTTCTCTCAGTCACCCCGATACACTTAAACACAGTACTGAGGAAATTACTTTAGAAGATGAAGTTTGGCCTGACTTAACCTCTCAATTTTGATTTGAACAGAAGTTGACTCATAACAGGAATATCTGGGCATTCTGATGCTAATAGGAGCTTTAACCACCTACTTAACCGCATGGCTCTCTATACAGCTCCAGTCATCCCCATCCTGGTGTGTGTGTGTGTGTGTGTGTGTGTGTGTATGTGTGTGTATGTGTGTGTGTGTGTGTGTGTGTGTGTGTGTGTGTGTGTGTGTGTGTGTGTGTATGTGTGTGCGTTTGTGACAGGGAGAGAGAGAGAGAGAGAGAGAGAGAGAGAGAGAGAGAGAGCGAGAGAGGGAGGGAGGGAGAAAAATAAGCATGTTAAAAAAGATGATGCCACTTTTCTTCAGGATTGTGTATCTTATAAATCCATCCCATGCAGAGTTATGGTATTTTTAAGGTGATTAATGATTGGAGGGATTTTGCTCATTATCTATCTGGGTGGCTCTGACAGTCTTGTGTTGGTGGAGTCCAGGGTCACCACTTAGCAATATGACCCTTTAATACCGTGGGGATGCTTGCTGCTTGGCCTGTCATGGCACAATACAGTGCAGGAGCAAAGACAGGTGGTCATTAAATTTGCTGTAATCCCCTTTATGAATAGCTCATGGGCAAGGACACACAGAGTGAAAAAGCAAAGGATGGAGGGATGGGGAGAGATAGACAAAGGGTTGGAGACAGACAGGACAACAAGGGGCGACAGAGGTGAGGGTGGGGAGCATTTGATGCTTGGCCTACGGAGCTCTTTAGCAGAGTCTGCAGGCCATGCTTCAGAGCGGATGTGTTAACAGTTTCAGGATCAATGGAGGGAGAAATCCCCACAAAGGGTGGTGTACAAATATTGTGGGAAATCCGTCCGCTCTTTAATATTTCATGAAGGCCCACAATCTATTCATGGGACTCCATTCCTTTGGAGGGGCCCGCATTCAGGCTCACTCCACAGTCTCAATGGGCAGCTCTTAATTGAGTGCCCGCTCATTCTTCATCTCCCTGGCAGATTGTTCCCCCTGAAAGCCCCTGCCTCTTCATCCTCCTCTTCTTCTCCCTGAGAGTGGCCAAAGAAAAGGGGCATGCCTTGCTGGTGGTGCATGTGGGAGGGTGAATGAGTAAAGGGGTAGTTGTGGATCAAATATGATAATAGGGCAAGAGGGGATGGTAGTGTGCAGGGAGGTGGGAGCAGGGGGCTAATTCTTGGGGTGGGTGACAGGATGAGTAGGAGAGGTTGTATTCCCCTAGAAGATGGCAGGGTGTGTGTATCCACATTGAAAGGATGAGAGTTTGTCATTGATGATCCTACTGATGCTAGCTGGTGTGACTTTTTCTTATATAACAATTTGCTCTTGTCTTTATTAGAGACAATGTGTGAAAGAAATGAATGGAATGTTAAGTTTTGACCTGAACAACATAACCAGCATGTGATAAACATTCATGATGGGGCCAAACAGTCAGAAAAAAAGTCTGGATTTTCCAATAAACAACCCACATCTGTTATTAGATACACAACCATTATCTTATATATTGTGTTTGGTGTTTTAGATGTTCAGATTTCTGCTTCCACTGAGTCAAAACGTGATTAAGGAGGAAATCTACTCCACTGTATATGGAGCTCTGTATGGTTACCCTGTTGAGCTCACTCAACAGGGTAAGAGATGGGTGTTGAGATACGAAAACAACTAATAATATATATTTTTGAAGCATTTCATGGTTTAAAGTCTGGTGAATTTAATACTAATGCTGAAGGACATGTAGCTTGTTAGATCTTAGGTGCTCAGGGAAGTCACATAATTGTTGTTTGTTGAAGGCACAAGGCCTCTGTTTCCAATATTTTAGCCATTCTTTTCAAAGCATGTCTTTTTTAGGCCCTTAACATTGTGGTGCTCTAAAGATTCTGACTCTTCATTACACCTACATCTCATTCATTGTCTACTATAATGTGTTAACCTTATATGAAGAGTGATAGAGCTTTTCACGTGAAAGCACTATGGATGCTCATCTCACTGTGCGGTTAAAGGTTTTCAGATTAACGTTAAGACTTGACCATAAATGTACACCTCATGCCTGCACTGAGCGCTTCATCCGGCCTAGTGCTTCCCAGTGTCCTGACTGGAGCTGGACAGCCAGCTGGGAGCGTGGCCTGAGGGCTCTGGCATAATCAGGGTCTCCAGCTGCAACCCGGGCTCCTGATCCCTGATTAAAGGTCATCCTGCTATTTCTAAGGGCCTGTAAGACTCTGGGAGCCCAGCTCGCTCCTGGTGACTCCCCTTACACCACCTATGTGTGTCCAACAGGCTTATACTGGCTCACAAGGGACGGAGAGGACCTGCAGAGAAGAGTCCAAGAAAGAAGAAAATCCTCAGCACGGTTACCACGAGCAAGGATCCATGCTGGATAAATAATTTATCCCTGTAATACCACGCCTGCTCTCCAGCCCCAGCACCCCCCGGTGGAGTGTGGCAGAGCCGTGCTAAATGGATTCTGCAGAGGAAGAGATTTAAAGCTTTGATAGCGCTCAGTGTGTTTCAGGCGGCTGTATCGCAGAGCTTTGAGAGATTGTTCTCAGGTTCAGTTCTGGATTTTCAGGAAGATTTTGCAGCGGTGACCCAGCTATGATTCAGTTTCCAGGGTTTATTTAGATTCAGTTTTTTAAATGTCTCCAACCACATCTATTCGAGAGTTTGCTTACACTTAAATGTTCAAGCTTGCTTTCCTTTGTCTGTGCATTTTACAGGAGTGAGAAGGAAATGATGAAGTTGTGCCAGAAATGTAAATTTGAACGAATGCCTGCTGATCTTTATACAAAACAAATATCTTTTTTTATATCATGATTGTGGTATCTTCTAAATGTAAACAGAAAGTACATAGCTATGAAATTCAAGTCTGGAGCTGACAGAGGCCCTGAGTGGCTACAGTGAGAAAAAATGTGTCTATCACAACATATTGCACTTAAGAGCCTGAACACACCTAACACAGTTAAATCTTTGGTTTTAAGACAAGTAGCTGGCAGTGGAGCTCATACTTTCTATCACTAATGGTGGATTCCCCAGGAAACCCGCCAAGCACTTCTTCACTAACTCCCGGCCAGACATGGTACCTGTCAGGAATCCCTCCAGCCAGCACAACCTAGGGCAGCTAGGTGAAATCTAGTCCACACTCCTGGGCTACACACACTGCAGCAATGAGGATCTGTGGAAGACAAGGGAAGAACAGCAACACGCCAGGTATGAAGAACTGTGATAGTTAGAGCATTCTCAGAGGATGGAACCCTCCAGAATGAATTTAGACTTTCCCTCAATGTTCACATAAACAAAGCTAGTCTGTTGTGTTGGCTGTCTGCAGTATCTTGTGTGCATAAATTAATTGAAACAAGGGAACAAACAGTTGCCCTTCATGTGCAAAAATTGATGCTCTGAGCACTCATGGAATCTGAAATGTTTCACACATTTTGGAACCTTGCAGAGACTGTTCGGTATTAGAGTCTAGAAAAGCCCTGAGTGGTGTAACATGATCGCAGTTTGCTTGTTAACCAACAAGATGATTAAATTCACTTACATAATCCCTGGCAGTCCATGGGGTCAGGAAGTGGTTCATGAACAATCTAATCCAGCCTCCGGATATGGGATACTCTCCTGATGCCGCTCTGCTGGGCCATTGTATCAGTAGGCATTAACTCCACACGTGGCGGCTAAGGCTGAGATGGGCACGTGATTGGAAATTACCAACAGACTTGGCTAAAAACACTGGATTCTGGAATTTCCTTGATCAACACATAACTTTGGACAACTTCTGCTTCCCATGACTGCACCCCAGAATGTATCAGTGCTGTAACAACATTATTTACAATTTATATTTGTTTTATCACACCGCCCAGTTCATCCAGTGGATCCTGTAACTTTCCATTCTTTGCTCCTCTTGTAAGTGTTGTGGTAAAAAGATTGACCTGCCTCAGTCCCAGTCTACAAATTAATTCTTCTGAGTGGCAGCTCAAAGCCCTCAAATTATTTATACTTTTATTATTGGTCAGGGTGTCACTTAGATAAACACAGCGGAGGTTCATCTCCCCGGATCCACAAAAAGCCAGAGTGTGCCGCATCCAATGGCTCTAGTGAACTTTGACCCTGACGGGTCACAGAGAGCATTTGTCCATTGGTAATTGGACAGAAGGGCCCTTTCGCTCTTCATTTAACCTTTGAGGTTCAAATCTTTCTTCCCCATCTACCATAAAGCCTCTGGTCCTGACCCAGTGTTTTCAGGCCTATCTTTCCACCCCCATCACAGGCCTTTGAAAACTGGAGAAAAGCTGGAGTGTGCTTGCCCTGTCGGAGACAATGGCGGAGTTAGTGACCCCTGACCTGGCAGGCTGAGGCCATTCTTCCTGGATCAGGCACTGCCTTTCGATACGGTACGTTATTGCTCCACAGCTTGGCAACAGAAAGAGGGTAAACACTTGTTAAGATTCTTCTTCTTCAGGCTCACCCTCAACTTCTTTTCTCTCGTGGTTGCTTGGCTTATATTTTTTTCCCCTTTTAGGGGGTTTGTGGATCTGTTTAAGTATGGACAGGAGTTAAGGCAGGCCCCTTGTTTGATATTCAGGCAGCAGCTTCATAATCCATCATTCTGACAGGTCTTTGTCAATTGGTCCGAAAGAGACAGGAGTCACAGTTTCTGAGAGCACAGAAGAAAATTCTAGGTTAAGTCATGTAAATGGTTTGGACAAGCATCTGCTTGTGTTGAGAACAGCTTCTTGAAGAAAGAAGGTTTTTGGACAAAAGCTTTTCTGAAATATATGAATGGCAGACTGTCTAATTTTAACATGTATACACACACACACACACACACACACACACACATACACACGCGCGCGTACACACACACACACACACACACACACACTCGGGATGGTGTCGGTTTGTTGGAAATTACACTGCTCGATATTTACAATAGTTTTAATTATTTAAATTAAAAATAACAGGGGATAACTTCTTAATTTTACAAAATATTGAAAATAATGCAAATCTCGTTTGCATCAAAAATGGAAACCTTCTATGAATGTTCGACTGGATTCTGATCCTTTCATTATCCCAGGGGATTTTTGTTCCTCTAAATCCAACAAAATTGGGATTGCACTCAATCTAGAAGTACTTCCTTTCCTTAATCTCTTAAGTACTGCCTTGAATCCTTGTGTGTCACTGCTGTGTTACCAGGGAGACCCTGCTTCCCTCCCTAAAGCCTCAGTGGTCCCGGGGTAGAGATGGTGGACCTGATGTGTCCAGATGCTGAGCATGCTGCCCCGGCGAGAAGAGCATCCTGTGAAGCGGTCACAAGCATATGGGCTGAAAAGGAAGAGTCCTTTGGAGCTGCTGGCCTTCTCCTGGGGGACAGAAGCCCATTGTCTCTGCTCTGCCCTCCATGCCACTTAATGGTGCAGAACAGCACTGTACAGGATTGTAAACTGCTCTCGGCTCCTTTTGCCCCGTCGGACCCTCAATAGCAGGGCCCTCTCCCTCATTCCCTCTCACTCAGTGGGGGTTTTAGTGCCCTCTTCTTTTATCCCTTTCTTCAACCACCTCCTCCCTTTGCTACTTTTGCTGGGTTGCTCAGTGTTCGCTTGAGTGATGGTCTAATTGTCAAGGAACAATTAAGCCATCTGATTTCTCCCCTCTCCTCTTGTCATGTCTGCTTTGTTTTAGAATGGGGCCGCTTGAGTACAGGAAAGGGCTGGAGGTCACTCCAATATCTGTCTGGGCTTTAATATAAGGTCCATGCCGAGTGGCCCCCAAGTATGGAGAATTTACCGGAGATCCATTGAAGATTCAACCTTTAATGTTTTCTCACTGTTGATTAATTCATTTTTTTATGAATCTGTTGCGCTCATCATGAGGTTACAGTGTGTGTTCATATCTGTTGTGACAATAAAACAAATGTGTAGAGAGTCAGACCTCCCAAAACAAGAGGAAAGTGATTTATTAGCCCTTGTCTAATAATCAGCCCTCTTCAATACCTCCGACTTGTTGAGCCAATAAATCTGTCTCTCCCTCTGTAGACACTGAGAAATATGTTCCCTTTAATAAACAGGTGAAGCAAACAGCTGGGAGACAGCTTCTCCAAAGATGGGATGCCTGTACACTTTCACCCCTGCCATTCCTATTGTTAGTGTAAAGTCACATCTGTGACCCTGTCTGCTCCCTACTCCCATCTTGTCTTTCATCCTCTTCTCTGCTCATACCTTCCGCTCCATTTCCTACTGTCTAGGTTCCTCCCTACTGACAGAAGCAGGGCTCTGTACCTTACTTCCACGCGTACTGCAATGAAACGACCAGAGCTTCTAATCCTGTTTTAATTTGATCCTCCTCAGACATCCAGGTCTTTGTCGCATTGAAAAACTGGCACTGGAAACCAAATTCTCAGACATTTAGTTAGTACATTTGTGCAGTCTGGATGATATTTTTTGTGACATTTTGATTTTTGTCAGGGTTATTCAGACTAAGCTGTAGATTATGCATTCATGGATTTGGTGTTTTTAACCTTGCTAGTGCATAAACCTAAAAAAAAAAGTCTACAGAGTTGCTAATATAATCACACATTTGCTCAGAAAACAGGAAGTGATTGATCTCCAGAAAATCTAAAGTCTATTATATGGCAAACAAAGTTGTTCTGTAGTAACTTATTTGAGTCACATATCTGTAAATAAGCAAAAAGCAAAACATGGAGCATTTTGAGCCTGAATTTTTAGTCCCTGTTGTTCCCAAGGACATTACTAGATTAGGATTTTCACGTTACGTTTTGTAGTCACAGATCAGATCACATATCAGCCATGAATGTGATGTTTTTACACGTGGTTTGGACGAAAGAAACAGAAGAAAAAAAAATCTTCTCACTCTTACTATACATATATTCCGAACATGCGTTTAAACTTGTTTTTAAACACTGAAACACACACACACACGCACGCACACGCACACACACACACACACACACACACACACACACACACACACACACACACACACACACACACACACACTCACACACACACACACACACACACACACACACACACACACACACACACACACACACACCAGGGACCTGTAAGCATGCAATTTTTTATAAACACATTGGGAGGCAGAACAAAAGGGCAGCGACGTCTTGGTGCACACGGAAATGGGCAGCTTTTGGGTGGGGTGGGGGGGCAATGTCTTGCTCAAGGGCACCTCGGCAGTGCTCAGGATGTGAGCCAACATCTCCTACCGCCAGTGTTTTACTGTTTTTACTATTTACGAGCTGATTTATACCATTTTGCATCTAAATATGTGTTAGGTAGGTGTTTTTTGTAGGTTGCATGGTTTTTATTTACAGGGAATGTAGTGAGAGTGAATGGTTTGATTCTTGAGTTTTTGTTACTAAAGAAGTTTTGTATTCCCTTTGAGATTATTATAAAACATAATAATAATAATAATAATAATAATAATAATAATAATAATAATAATAATAATTCGAGGTGGACTGGCGTTGTGCCCAGAGTGTCCCCCACCTCACGCCCCATGCCAGCTGAGATAGGCTCCAGCTCCCCATGACCCACCACGGTGGATAAAGCAGCAATAATCAAAAAGCAATAATAATAATAATAATAATAATAATAATAATAATAATAATAATAATAATAATAATAATAATAATAATAATAATAATAATTTCAGCACAAGTGCGTAACGCTAAAATCTACAGAGTAAAAAGAGAGTAGATGATAAAATATGATAAACAAGGTTAAAACAGAAGCCAGAAAAAAAATTAAAAATTGGGTGAATAGAATTATTTAAAATCCAAAACAAAAAATTCAAATTTCAGCTTCTTTAAAAAATGTTCAGAGCCCACATCTCTATTCCAGAATATACACAGTTAGGATATCATACAGTAGTTATCCTGTCATTCTGGGGAGGATAATCCATGAATGAATAGGTGATTATGACTGTTTTGAAAGAGCATCTAAAACAGATGATGTATTAAATGGGTTTCTTTCTATTAAGTTATAAAATCATTACAAACAAAATATAAGATAAAAATGTTAGTTACTATTCCATTACAATATCAACCACAATATTCCTTTTAATATTTCGGTTTTTATATTTTATATTTGGTGTTAATGCTCTCTTTGCTTGAATCATTTATCTCTCAGACCAACACATCAACAGTTTATTAACATGTGAAACTGATTCACTGTAACATCATCTGAATTATCTATTTTTTGCATTTACACTATGTTTTAGACCACAATCCAGATTAAAAGTAAGTCGAACTGAACAAATGTAGTGAAGAAATGAGAGTCTCATATGTTTTATTGCCAGGCTGAATATTTCTCTCCTCTCAGCTGGTGGTTAATGATCTGCTTGTGAGAGCTCGCTGTGTGACAGCGGTGCAGGGCACTGTGGTGCTAATGAGAGAAGAGGACGGCCAGGCCTCTCCTACCACACATACATCCCTTTGTCTCCCCCTCTGCCCCCCATCATTAGCTTAATGTGTCCCTCTCCCTTAACTAACAAGAGCGCTGCCAGTTTAGCAGTGGGTTCACAGATGCAAATCACTGCCCAGTGTTAATGGAGGCAAATGAAAATTGATTGATTCTCATTCGTAGACCCTTTTTGGTTGCCTGTTCTCCCACTATGTTTTCTTCGTATACAGACCTGGTCTCCTTCACATCTACAGCTCTAACATATTGCAATTTAGCCTTCATTGCTACACACAAGGGGATGACACAAAAGCTAGCCTAGGAGCACATAGCCCTGAAACCTTTGCTTATATGAGATGTGTATGTCTGCTCTTTGACCCAGACTACAGCCTGGAGCGTGGCCTTGTTAAACAGTCAAAAGGCAGAGTTCAAACTTGTGATTTTCCTTCATCGGCAAAAGAACGCTGAGCACCTCTCTTGAGTTATCTTCCCTCTAAACTAAAGAGTGGATCGTATGCAAACGCACAACTAATTCATCAAGTAGCGGACACTGGACTGAATGTCCAAGATAGGCCTGGTTGTTATTGATCTTCACTGAGATTTTTGCAATTTACGTATTGATTTCAAACAGTTTGATTGTGCACGATGAACAAATCAGTCTTGGCATGACTGAAACATCAAGCAGTAAAGGTTGAACTAGACAAGTGAGTGTTGAAACAATTGAGAGGTTAGGCAGAGGTGCTCAAATCCAAAGTGTTACCCTTGTGAGAACTGCAGGATGTAGCATCTTTGATGCCAGATGCACATTAGATACTACAGTTCTTGATAAAATAGCCTCTGCTGATCTGATTTGGCCTTGCAGACAAGTGATGGTATCCATCAACACCTTTCGATATAGCAGCGTAATGAGCTGTGATGGATGGAAATGCCACATGTAGAAAAGAACATTCAGCTCCCCTAGTTCTTCCTGTTCTGCCAGAGCCTGTCCATCCTGTTTGTTTACCAATCAATTGATCACCCCCTGGTCTCCTTTTGTGATCAGACAGGCCTCCTCTGCTCCTTTTCCTTTCTCATCTCTCTTGTACGCCAAGAAGGAAGAAATAGAGGGTTAGTGAAACATTAACCAGACGGAAGAGAAGTGGCAGTGATGAAATGGACCTGGAGGGATGATGCTGTTGTAATCTTCCAAAGGAACAATTGTTCCTGAGGTTGTATACCACTAACCAGGGTCAGCTGAGGGGTCACAGTGGACTTTCATTCAGGCTTTATCTTTTGGATGAGACTGGGGCTCATTATGTAGATATACAAGACCACATAGGACAAATATGTGACCTTGAAATAAAAAGAAACTGCATAGGTTTTTATGCCTTTTGTGGGTAGGAAAACTATAAGGAAGTCCTTCATGAGAGTTGAGTTCACATGACAGGATATTTAGCTACAACAATCAATGTGTATCTGGTCGAATTTATGGAAAGCTGGGAAAAATGTACACATGATGTTTATCTCACCGAGTGAAAAACATCGACCTCCCAGGAAGTGCTGCTCACAAAAACACTGAACCACATTGTCTTGCTTTGGCTAATGACAGATAGCTTTACATCATTCCACAGACCATACCGTGAGACCACAATGCCCATCAATTTAACAAGCAAAAATGTTCAAAAATACCTCCCCATCCCTCTAAATAACACCACCAACACACACCCACACACTCCCCTGCCCTGCTCCAAAATTCACACGTACACAATCACACAAAAACCAACACGTTTCAGAATTTCAAACCAATCAAACCCAATAAAACTAACAAAGCTGGGCAAGTTTTTTGAGTAGGGTATGAAAGAAAATGAGAGAAGGCCCTACAATGAAAGCCAGTGAAAGGAGGGCCATTTGCTAAGCTATCATTCATGAGGCATGGGTCCCATGCCTGTACAAGCTTGCTCCCAGCTCTACACACTTGTTGCCATTGTGACACACTGGCAGAGAGAAGCCTCTGTAGTCCCGGGGATCAATTCAACCCTGACACCACACTAAACCAGGGTGCCATTTGTTCAGAGGAACCCCCTGAAACCCCTCTCCCCATCTGTCAGGGGGCCTCCGAGGGACTTTGTGTCCGTGTGTGTGTGAATGTGAGTGGGTGGGCAAGGGGGAGTGAGAGAGGAGGTTAATCAAGATTTGGATGTGGATGGGAGTGGTAGGAGGGCTGGTATGAAGAAGAAGTGTTTGCGTGTGTGTGCGTGTGAGAGAGTGAATGTGTGGTAGGGCCGCACGGTCATTATGCTGATTTTCCTATTCCTTTCAAGACATTAGAAGAATGCTTTCTTTTACATTCCTTTATCCTTTAGCCGGGCAGTGTTCTACCACCTTGCTGCCCACTTTTATGCTACGGCAAGGGTGGCCATAGGGACGGAAATCTGGGAATCAAGTCAATTATGGATGGTGGCTTGCAGATAAGACTCAAAGAAAGACAGCACGGAACAGGGAGAGGGAGCAAAACTGCTGCTTTTTAATCATTTAGTTGAATCCAGGAGGATAACAGCAGCAAGCCTTTCCTGACCGAGCTGCCTGTTTTATCCAATCAGATGTGACGGTACTAACTAGATCTGTTCTCACGTAGCCCTCCCTCTTGAGAGCCAAATAAACTTGATTCTTCTTTTTAAACCACAGGACTTCCTGCAATAGCTTAACATCCCTGCACACCTGCAAATTCTAAACCACCAGCTTTGTTTTCTATTTGTGTTCCTGCCATTGATGATGCAGAAAAGACCTGACAACCATTTGTTCTTTTTCTCAATTAAAAAAAAACGAGAGTCCCTTTCAAACGCTTCCGTGCAGCAAGCCGCCTGAAAGCACAACTCCTGTTAAGTTCACACATCCGTGGCCCTAAAAACCAACCGCACACTGTGTCCTGCTGACCGCAGTGTTCGATTGGGGTCCGTGTTGGTTCTAGCTCACAATGGGGCAAGTGCTGACCTCTGGCCTTGGAACTGACCCCCTCTCTTCCAGGGATGAGGTGCTGAAACAGATGTGGGTAAACTTCCCCATGTGAACAAGAGAGAGGGGCCCACTTGTTAAAGGACTCTACATTCCCCCTCGTCTTAGAGTAAGTAAAGCTCAAAGTGGAGGGTGGGTCTAATTGGAAAATGTCTGCATATGGGTTTCCAATGGCAGTAGATGAGCTGAAGATTACAATAGATATCGGAGAGGAAACGGAAAACCCATAAAAAGGTTTCGCTTCGTACATTCTCCTAATTGTCTGTGTAAAGGTGTAATGAGCACCATTTTGAACTCTGTGCAACTAATTACTCAACCTTGTATGAATGAAACACAGAATCTCAGATTCACAACTTGGATAATCCAGTAATCTTTCAATGTCCATCTAAATATTATTACATATTATTGCTAAAAAAAAGCATTCCAGTGATTTGTAAAATCTGGTAATAACCCATGGTTATGGGTTATTGCTTAAACATCTATGTTTATCATCATATGCTAGGTGCGGCAGTAGAAGTAAGATCGGGGCTAAAAAATCCAGCCCGACCCGAACCGAGCCTGAGGGTATTAAAGCCCGACCCGACCCGACCCGAACATAATTATGGAAATTTTGAGCCTGACCTGGCCCGAATTTCGAGCCGGGTCGGCCCGTATCCAAGGATTCAGGCTTAAGATCTTACCTCTACTTTCAGTGCATACGATCGGAAAGGTAAAGTGACAGAAGATACAGCTGACTCATGGAGGGAACTGACCAGGTATTGTAGATGGATGTTTCTCATACAGCACTTTCTCTGTTTTACCTAAATTATTTATTTTATTTTATAAGGGTATTCGTTTGAGATACATAATATATAAATTTAGATTTATTAAAAAAGTTCGGGCCGGGTCAGGCTTGGATCATAAGATCTTAAGCCCAAGCCCAATTCCAACAAAAATCTAGGCCGACCCAACTCGACCCCGAGGGTTTAAAGCCCGACCCGACCTGACCCGAATCACTGACTTTTTGAAGCCGACCCGGCCCGAATTTCAAGCCGGGTCGGCTTAAGATCTTACCTCTAGGCTGCAGTGGCTCAGCAGTAGAGCAGCAGAGTGGGTCGTCCAATGTCCCAAGATCGGTGGATCGATTCCCGCTCCTGCCCAAAAACACCCGGAGTGTGAGCTGACAGTGGGAGGTGTCAGCTCACACTGCTGAGGCGCCCTTGAGCAAGGCGCAGTCCCCTCTTACAAGTTGCTCATTTGGGTGCACCAAGCAGGATCTGCCCGCCACTCTACCTCCCACTGTATGCGTACAGGCCCCCTTGTGTGTTCAGGGCCTATACACACTAATATACTGTATCAAAGATGCGAATCAAACCTATGACTTCCATACCGGATCGGTCGAGGCCCGGGTTAACAACGACCGCCATCGGCGCTGTTGACCTACAGGGCGCAGGTGGAAATTGGATTACTGTTGGTCGAAGAAGGAGAGGAGGAAAGTGCGTTCGCACGAAGAAAGAGAAGAGGAGCGCCAAGAGTATAGGACTAAGAGTAGGGACGTTGAATGTTGGAACTATGACAGGAAAAGGTAGAGAGTTGGTCGACATGATGCAGAGGAGGAAGGTAGACATACTGTGTGTCCAGGAGACCAGGTGGAAAGGTAGCAAGGCTAGAAGTTTAGGAGCAGGGTTCAAGTTGTTCTATCATGGTGTAAATGGGAAGAGAAATGGAGTAGGAGTTATCTTGAAGGAGGAGTTTGTTAGGAATGTCCTGGAGGTAAAAAGAGTGTCGGATAGAGTGATGAGTCTGAAGCTAGAAATAGAAGGTGTGATGTTCAATGTTGTTAGTGGGTATGCCCCACAGGTAGGATGTGAGCTGGAGGAGAAGGAGAAATTCTGGTTGGACTTTGATGAAGTGATGCAGAGCATACCTAGAAGTGAGAGAGTTGTCATTGGCGCAGACTTCAATGGACATGTTGGTGCAGGTAACAGAGGTGATGAGGAAGTGATGGGCAGGTTTGGTATCCAGGAGAGGAACGCAGAAGGACAGATGGTAGTTGACTTTGCAAAAAGGATGGAAATGGCTGTAGTGAATACTTTCTTCCAGAAGAGGCAGGAACATAGGGTGACCTATAAGAGTGGTGGTTGGAGCACACAGGTAGACTACATCTTGTGTAGACGATGTAACCTGAAGGAGATCATTGACTGTAAAGTAGTGGTAGGCGAGAGTGTAGCCAAACAGCATAGGATGGTGGTGTGTAGGATGACTCTGGTGGTGAGGAAGATGAAGAGGGCAAAGACAGAGCAGAGGACGAAATGGTGGAAGATAAAAAAGGAAGGGCATTGCATGACCTTTAGGAAGGAGTTAAGACAGGCTCTGGGTGGTCAGGAGGTGCTTCCAGATGACTGGACAACTACAGCTAATGTGATCAGGGAGACAGGTAGGATAGTATTTGGTGTGTCATCTGGAAGGAAAGTAGATAAGGAGACTTGGTGGTGGAATGAGGAGGTACAGGAGTGTATACAAAGAAAGAGGTTAGCTAAGAAGAAGTGGGACACTGAGAGGACTGAGGAGAGTAGACAGGAGTACAGGGAGATGCAGCGTAAGGTGAAGGTAGAGGTAGCAAAGGCCAAACAAGAAGCTTATGATGACTTGTATGCTAGGTTGGACAGTAAGGAGGGAGAGACTGATCTATACAGGCTGGCAAGACAGAGAGACAGAGATGGGAAGGACGTGCAGCAGGTTAGGGTGATTAAGGATAGGGATGGAAGTCTATTGACAGGTGCCAGCAGTGTGATGGGAAGATGGAAAGAGTACTTTGAAGAGTTGATGAACGTGGAAAATGAGAGAGAACAAAGACTAGAAGAGGTGACTGTTGTGGACCAGGATGTAGCAAAGATTAGCCAGGATGAAGTGAGGAGAGCACTGAAGAGGATGAAGAGTGGAAAGGCAGTCGGTCCTGATGATATACCTGTAGAGGTTTGGAAGTGTCTAGGAGAGGTGGCAGTAGAGTTTCTGACTGGGTTGTTCAACAGGATCTTAGATAGTGAGAAGATGCCTGAGGAGTGGAGGAGAAGTGTGCTGGTGCCCATTTTTAAGAACAAGGGAGATGTGCAGAGTTGTGGCAACTACAGAGGAATAAAGCTGATGAGCCATACAATGAAGTTATGGGAAAGAGTAGTGGAAGCTAGACTAAGGGCAGAAGTGAGCATTTGTGAGCAGCAGTATGGTTTCATGCCAAAAAAGAGTACTACAGATGCAGTATTTGCTTTGAGGATGTTGATAGAGAAGTACAGAGAAGGCCAGACGGAGCTGCATTGTGTTTTTGTAGATCTGGAGAAAGCTTATGACAGGGTGCCCAGAGAGGAACTGTGGTATTGTATGAGGAAGTCTGGAGTGGCAGAGAAGTATGTTAGAGCGGTGCAGGACATGTATGAGGACTGTAAGACAGTGGTGAGGTGTGCTGTAGGTGTGACAGAGGAGTTCAAGGTGGAGGTGGGACTGCATCAGGGATCAGCTCTGAGCCCCTTCTTGTTCGCTATGGTGATGGACAGGCTGACAGACGAGGTTAGACAGGAATCTCCATGGACTATGATGTTTGCAGATGACATTGTGATCTGCAGTGAGAGTAGGGACGAGGTGGAGGAGAAGTTAGAGAAGTGGAGGTTTGTCCTGGAAAGGAGAGGGATGAAGGTTAGCCGCAGTAAGACAGAGTACATGTGTGTGAATGAGAGGGACCCAAGTGGAAGAGTGAGGTTACAGGGAGAAGAGATCAAGAAGGTGGAGGATTTTAAGTACTTAGGGTCAACAGTCCAGAGCAATGGAGAGTGTGGAAAAGAGGTGAAGAAGCGTGTGCAGGCAGGATGGAATGGGTGGAGAAAAGTGTCAGGTGTGATGTGTGATAGAAGAGTTTCAGCTAAAATGAAAGGAAAGGTGTACAAAACTGTGGTGAGACCAGCGATGTTGTTTGGTCTAGAGACAGTGTCACTGAGGAAAAGACAGGAGGCAGAGCTGGAGGTAGCAGAGATGAAGATGCTGAGGTTCTCTTTGGGAGTGACCAGGAAGGATAGGATCAGGAATGAGTACATCAGAGGGACAGCACATGTTAGAGGTTTTGGAGATAAAGTCAGAGAGGCCTGACTGAGATGGTTTGGACATGTCCAGAGGAGAGATAGTGAATATATTGGTAGAAGGATGCTGAGTTTTGAACTGCCAGGCAGGAGGCCTAGAGGAAGACCAAAGAGGAGGTTTATGGATGTAGTGAAAGAGGACATGAAGGTAGTTGGTGTGAGAGAAGAGGATGCAAAGGACAGGGTTAGATGGAGGCAATTGATTCGCTGTGGCGACCCCTGAAGGGAAAAGCCGAAAGGAAAAGAAGAAGAAGAAGATACTGTATATGCATGTGATTTGACTAATGAGAGTGTGCCACTAATTTCCCTTCGGGGATTAATCAAGTATCTAAAGTTAAAAAATATGGGTGGAAAAAAGTACATTTTCCCATGCAAATCCACCACATCACCAGCAGATGGCACTCCTTCATGAGAGTGATCATCTCAGCATTTGAATGAGCCAACAACATTAGAAACAACAACACCCTTCATCTAGAATGCACAAAGAACAGAGTGATGGTATTCACTACTTCTCATTTGGGAAGTAAAATGGTACAAATGTCTACTATTATTGTTCTGCTTCTGCATGTTTTTCAAAATTAAAACAGTTATGGAACGTTTCACTGACTGCAGATAGAAAACCCAAAAATGTATGAGGGGTCAACATTTATCCTGTTTCTATTTCATTGCTTTATTTTGCACAGATCACATGCCAATATCATAGCTTTAATTTACCTACATTATTCAATAAGAATAAAAAACTGTGCGGAGAAAACATACATACATATTTTTTCTGTAAAATATGATGGTCTTATGGGCTTTAATGTATCATTGTACATGAAAATAATCACATAATATTACTGCTAACAACACTAGTAACAGACTTTATATATGAATAAACACATTTAGATTGATTCACTATGAACACAGTCACTGGGTTTCCAGTGACTAACTTGTAGAATTGTAACTTTATTCTGATTTCTAAAAGCAAGGATTCTCACTTTATTAAGAATAGATGCAAATAAACTTTTCTATATTTGGTTGCTGTGGTAACTGCTGGTTTTGTTAACACATCGGGGACGTATCAAGACAGGCTTCTACTGGCTCCTCCCTATCGGGCTCTTGTGAACCTAATAATTAAAAGCATCATCAGACTTGGATACCAGTGGAGGGACAAAGGCTGAGAAAGGTAATAACCGGCCATTTAAATCACCCCAATGGGGCAGCCTGCTTGGATACAGTGGGGACCTTTTCTTCAGCCTTTCAGACACAGTCCAAAAATGTAAGGGGTGTCTGTCCAGAGAAGAATTCTCCCAGTGTGTTAGTGGGAGGACGAGAATCATGAGTGTCCTAAGGGTGAACTTCTCATTTTTTCTGTGGCTGAGGAGTCATAAATGCCTTGTTCCCATTGTGTGGGAACTCATCTTGGACATTGTCCCTGTGGTTCTGCACACCAGTAGCCAATAAGTGAAACATGGTCTCCTATTGAGCAGCAGTCTAGCATTCCTGACATTTCCAGTCGTCCGTCTGGCATGAGGTTGGAAGAGACGCTGTCAAGCCGAGAAACCGTGTTTTGGTCACTTTTACTGGTGAGGAGGCTTTGAATGTCTCCTGAGTGGAATGCAATAGTCTGGCATCAAAATTCTCTTTTTCACCAAATGCAAAGAACAAACCATGATACAACCTGAGGGTCAACTGCATATCGATGATATGACCAGACTGAGAAACTGACATGACTTTCTGCTTTTGCCTAAATTTTATGTATTCTCACATTTCCAACATTGTGTGAAATGGGACATTTTCAGCCCTGACTGAACTCATGGGTTCATAGTGTTTGTATCAAATTATGGTGTATAATTTATCACAAAACTACTAACAAATCAAAAACTCACCGAAGCAAATTCAGAAGTATTAGAATGATATGAT
This sequence comes from Antennarius maculatus, assembly GCA_013358685.1. Lineage (NCBI taxonomy): Eukaryota > Metazoa > Chordata > Actinopteri > Lophiiformes > Antennariidae > Antennarius > Antennarius maculatus. The sequence continues at coordinate 16,674,822 of CM023607.1, forward strand.
GTTTCTTTAAAATGTAAAAGTCAAGACAAAAGGATCTCAGCATGAGCTTTGTCAAAACATAAAAGATTTATTTCTTGTTGAACAGTCAACTCGATGATAAGTTCACCTAAAATCTTGAGATCCAGAGCTCCAGGAAACCAGTTGTCTGACTGCACAAATCAGCTCATTACCAGTAAAGCTGCTGCTGGAAAACTTTGATGATCATTAGAAAACTCTCGAATGATTTCTACCAGACATTTGAGTTCAAGGCAGATTTCCTATCCAAACCTGCACCTCACTTTCTAATATCTTCCATCGCTGGGGTTCCTTCCTGCCTCTGCTGCTTCAGCTCCACTTTTAATGAGACAGAGAGGGTGCAGCCGGCTCTGTCAGGGTCGGCCATGAATTACAGTGAATGAAAAAAGTGAATTCCTGGAGGGCAGGAGACGGGCCTGGCGCTCGGCCCTGAAGCCCCAAGAAGGCATCTACCTAATCAACAGTCCAGTGGGAGTCCTCGTTTCATTATTAACTCAGTAGTAGTTCTAAAAAAATGCAACCAGGGGCTTTCTTTCTTAATGCTGTTACAAGTTGGGGAATGATAACTTTCACATTGGCACCATTTTATCTCAGCATTCCTAATGGGAATACTTTTGTCCTCTGTAAGTAGTTTGTGTGCATCTTATACATAAATTTTGTCTGTAGCATATGAAATAAATGAAACATACTTTATTATTATGCAAATAGGTTCTTATTTTGAAGATAATTTCCAGGGTGACCTCACACAAAGAAATTATAAAAATAATTTAAGCTCCAAAAATAGCAAAAAAAAAATAAAATAAATTGAACCATCAAATAAAAGTCACCAACAGGAACTCAGGAAACTGAAAACCTTCAGTCCCTGTTTAGCTAAAAGATTAACTGTCGTTGCCCTCCTGCCTAAAAAAGGCAATCTGCAGGACATCAAGAACTGGCGCCCTGTGTCACTGCTCTGCACGGATTACAAGATTCTGTCCAAGGCTTTGGCTACCAGGCTAAGGGAAGCTATGGAGCAGGTCATCCACCGGGATCAAACCTACTGTGTGCCCGGCAGGTCCATGGTAGACAATGTCTACCTAATTCGAGATGTTTTGGAGGTTTCCAGATCATTGGGTGTAAATGCTGGTCTTATTTCATTAGATCAAGAAAAGGCATTTGACCGTGTTGAGCACAGCTTCCTCTGGAAAACTATGGAGGGGTTTGGGTTCAGCACCGGTTTTATTGCCATGATCCAGGTGTTGTACAGTGACGTTGAGAGTATACTGAAGTTTAACGGCAGTTTGTGTGCCCCCTTCAGAGTGCACCGGGGCATCCGGCAGGGCTGTGCTCTGTCTGGGATGCTCTATGCACTCTCCCTGGAACCCCTCCTCTGTAAAATCCGCAAAAGCATCGACGGTTTAATTTTACCTGGTGTTGGAGAGAGCATTATTTTATCTGCCTATGCTGATGATGTTGTTGTTCTTATCAAAGACCAAAGAGATGTTGATGTTTTGGTGGGTCTAACAAACTCATTCAATGTTTTAACTGCTGCAAAAGTAAACTGGAGCAAAAGTGAAGCCCTTGCTGTTGGTGAGTGGAATGGCAACCTCCCGGTTCTTCCTCAAAACCTGTGTTGGAAGACTGACGGTCTCAAATATCTCGGTGTGTACCTGGGAAATGAGACAACAACCAGGAAGAATTGGGAAGGCGTCATTGAAAAAATAGAAAGAAAACTTAAAAAATGGAAATGGTTGCTCCCCAGAATGTCGTACAGAGGTCGAGTTTTAGTGATAAACAACCTGGTAGCCTCACAGCTGTGGCACCGCTTGGCCTGTATGGACCCTCCATCAGGGTTTCTAGCCCAAATCCAGACCAAACTTGTTAACTTTTTCTGGGATGGGCTGCATTGGGTGCCTCAAGGAGTGTTGTTTTTATCAAGAGAGGAGGGAGGACAAGGCCTCATCCACCTGGCTAGTAGAACAGCCACGTTCAGATTACAGTTCATCCAGCGGTTTCTTACCGGACCAGCGGATCTGACGTGGAGAGAGGTAGCCAGCTGCATATTCAAACGTGTGAGTAACTTGGGACTGGATGCTGCACTGTTTTTAATGGATTCTAAGCTTCTAAAGTTAAATGGTTTGCCTCCTTTCTATCATGGTGTTTTTAAGTCATGGGCCCTTTTTAAAAGAAGCCCAGGGAAACGCTCTGACTCTCTGTTCTGGTTACTGAAGGAACCACTAGTACATGGAGCCAGGCTGGATGTCTGCAGTGGAGCCACACCTGGGCTGTCTGCAGCGCTTTACAGGACCAGGACCCTGACCCTCCAGCAGCTGGCGGACAACACCGGGCCAGCGTTGGCGGATGCCCAGGCTGTGAGCTCCCTGCTGAACATCCAGTCCACCAGGGTGGCTCAGAGGGTGCTACAACTGTGGAGGCAAAGACTCTCCGGGAAGGAGAGAAGCCTCCTCCTGGACTATAGTACAGGGACTGTGCCGGACAGCAAAGATCCTTTCCCTGAGGTCCACATCAGTCCCCTGTTTGGGGAGCTGGAGGGTCCCCTCCTCAGAGATGAATGACAAATCAGCCTGCACACGGCCAACAAAAAAGTACTGTACAAATACTGTGTCAAAGTAATCAACAAGAGAAACCTATGTAACAGAGCGCCCACTGCCTGGGCAAGCAGGATGACGGGAAATGGTCCTGACCCACAGTGGAGACTTCTATACAAACCTCCCCTCAAGAAAAAAACAGCCGACCTCCAGTGGAGAATTTTACACGGTGCCATCAGTTCCAATGCTTTTATCTCTGTTTTTAACCCTGCGGTGTCCAGCCAGTGTCCCTTCTGTCCCCTTCGTGAGACAGTCTTTCATGCTTTTAGTGAGTGTGGGAGACTTGCAGTGCTCTTCACTCTTCTAACGAATGTTTTTAATCTGCTCAGTGAAAATTTTAGTGTAAGGAAATTCGTCTACGGTGCTGGGTACAATAAATCGAATCAGAGAAAGTGGCAGCTTTTAAACTTTATCTCTGGAGAAGCAAAACTCGCAATTTACGTGACCAGGAAGAGAAGAATTGAAAACAATACTGTTCAAGACGCAGCCACTGTTTTTTGCTGTAACATCAGATGTCGCTTAAAACTAGAATTTGGTTTCTATAAAATGACAAAAGACCTAAATAACTTTAGGAACATCTGGTGTCACAAAAATGTCCTATGCACCTTAATTGATGATCAACTCAATTTTGCAAACTTCCTGATATAATGCACTGATTTTTGATTGTATTTCCTCTTACTTTATTGGTTTTTAGTGTTCCTGAAGCTCTTTAGTGTTTTCATCTAATGTAAAATTGTAAAATGTTTTGAATGTGATTAAAGTGTTTTTGAAAAAGTCAAAGTCTTCTTCTTCTTCTTCTTCTTCTTCTTCTTCTTCTTCTTCTTCTTCTTCTTCTTCTTCTTCTTCTTCTTCTTCTTCTTCTTCTTCTTCTTCTTCTTCTTCTTCTTCTTCTTCTTCTTCTTCTTCTTCTTCTTCCTGGGAGGGCGTCATTGAAAAAATAGAAGGGAAACTTAAAAAATGGAAAAGGTTGCTCACCATATATTCGACATGAGGACCAAAGAAACTTGACATTTGATGTTTTTCTTTTAGTGTGTGGAAATGTGCAAAGAAAGATGAAGTGTTATTGGGATGGAGGAGAGAATGTTGTGTTTGAGAACTTTTGTACTATAAAGTGTCATGTTTATTACTGTGAGGGCTGCAATGGCTTCATGACTGATCATCTATATTGTATATTGACAACACTAAAGGAGGGTATGGTTATTAAATTGTGCTGAGCCTTAATGATGACCTCAGCCATTGTATGATCTTCTTCTTCTTCTTCTTCTTCTTCTTCTTCTTCTTCTTCTTCTTCTTCTTCTTCTTCTTCTTCTTCTTCTTCTTCTTCTTCTTCTTCTTCTTCTTCTTCTTCTTCTTCTTCTTCTTCTTCTTCTTCTTCTTCTTCTTCTTCTTCTTCTTCTTCCTGGGAGGGCGTCATTGAAAAAATAGAAGGGAAACTTAAAAAATGGAAAAGGTTGCTCACCAGAATGTCGTACAGAGGTCGAGTTTTAGTGTTTTAGTATTGTTTTTATTGAGAGAGGAGGGGGGACAGGGCCTCATCCACCTGGCTAGTAGAACAGCCACGTTCAGATTAAAGTTCATCCAGCGGTTTCTGACCGGACCAGCGGATCTGACGTGAAGAGATGTAGCCAGCTGCATATTCAGACGTGTGAGTAACTTGGGGCTGAATACTGCACTGTTTTTAATGGATTCTAAATTTCTAAAGTTAATTGGTTTGTCTCTGTTTTATCATGGTGTTTTTAAGTCATGGGCCCTATTTAAAAGCAGCCCAGGAAAAAGCTCTGACTCTCTGTTCAGCGTTGTCCACCAGCTGCTGGTGGACAATGCCGGGCCAGTGTTGGCGGATGCCCAGGCTGTGAGCTCCCTGCTGAACATCCAGTCCACCAGGGTGGCTCAGAGGGTGCTACAACTGTGGAGGCAAAGACTCTCCGGGAAGGAGAGAAGCCTCCTCCTGGACTATAGTACAGGGACTGTGACGGACAGCAAAGATCCTTTCCCTGAGGTCCACATCAGTCCCCTGTTTGGGGAGCTGGAGGGTCCTCTCCTCTGAGATGAACGACAAATCAGCCTGCACACGGCCAACAAAAAAATACTGTACAAATATTGTGTAAAAGTAATCAACAAGAAAGGCCTGGGCCAACAGGATAGCGGGAAATGGACCTGACCCACAGTGGAGACTTCTATACAAACCTCCCCTCAAGAAAAAAACAGCCAACCTCCAGTGGAGAATTTTACACGGTGCCATCAGTTCCAATACTTTTATCTCTGTTTTTAACCCTGCTGTGTCCAGCCGGTGTCCCTTCTGTCCCCTTCGTGAGACAGTCTTTCATGCTTTTAGTGAGTGTACGAGACTTGCAGTGCTCTTCACTCTCTTAAAGAATGTTTTTAATCTGTTCAGTGAAAATTTTAATATCAGGAAATGTATTTATGGTGCTGGGTACAAGAAATCGAATCAAAGAAAGTGGCAGCTTTTAAATTTTATCTCTGGAGAGGCAAAATTTACGTGACCAGGAAGAGGAGAAAACAGTACTGTTCAAGAAGCAGCTACTGTTTTTTGCTGTAACATCAAATGTCGCTTAAAACTAGAATTTGTTTTTTATAAAATGACAAAAGACCTAAATAACTTAAGAAACATCTGGTGTCACAAAAATGTCCTATGCACTTTAGATGACGATCAACTCACTTTTGCGAATTTCCTGACATAATGCACTGATTTTTAAATTGTATTTCTCACTTTAGATTTGTATTTCTCTTTGGTCTTCCTCTAGGCCTCCTGCCTGGCAGTTCAAAACTCAGCATCCTTCTACCAATATATTCACTATCTCTCCTCTGGACATGTCCAAACCATTTCAGTCTGGCCTCTCTGACTGTATCTCCAAAACCTATAACTCTGATGTACTCATTTCTGATCCTATCCTTCCTGGTCACTCCCAAAGAGAACCTCAGCATCTTCATCTCTGCTACCTCCAGCTCTGTCTCCTGTCTTTTCCTCAGTGACACTGTCTCTAGACCAAACAACATCGCTGGTCTCACCACACTTTTGTACAGCTTTCCTTTCATTTTAGCTGAAACTCTTCTATCACACATCACACCTCCACCCGTTCCATCCTGCCTGTACACGCTTCTTCACCTCTTTTCCCCACTCTCCATTGCTTTGGACTGTTAACCCTAAGTACTTGAAATCCTCCACCTTCTTGATCTCTTCTCCCTGTAACCTCACTCTTCCACTTGGGTCCCTCTCATTCACACACATGTACTCTGTCTTACTGCGGCTAACCTTCATTCCTCTCCTTTCCAGGACAAACCTCCACCTCTCTAGCTTCTCCTCCACCTCTTCCCTGCTCTCACTGCAGATCACAATGTCATCTGCAAACATCATAGTCCATGGAGATTCCTGTCTAACCTCGTCTGTCAGCCTGTCCATCACCATAGCGAACAAGAAGGGGCTCAGAGCTGATCCCTGATGCAGTCCCACCTCCACCTTGAACTCCTCTGTCACACCTACAGCACACCTCACTACTGTCTTAAAGTCCTCATACATGTCCTGCACCGCTCTCACACACTTCTCTGCCACTCCAGACTTCCTCATACAATACCACAGTTCCTCTCTGGGCACCCTGTCATAAGTTTTCTCCAACGCCTTGGAAATGTAATGTAATGTTTGACAGGAGAATGAGGAACGATTATTAGAATATCAAGTCTCCAAAATGTTAATTGTTTTAGTAGTGCTCTCTTGGAATCTTCTGTCTGTCAAAATGTTTGATTTTATAATTCATTATGTTTTTGTTCAAACCTAATACAACACTTATTCTCAGGCTTTGGCAGCAGTTCCTTTCCCGAACAGGGAAATCTTCTCAATTCTAACAGCGATGATAACTAAACTAAACTTTGATATATTCTGCCGGCGATGGTCCACTGGTGCCAGCATTTACAAAAATGACTTTCTTTTGAGATGCGCCACAGAACTTTAACACAATACATTTATGGGATCCCCTCCCACTCTCAACAAATCTTCCTCGATGTCAGTAGATGAAGGGAAAGTCGATGAGGAGCACTAACTCTTACTTGCTGTCATAAAATTAATTGTTAAAGGGAAAACAGCATTTACTCTGTGTAAGTGCAGCCTGGGGCTCAGAATTTTACCACTCCAGATTTTAAGTCTCGTTACTGAGAGATTATTAGACTTAATCTAGTAAAGAGGAGCGTGAAGCTGCGATCGCCCCTAAGGCCTTGGAGAGTCCTCAGGAACAGTAGGGGAATTCATCTGAGTCGGCCATATGTCACCTCCCTTGTGCACGCTCTCTGGGGCGGGGGGGGGGGGTAATTCTTAAGTGAAGCCCATTCATACATCACCTGAGGCACTTCGCTGGCAGGTAATGCTTCAGCTTGTGGTCACAGCGGTTCCACGTGGGATGCTGTTGATGGAGCACTGGGTCACCTGCGGTGTGGAGGGGGGTGAGCTTTGCCTCGGGGCAGGTGATGCCTGATAGCAGTGGAGCTGTGAGGTGCTGAGGGACGCCATCGCAGGAGTCCTTTGATTTAGCTGCAGGTGGAAAGAGCTTTGTCAGCAGGTCACTTCTTTTCTCACCCTGCTTAAGGGGTGAGCCTGGAGAGTCAAGCTAATGCTAATTGTCCCTGATGTGGTGGTGTCTGGCTGGGATTTACCAATCAGGATGAGCGGTCCATTGTCCACCTCCATCATGTTCACCAGAAGCAGCCCAGACTCTATTAGCTGATGAAACAAAAGCTCAAATTTCAGAGAGAATTATGATATAAATCCGGATTCAAAATCTCCAACCAGGTGCTGACTTGACATCCATAGTTTATATTTTACTGGATGTCATGCCCAGGACCCAGGGGTTGACCCTCTGGGGTCTTTTCTTTACCTGACACATACCCAGGACCTGAGGGAGGAGCAAGCCTGAGGGGCACAGCTGCCTTTTTACCCGTTGAATAAACCCGTGATGTGCTCCCTACTGTTTCACAATCCTCAATGTAATCTTTGAAGGTTGACTCGCAATTCAATTACCTCAACTTGGATGAATGAAAATCTATACCTACATCCTACATGCAAGCAAACCTTCCAAGCAAATGAATGATAAAGGCACTGGGGGGAAAAATCCCCTCGCTCTCTCTGTTGTCACAGATCCAGCAGTATAATTAGAATGAAGGAGAAGTTTGTTTAAAATTTTAAACAAAAACATAGTTTTCTGATCATGACAAATGTAATTTTCCTGTGTGTCTACATACATTGGTACGCCAGGCCAACTTTGTATTAGTCTTTAATGTTAACAGTGAGGTGGCACTTTTAGAAAGAGCATAAGAGCTATGAATGCGTGGCTGACATTTCTGATCACATGACCTCTATAAAATGTAAATTTTGTCAATCTGATCCAGAGGAATTGTTTTCATGTTTCCTTTTGTTCAGTCATACAGTATAAGGTGAAGCAAGCAAGCTGGGGTATCAAAAAGAAAAGGGAGCTGAAACTCTACGCAACAATAATAATATCTTGGTAAAGACAAAGGATCTGTTCAGCTGTCGGACGTCACTTCTCACAGTTTTGAAATAGTTTTTTAATGGAAGCTTTCAGTTATAAGGACTGAATGAGTCCAGGTTCATTCAGCAGCGTAGTGGAGTTGACCTATCCAAACAGCATCATGTGAAACTATTTAAAAAATCCAGTGCTACATAACAAGGTTACATTCCGCTGACTAGACTGTTGTTGGGATGCTCTGATGTCAAAGAGCGAAGCGAGTCCCTGGATGCGGTCTGTTTGACCGGAGCCACATGACTGAGGAGACTTGCTGTTCCTTCAGTGGAATCCTTTTGTTTCTCCTCAGAACCGGGGCATCTGACCGCGGGGGGGCTCCAGACCTCTGGAGTATTACACACTGACAGGCCAGCATACCTCCGCCTTACTCACATAACAACAACTGACAGAGTAAACAGTGATTTGTAGTAAACAATGCCCTCTTCGAGACAAAGGAGTGGCTTGAAGAGACAGAGGCAGCACTCAGCAACTGACATTGAACTACATAAGGTGTCCGACAGCGGAGGACACCTTATGCATCGAAACAAACTGACAGCATCGAAACAAACTGATAAACCAGCGACTGTGTCTATACTGTGAAACAGGAACGTTGCATCTCACACGTCATACCCAGTGGGGCTCATTGCTATATGCTTTGCTGGCCCTGCTGTGAGTCCCTCTTCTGCTCACAGCCAGCAGATCAAGGCTTTGGCCCCTGGTCCCCTGTTAGCCCCCAACCAGCCTCCAGGTGGGCACCGCTAATGAGCCCCAGTCCTGGGCCTCTTCTTCCTATGGATGGAGGAGGCCATCGAGGGGGCAGAGTGGGTCTCCTTGGCTGGGTCACCACCAGGCAGGGGGCAGGGGATGGGACAAGGAAGAGAAAATGCAGGAACGAAAGCTGAAAATCACACTTTTCAGCCCTTATTAATGGTGAGTTTGTATATAAGTGTGGGAAGATGGAGCTGGAGGTCGGTGAAAGGAAAAAGCTTGTGCCACATGGTGCATTATGGGACAGAAGTTCATTTTGTGCTCTTTGATCCATGTTTATTGTAATTGACCACACAGTAGTGTGCTTGTTTCCATGCTGGTTGAATGGGCCAGGCGGGTTCTCTATGCCTTTACAGTGTGAGGTATTCCAGAGTAAACAACCTTCATCTGCGATCTGATGCACGTGAAAGAGAGCGCAGTGACTAATGGGTGTGTTTGTCTGATGCTGCCAGCCTCTGCTTTTGTTTCCCAGGCTTTTGATGTGATTGATACATGATGTTGTCAGAGACACAAATCGTCTCCTCCGCTATTATACGTTTGGCCCAAAATAAAAGTTAAAGGGAGGGAACGCACCGTGAAGTGTGTGAATCTCCACATCAGAGGGGAAAGGAAGGGTGGAGGCTCTTGGGATTTAAAGGGGGCTTTGATGATGGGATGATCATCAAGGTGACCACAAACATGGATGTGCTGTAAACCTTTGGCCATTATTTCAACCATTGTATGATGCACTGGTCACTCGTGTATTCAGAGGATTTCAGCTCTGGCTCATATAGACAGTAGTTGTCTTTGTCATTTAATGTAGGGATAAAAGAATCCCAAAAGTCCTTTGCTTTACCTGGCACTCTGCATCAGAGCTCAGATGTAGGTTCAGTTTAAAGGTTTTTATTGTACATTCTAGACCAGCTGTAGACCTTTAAGGACATGAGAGTTTTAGAAATTTAAAACTTCAAACACATAATTTGTGAGAAAGACAATTATACTCCAATTGCTGCTGAAATTAAAATGTTTCAGCTTCATTTTCTGTCATTGTGCAAAAGAAATAACACTGATAATAAAAATTTAAGTTATTACAAATATGACATAAAAAAATAAAATATGTTAATGTTAATAAAATAGTGATATTAGTTCAGTATCAGTCTGTCCTCAGGCAGGAAAAGGCTTTAAAATAAATTTAAGTACTTTAAAATGTCTTCTGCCAGAGATACAGCTCAGGGGTAGGATGAATGCTTCTCATCTATGCTGCCCTGAGTTCAGTTCCCGGCGTCTGCAGCCCTTTGGCACCACAAGCCAGCTGGATAAATGCAAAGGGTTGCAGCATCTGGCATAAAAAAGAACTTTGCCAAACAAATACGAGCAGTCATCTAAAATGGAAAAAGGATGACACGCTGTGGCGACTCCTAACAGGACAATCCGAAACGAAGTTTTACTTTAAAATGTCGTCTGAAATTGGTATGAGAAACAAAGACTGATTGAAAGTGGGGAATATTTTTGGTTTTTAGTTGAACATCCAGCTGCAGCTGAAGTTTGTTTTGGTTGTAGTAATGGTAGCAATACTCTAATGATTCATACCTTTATCATTAGGAACCATCGTTATCTTATTTCCAAAAGGAAACTTGGAAAGGTTTTCCTAGAAACTTGTTAACTTTCGGTTTGGAGACTTTAAGAGCTTCTTCCTCTGTCCATTTTACACTTCCGCACTTCCTCTGTCCGTTTCGTGGTAAGGGACAGCTGTTTCATTTGAGGTTAAATGATGAGACCACCAACTTCATCAGAGACGAAGACGGATGTTGGCCTCTGAAGCAGCGATACGTCTCCATTGGTAGCGTTCCCTTTAAAGAAAGGCCGTCACACGTTAGGATCATCTAAACACAGATGAACACATGGATCCAGACGGTAGCCTCTCCCTTTCTGCATCTCAGGTCATAAGCTCAAGAATAGGCAAAGATTAAGTCCTTTTGGGTCTCTAAGTTCTCTTTTGGGTGTAAAAAGAGTTGGTTTCTCACTGAGTTACCATTTTTTTTCATGTGTTGGATCTCCTGTGGTGCTGGTCAGTCAAAGTGGAAAACCTTTGCTTCATGGTTTCACACCAACGCCATAAAGAAACCTTTGTCGCCGATGAGAGGGGTCATCTCTCTTCTCCACCGGCCAATAAACGTTCACATTCTCTACCTTTCTTATGATTTTGTTTAGCTCACGGGCCCAAACAAAAGTCCAGCGACTTGAATTATTCACAGAGACTTGCATAAAGGATTAATTTGCATCGATTTTGCTTCTCCACAAAAGGAGTCATTTTTGTTCAGACAAACTAGAGAGCAAAGAATTTCTTCAACAAACAAACTGAACAAAAAGATCAATAGCAACTATTAATATGGCTATCAAGGAGAAAAATCTCAATATTGTCACTTTGTTCATTCGTTTGAGAGATTTTCCACTTTGTCTGCAAGCGTAGTTGACTCCACTTTTGTGTGTAATTTACGTGCTCGAGACCATCAGTCTGAATTTAAATAACTGGGCCTGCGACAGTTTGGAGAGGTTCTTTATAAATCACAAGTGTGTTAATGCAGTGACAAATGGCTTGTCTGTTTGACTCATTTAGATTCATTCACCACAGCCTGTGAAAAGTCTTGTTCTTTTTTTTTACATCTGTTTGATTTGGCCGGAATGGATTAGACACAAGTTGAATTTAGAGGAAAAAGAAGACAATTTTCTGCCTTATTTTTCTGTTTGTATTTTGATTATTTTTAACCACTCTGGTATTTGCCTTGAATTGAGCGCAACAAATATTCTTTAAAAACACTTTAGATGCAGATTTTGCTATATTTTAGAAAACCATAGAAATGGAGTATAGTTAACATAATCACAGTTATTTGTGTGAGTATTACATTAAGAAAAAGCGCTTTTTTTTGTCCTGTAGTTGTAATAATTAAAAAAATAAATGCATTTTCCTCCTTGATACCTTTACCAATATCCAATTTATTTTATGTTACAAATTGTAAAATGTTTAGCATCACACCTGACAATACCAAAATTAATGTGAACATTACAAAAAGTTGACTGAAGATTAACAGAAAATTAAGTATCTTTTTGTGACACTATTTAAAATTTTCTTTGCCCTCCTCATTTGATCCTTTGTCTTAGCAGTGCCCCCCTGTTTTAAATCAAGGAACTTGTATGCAGGAGGACGAAGGGGTTGCCAGTCCCATGGAGCGCAACCTTTTTCTAGAGAGCTATATCTGTCATAGCACATTCCTGTGTGGAACCATGATATGAATGAAGGGCTGTGGTGTGCCCAAGCTGCAAGTGTGGAGCTCAAAGGGCTTGTGAAATGCTGTAATGTAATTATGTGGACAGTCTCTCAGATCCATTAGTTTGAATTGGTTCTACAGGCCCCATTCAGTTAGTGGGCTGCCATGTCTTTTCTCACAGGCGGCTCTGAAGTCATCTGAAAGGACCTCCTCTGTACTCATTGTGCTCATTGTCTTTGTAAGCCTGTTATTAGTGAGGGAGTCAAGTTACGACACACCACTGATGAGAACTTCAGAGATTTTACAGTTACATGAGGGGGGAGGTGGGTACACTTTAACTGGACATCTGTGGTTATTAATCGTATCAGACCCAATCATTGATTTCTTTGTGTGATCACCGATTTGATAAACTTTTAACGCAACCTTCAAGACTCCTATTGCTAAGTCTTCCTTATCAAGAAAAACACAGTTAAATCTAATTCTCTAATTGTGTATTTATGTCAAAATGCCTCCCACACTGTTTGTGATCATCATAATTATCTTCATGCCTGTGGCCAGTTTGTTCAAGTAGGACCAGAATCCTTCAAAAACACCAAATTAAAAGGCCAGAAATAAAGATAGATCCTTGTGGTAACAACAATGTTCTTGTTGAAAGCATTTCTTTCCAAAACGCTAATGATAATTTAATGGGTTTTTTTTTTATCCAAACAGAACGACAGTGACATCTTGAAAAAGCAAAACAATAAAACTCTATTTAATTCTCTTAAAACGTTTTTAACAACTTGTCCGTGAAAACCCTGCTCTGGTCTCGGCGTCAAGATAAAAGTGGAGATTGCATTAGCCTTGTAGTTTACTCAACGTGCCTCGAACATTTATCTGCGGACCAAATTAAAGGTTCCAGCAATTTCCAAAATTTGATTTAGAGCTTTGTGTCCACCTAATCTCTGGCATTCAGACAGACACCAGTGGAAATGTCCAAATGCGTCACTGCACAACTTTAAAGGCCTTTCCCATGTATAGCAGCCTAGTGACCCATTCTAAATAACCTATATCATTGGGGAACTGTGGTGTATAAAAGAGTCCATTGGGACCTCTGCTGAAAGGGTTTTTTTTGGGTGGAAGCCTGGATGAAAAGTGCAAGACGGAGGATAAAGAAAAAGTATAGGAGATGTCAGGACGCCTTTGGAAGGAAAACAAACTGCAGAGACCAGTGTGAGTTGACTTAATCTGATTAGACTAACCTCATCAACAGCCCACTTAAAAGGGAAAAGAAAACCCTGAATTGGGGCGAGAAGCAAGAGAAAAGGGTCTCTCTCTGTTCAGAAAGCCAAAGAGGCTCCTTGAATGCACCATATTGTACTGGACATGCTGGTCTGCAGATGGCAAAATGACAACAAGCCGGTTGAAAAGTGAGGCAAATATAATTGATCTCAGGCTTTTTTTTCTGCAGGTATGAAAACAGCCAAGGGAGTAATGAGATTAAGGAAGAAGAAAGCGAAAGTCCATGAAAAATACCACTTTTCCCCACATTTGTGGTGCAAACACTTGGCTTTGAAGCCTGAGAATGAATGCAGCTACCTCTAGAATGCCATGAGAAATATTCCCAAATTCATATTAATATATTCAAATTCTGACCTCTTATAAAGCACCCTGCAGTCTTTGGTAATACATCAAACACAAGAATAGTTGAGCAGGAAAATAGCTGTTTTAATACCAGCATTGTTTGGTATTAACAACATTAAGAAATCTGGCTGCTTCTAAATTTAAGAGAACCCTAGCAACAACAAAATATTCAATCCTGGTGGAGGAAAATCCTCTTAGATCTTTTGGCAATGAATGCAGGGAAAACAACACACATTTTACACAGGTATTTAACCCTGATATTTATTTATTTTAAATAGATCCCCTGATGGATAACCAACCATGCTTTTGCAAATCCCTGCATTTACAGTGAGGTGAACGCCTGAAACCACAGGTGTCCTTTTACTACGAGGATTACGTCTGCTGCTGTTGATTTTACTTACTATTACTTACTGCTAATCATCATCATCATCATCATCATCATCATCATCATCATCATCATCATCATCATCATCATCATCATCATCATCATCACCACCATCATCATCATCATCATCATCATCATCATCATGTCTCTGTGTGCCACCGTGGGTAAAAGAGTTATTCATGGATAGTTTTCCCAAATGGATCAAAAGTTCCTCACCAACGTTTTAGATTTAGGAATACAATCACATAGACCTTAATGATGTGAAAATATGAAACTAAATAAGTATAGGAACTCCTCATAATTTAAAGCATAGATAGCTCTTTTTTCTGTTTCTGTAGTATAAACCTGTAAAGTAAAGAGTACCTTATAAAGGCATGCAATGCTGTAAAAAAAAATCAGGCTGAATTTAAAAAGATAGCAAGAACCAAGTAGAACATAATGTAAATAAAGGTACTATATTCATCTGTCTTGAAATTGTTCTCATGTTTGTGGTAAGCTTCTAAATTTGATGCCTTAATAATGACATTTATACACCAATGAGAAGTTTTCACACGTTTAATGACACTGTTTTGTTGCTTTTTGCCTCTACAGTTGCCACAGCGAGTGAAACAAAACCCAGGCCCTCAAACAGCTCAGTGTTGGGGATTCATCAGGGCAAACAAATCTACCAGCACTTGATTGAGGAGTGTGTAAAAAAGGATTGCCCGGCCAACGCCGGCTAATACAGATATAATTGACTCTCCTTCTGCATTCTGCACATGTGTTTGTAGAAGTGCACTGGCTCATTGTACAAGAACAAATGAAGCAGGCAGCAGTCAAAGGGAGCTGCTGAGCCTTCCCAGATCTGGACAACGGACCACTGAATTTTGCCAAATCTGCAAGCACAGCTTTTCCCTGCTTTTGGGGTCTTTCATCTCCCCCGACATCTCCTCCTGCAGACCCCTACCTCATATAGCTAAGTCAAAAAGCAACTATGGTACTTTTTCCTCTTGTCTTGCAAGTGTTGACCATCTCTTCGAAACAGCAGTGATTTTTGTTCTCAACATTCCTCAGGCTAGTGACATCGGCATCGGCTTTAATGATGCTCTGATAGTGGGGACCCTCAAAAAGTTTCTTTTGATTGAAGGAGAATTCCTGCTCTCTTTGTTCTCTGAGCCAGAGATTGAAATGGAGGAATGAAAAGAGGGGAATTATTGGTGGATTGTGTTTGAAAAAGCAAGAGTTATCAGACTTGGTCTGACTTCAGATCAGGTTCATCAGGTGTTTCTCTATCCATACAGAGTTATTAAAGCAAAATCTCATTAACTCTGCTGCTGCAGGGAGCAGTTGTGTAATCTGTGTGGAGCTCTGTAGAATTAGATCTGCATCATTTGGACCGATCCGTAAGCAAATAAAGATAATGTGAGCCAAGCACACACAGCTGGCCCTTACGATTCAGGATCCTGGGTAAATAAGGGTCCAGCATGCCTGAGCACAGATCGCCAATGGGGGGGGACTTGAGCCACTGAACAATGACTGACAGACGGTTAAGCAAAATTTTATTACATCTTGCCACTTTCAATAGACGACCGACCAAAAGGGGATCACAGACGTTGGCATCAGTTTTAACACGACAAGGACATCTTTAGATGTTTTAATGCTTCTATTGTCGCAGTTCACCAACTGATTTAACCGGATGTCTGCTGCTCACTCTCTCACACACACACACATACACACACACACACACACACACACACACACACACACACACACACACACACACACACACTCACACACACATTTCATTCATGTCACACTTCCGAATGTATAAGGATTTGCTGGCAATTGTTAAATTTTGCTTCTATAAGTAAGACTAGCATCCACAGATGTTACGTTGATTAATTTAATAGTTGCATTTTCATACATCATGTAACGCAAACCACAGAAACTTCATTATAATTGCTGCTATTTAGTTTTATTATTTGTTTATTTGTTCAAGGTGGGCATGTAAAACAATCAGAATTAGACCAAATTTAAAGTAGATACTACTTTCATATAAAAATTAACGTCTGCTTATATTTTGTCATTGTAAGATTTTTTGATTATGATGATGTATGTGATTTGTATCTGATTTAATAGATTAATAGAATATAAGATTCTTAATAGGATGGAGATGTGCCACCTTGTGGTCGACTCAGTGCTAGAAATAACATGTGTTTACTTCTCCATTTTATCTGTGTTCCTTTTACCTTGTTATATGTAAGAATAATAAAGACATATAAAAATTTTGAGCATTTATGAAGTGATATGAATAAATTATTAAACTAATAAAATAATCACTGCTGCCCATTTAATAAATGAAATATAAATAAACTTTTGTTGCATCACAGTTTGTGTGAACGTCGTTTGAATCGTGGCTCCATTTGAATTATTTAACAATTGTTATAACTTAAGAGAAAAGTTTTAATTTATCACTAAGACCTCTACTCTGTCAAGTCAGGTTAACGTGTACATTTCTGCCGCTAGATGGCGCTCCTCTCCTTCACACCCATTTTCAAACGTCAATCTGATGAATGAACGGGAAGGAAATTAAATTTTACAGGAAATATCTTGTTGGATGTTGTTTTGATGGCTGTATATCTATCAGATATGAGCTTTATAAATTAATTAATAACACAAACAACATACGCATCATCGATACGCATTAAATAACGACGGAGAAGTGTTTTGTTTTTTTATTACTTTCTACCAGGATCTTTCTGTGACACTCTTGAAATCCTGTTTCAATGATTTTGTGTAACTCCGGGATCATTGACCGCCCGCTACTGGTAGGTTATTAAACCCTGTGCTCTAAAATATGTATTAAATCCAACTGCCTTGAGACATAGTGATCTATTCTATTCTATTCTATTCTATTCTTTCCAGAATCCAATGTTTTCTGGTTGTGTTTATTATATGATCCTTGGTCTCCTGACAATAATGTTCTAGTTTTGGCACGTGCTCCACGCAGACCGGAGGAGACTGCTGGAGTGGCACGCGGACACCCCCCCCCCCCCCCGCCCACTCTGACCGGCTCCCGCGTCAGGATGATTGACAGCGAGCTGTCCACACAGCCAATCAGAATGCCCCCTGCTGTATTTGTGTGAAGTGACCGCACGCCATTGGCTCAGTTCGCGCTACTGCAAACCGCCTCGCGTGCCGGGACAGACGTCTTGTCCTCAGACTTTAAAAAAATAGACGGAACGTGTATTTCCGTTGAGGTCTCACAAAATGTTTTTTTAAAAAATATATATTATTAGTCGGGAACTCCAACTATGAGACTTGTTCCTTCAAGTTTGAATACATGTACATTTTTTTTCCCTTATCGTCACGTTTTCCTTTCTTCACATCAGATTAAAATAAGCACGAGACCGTATCTTTTAAGCATGAATAACTTGGCCGGAAGCAATACTTCAAAACCATTCACGACCAATTCATTGAGTCACTGCGATACCTACAGAGTAACTGTAGGTTATAAGCTGCAATGTAAACGTGAACAGGATCTACATTCTTCCCACGCGCAGTAAAATATTCGACAAAGTTGGAGGCAAACATCTAACACCCCCCGACTCACCCCCCCACCCACAAACACACACACACATACACACACACACACACACACCCTTATCGCTTCGCAGCCCTCACAACCCGCTCCGACCGCCGCTGCTCGCTCCACTTTGTCGTTTGTCCCTGCAGGGCCGATTGAGCAGCGCGTGACTGACGGCCCGCGGGGGTGTTGTCCAATCAGCGGTCTACCCCGCGCCCGATGGGTGAGTCCTCGCTGCTATTGGCTGAGGCGAGTGTGGGAAAGAATGCAGAGAGGGATTCACACGAACCGGGAGCACGCGAGCGGTCTATAAGTAGCGCGTCCGCGCGTGTCGACACGCAGAACGCGTCGTCCCGACACGCAGGTGGAGCGCGCGCGCCTCGTTGCTCACATGACAGTTCGGTGAGAACGAAACGCAAACTCAGCGGACGGACTGTCATCTGTTTGTCTCCCCCATCCTGAGCGGTGTGAACGTCTCCTGACTGATTCCAAACAGGATTTAATTGTTTTGTTCCGGCTTTTTACCTGCTTCGGCTCCACGATGCCCGCTGACACCATGGAAAAACAAACGGCATCTCCTATTGCCGGTGCACCCGCAAACGGGTCACACACACCGGACAAACCCAAAAATGCCAGCGAGCATAGAAAAGTAAGGTTTTTTGGGTTTTTTTTTTTTTAAAGTATTGTCAGTAACATCCGTATAGTTGACATAAGAGTTTATCAAAAGAGACCGGACGAGACAAAATGTGAAATTTAATTTATGTGTGTCGAGAGAACGTGTATTTATGTTGAATAATTCATTTTACAGTCATCCAAACCAATCATGGAAAAACGCAGGAGAGCAAGAATAAACGAAAGTCTCGGGCAGCTCAAGACTCTGATCCTGGATGCACTTAAAAAAGATGTAAGTCCAAATAATCCACTCAAAGATTCCGTCTTCATGTATTGTTTCAAACGTGGACTGTATACTCATTTAAAAAAAAAATCTAATGGCTTACAGAGCTCCAGACACTCAAAGTTGGAGAAAGCAGATATCCTTGAAATGACAGTGAAACACTTGAGGAACCTGCAGCGCGTACAGATGAGCGGTAAGTTTATTTTTTAATAACAGCAGTCGAAGAAAGACCTTTGGAAGTTTGTTGAAGATGCAAAAAAACCTCAAAAACATCTACAAATGCGTCCCTAAGATCCGCTTCCTGTGTCTCCCAGCAGCGCTCTCTGCAGATGCAACCGTCCTGAGCAAATACAGAGCCGGATTCAACGAGTGTATGAACGAGGTCACACGCTTCCTGTCCACCTCCGAGGGGGTGAACACGGAGGTGAGATCCCGGCTCCTGAACCACCTCTCCAGCTGCATGGGCCAGATGATGTCCCTGAATTACCCGCAGGCCGCGTCCCAGCAGGCGCACCTGGCTCAGCCCCTCCACGTCCAGCTCCCGTCCACGCTTCCAATCAGTGGCGCAGCTAAACTCAGTCCCGAGGCCGTGTCCCCGAAAGTGTTCGGTGGGTTCCAGCTGGTGCCCGCCAGCGACGGACAATTCGCCTTTTTGATCCCGAACCCGGCTTTCGCCTCCGCCACCGCTCCTGTCATCCCCCTTTACGCAAACGCGGGAGTGCCTGTTGCGCTTAACGCCAGTCCGGTGCACGGCAGCTCGGCGCCCTCCGCGGCATCTCCCGTCCACGGCATGACTTCCTTCTCTGGTGGACCCCAAGCGGTCAGCCCGGTGGGGGTCAGCAGCAGCTCGGAGAGCAGCGAGCCGGTGTGGCGGCCCTGGTAACGAAAGGACGTGGGACGCGCGGTGAAACCAGTTTGCGTGACTTCACCGGTTTAGACTCTTAACTGACTGCACACTCTGCTGTTGGGGGGGGGGGGGGGTCGAACATGGAACCTTTCCGCTGCGGGACGTTAACTGAAACCACTTTATACCCCCCAGTGGTTGTGATTGTTTCGTTTTATGGAACACGAGCTGCCTTACATGTTTTCATATCTACTGATTCCAACATTTGGAGCGGCGATAGAAGCTATAAGATTGAAGATTTATAGGAATTTTGTGTTATGAAGTACTTTTTATCAAAAGGTTTAGTTTTGTACAGAGCTGTTATTGATTGTTATACCAAAGCTGTGTTTTATATTCTTTGTTGTTTGTGCTGAAAAGAAAAAAAAGTGCAGATGGGTGATGGCCCGTTGCTCAAATAAAAAAGATTTCAGAAATCAAGCTGCTTGTTTGCAGGTTGTTCTTGTCATGTTGTTTTTATACATATGGAGTAGAATTTGTCATACATGAATGGATAGAAAACTCACTTGGGAACCTCCTTTTCAGTCTGACAAACAGATCAACATTAAAGTGCAATTATACTCCAGGATGAATTCCTTAATTCATCTGCGCAGCTATGTTTTGCGTGACCATCTTGTCACCAGTTAAGCGGGATCTCTTTACATCTGACTCACTGGGGAACGCTCCGGGGACAATAGGGGCGTATTTTTTTTTGCTCTTGCTATAAAGGTAATTAAAAGTTTGAAAGGGGTCTCATCCTGTATGCAGCGGGAGCATTGAGAAGTCTAAACCCTATTCATGAGCCTGGGAAATGCACTCAGGGGTTAATGTCACTAACAGATTGCCTCAGTGAAAGAAGAATATGGAAGGATCCTCGCTTCCTTTTGTGCATCGATTGTTCGATTCCACTCCCAGTGGGCCTACACCTCAATAAAGGAGAAAACGAGGGAACTTGGTTAGACTTTGTTTGATGGCGGGGAAACCTGAAGAAGGGGGAAGATGTATGGAAGATGGATAAAACTACAAAGCGTTCAACTTTATGACATTCTTTCAAAATGCTCACTCCAAATGTTAAATTAGAAATACTAGTCTTTTTATATAAATTAATTTTCTGTTCATCTCGAACCTCATTCCTCTGCTCATTCCTGCGCGTAAATTTATCCTCCAGCAGTGAGTGGGGTCCGGAACTCAGGGCTGGTTTTCTGTGTCGGTGGCGTGGCGCTGGCCGTGTGTCAGCCACTTGCAGTCAGCAGGCCCCTCTTTTGGGATTAAGTTACAGCCGGTTAAAACCCCTCAACATTTAATACACCACTGACGCGCCGCCGGTGCGCATGGCTGGCACAGGCCGCTCGGTTTTCCTGACAATCTTAGCTCCTCTGACAACCACTAGCACAAAATAAATATTCCCAATGCTTTCTTATGATCAAAACACTTTGTGTTCGCACATCGTACCTCAATGTAAATACAGGGCAAGAGCCAATTTTCAGTTACTCAATATTCTAACGCAAGATTTTCGTTTAACGAGTTGAATTAAGGTCTTCTGATTTCAATTAGCTGGAGTCTTTCTGAGATTATGTGCCAGTAAGACCATCACAACATGTCTTGAGATAAAAGTGAAGTTATAAAAAGAACTATCTGGAGATCGGGAGTAGATAATGACCAGGTGTGACTATCTTAAAAATAATTACTTAGTGTAAATTTCATGAAATCAAGTTATTATGTTTCTGTAATGTCATATTTGCGTTGTGAACATATACAACACATCCTAATATTCGTCTCCCTTCAACAGCTGGACTGTCTTGTTAAGTCCCGTCGTTACATTCTCAGTTTCACTCCGGTGTGCGCCAGTGCCCTCCAGATGACACTGTCAGTAAATGGCACACCGAAACCCCGCTGCCTCTGACACTTAGACAGCGTTCTTCTTCGGGGGAAACATACTGAAACACCAGCTGGCAGCGTGTGTGGGTTCTGCGGTTGTCTCTACAGCCTTCGTGTCTGAGTTAATAGTTCAGAGATGCCTTTGTGAAGCTGAGGTCGTGAGAACCGAGCGATCTAGTCTGCCTGTGGTCGGGCGCTGCGCCAGTCAGTAAATCCCCGTTGGCAAGCAGGGTCGTGGAGCCGCTCGGCGGAGGTGAGGAGACGAGCGCACACGCGTGGCCGCCAAGAAGCGCGTCTGTTCCGGTGTAAAGGCGAGGGATCAGAGGTTGACTCGGATCCAGGGAAGTTAACTGAGTCCATCCTATTTTTATAACATGTTGCTGCGCCTCAGAGAAGTCTTGTTTCTATCCAGATGTCGGGTGGGTGAATCCCCGACTCTGTCATGTGGATCTATTCTCTAGATAAATTCGCAACGACAAACAGCGCATATGACATGTTGCTTTTAAACCGTGTTTAAAACGAAACGGGCGGGAATCCTTATCTGATGAAAAGAATTCCTATAGAGGGCTGAATGTCCCTCGGGGAATTGCGCCATCACGTCCCCTGGGAGAAGTCGCTATTGAAGAGGGTAGGGGTCGTCAGAGGAGCCGCAAGTTATCATTCTCATTAGCGCCTGAATGGAGGAACGAGCGCACAGAGTAAGCGCCAACCCTTACAAATCAGATCTCAGCTCTCCCTCCAAATTCACAATCATCATTGTTGTGGTATAGGAAGGAATTCTTCATGAAAGATGTGGGACCATCACCTGAATGTGATCCGGACTGAATGAGTGTGAACAGACCCCGCCCCCCCACCCCATACACACACACACACACACACACACACACACACACACACACACACACACACACACACACACACACACACACACACACACACACACCATGCATGGTTTATGCCGATAAGAACTGAAATGAAATAAGGAAGTAATGAGAGAGTTACCCAAGTCTCTCTCTCTCCCTTTGAAACATTAAAACATAGCGTTTTCTGATAGCGTTCCATATACCAAGAAAACCCTGAGAATGAAAATAGTAGCTGAAGAATTGAAATCTAACTAGACTTTTACCCTTTTCACAGGTAAAGGTTGAGATATATAGAATCAGAACCAGCTATGACTCATTCATACATGATTATTTAGACCTCAATCGAAGCTGTGTCCTTCATTTTGAACATAGGGGACCGTGATCTCTTTCCTGTGCCTGGTTGACAGTCTCACTCCTCTGACTTGAAGACAATCTATATTTGGTCCTCAATTTGAAGAGACGCCACAGCTACATGACAGAGGGACATGTTCTGCATGCTTTGGCCACAGGTTCTGGTTTGGGGAAGGTGGGAATGGACAGGGAATTATGCATGAAGTGTTTCTTTCTCTGTGGGTGTGTGTGTGTGTCATGGACACTCCTCATTGCAACTGTTATTTGGACAATCAAAGAGCAGATAGATGGCTGAGAGGGATGTAAAGTGTGAGAATTTCTGTGCAGGTGTTTGTTTGTTGTTTGTTTGTTTGTTTGTGAAGGACACTGGCATTGGTTCTTAACTGTCACCTACTGTCCCTTCCTCCTCTGATTGCCCCCTCTGTTACTTTTGAGCTCAGTATTTCTAGACAGTGACCGTTTCCCCCTGGTCTGGTTTAGAGGTTTTGGGTGTGTGTAGAGGAACGTGTTGAGGCGGGGGGGACGGATGCAATGGAACTCATCAAACCTGATCAAATATCACACAGTCCTGGTGCTATGTGAGCTCTGCCGATCCTCACCGCTTGCCTGTAGGATGTATTTCTGAAGCCAGGTTTGACTTTTCATCAGCTTCTCCGGTTTCAGGGCACAAGGCCTTTGGCTTCTAGCCTTTGCAACCAGTGCAGATTCCACAAAAGGAAGCAAAGGGTCTTCTTCACAGGGTCTTCTTCACTGAGCTGCAGGTCACCCTGCAGCTCCTAGGTGGCCTTAAAGGAGCACATTTTATTTATGTATCTATATTTTGAGAGGTCATCTCTGTCTCCCCTCCACAGCTTTGGCTGCTGTTGCTGTATTTTAGCTGTGGTTCGGAGATGAAAAGCTTTAATATAAAAAGCACATATTTAAATAACGATATGATAAAATTTGAGAGGTTAAAACAAAACCATTTAGAGAAACAGTGATGTTGTGCCAATTTGGGCAATAAAAATATAACCCCATTCCACTTTACTCACAAGTACAGCTTGTTCTGTACAAAGGAGTCTGTGTAATAATAAGACATTAACAGTTTTAAGCAGTGTGGGCTCTTTGATGAAGTCCATTTATGGTAAAACTACCAGTAGTTCTGAAAAAAAAAACACGTATTGAAACATCTGTATTTGCAGACTGTCCATGAATGCACCGTCACCCTCAACAAAGTCAGCCGTGTCTTATTTTAAAGATTTTTTGAAAGGTTTTTATAAAGTATAAATACAGATATTTAAAAGACATTTTAGCATACAAAAATGTTGCTTGTCTTATCCTGAGCACAGTATGATGTTATTTTCAATGCTATCTGAGTCTATGTCTTCTTATAAATACCTACGTTTTTGTTATATTATTTTAGTATATACAGTATACTTTTGATATTATAAAGGGGTTGAATTAGGCTGGTGTTTAAATTAGCTGTATATTCATTTACATATAAATAAGGTTTAGTATACACGACATCCCATTCATATATGCATTATATACAATAAATATTATATTCATTATTGTATTAAATTATGTATTATATTAATTTACTTAATTTTGGATTAATTATTTAATCTAATTAATTTTTTGTTTAATTTTAAATTGAATAAATTAATAAGATGACACACATCTTTCTCTCTCTCTCTCTCTCTCTCTCTCTCTCTCTCTCTCATACACACACACACACACAAACACACATACGCACACACATGCACCCACACACACACAAACACACACACACACACGCTCGCACACACACACACACACACACACACACACACACACACATACACACACACAAGCACACACACAGAGGGAGAGAGAGAGAGAGAGAGAGAGAGAGAGAGAGAGAGAGAGAGAGAGAGAGAGAGAGAGAGTAAGCTTTATGTTATTTTATTAATATTATGAAATATAAAAAAATACCAAAAAAAATTGTATCAGGATTTAAAATAATTTGTCAGCATTAAAAATACATTCAACAAACTAACTGGCACACATACACATCATCATAACTGCAATTAGTTCTTAGTGTCCACCTATTGCTCTTAAGTCTGTCAGACTATACAATATTTTTTTCTTCTTTTTTGCATTCCTATCTGGAAGGTTTTGTTCCAAGGCAGAATTTGTAATCATTTACATGATAACAGATGTCGAGTTGAATTTGAATAAGATTTTATTAATTTCAAACAGATCAGTTCAGGTCTCTTTTATTACTGAGTCTCTGTGTGACAACAAAGCAAGTTCAACATTCTGCACATTTTCCCATCGCATTACTATTAAAATACATCTTCGATTTATTTGTTTAGCAAATGAAATCCACGTGTAAATGAAAGGATATTCCACTGTGAGAGGCATTGAAAAGCTTAATTTCCTGACCAGATATCCTACGGCGCTGAGACCCCTGGTCCTCCTCAGGATCCTGAATAAACCAAGTGCTGACAGCCACACTGCTGCAGGAGCATTATCACCTTAGCACTGTAGAGAGGGGGCATTGTCCCTAAAACAGGATGTCCTGGTGTCTGGTCCCGTACCTCATATGGGTTATCCTTTGTGTTCGTGTCTCTGTCTGCAGACATTGGCCTAAATCCACAAAACAGATTTGAAAATGTGCCATCACCCTTTTCCAAAGGTCAAGCTCTTCCCTTACCATGTCAGAAGATCACTTTTTTTTCCTTTCCCTTTACATGAAGATTTTCTACATGTGACCTTTAATGTGAAACGTCAGACAAACACTAATGTTTTGTGGTGAATGAGTGTTTCTGTCTCATTGTGTCATTACAATACACACGGTGAGGAGTTGGAGTTATGAGATGAGTCCTTGTCTCTTTTTTCTGTGTCTTTCTTTTCTCCTCTCTGCCTCTTTTCATGCCCTGGGAAGGCAAACACTTTGCTCTTGTTTTTCTAATGGTAACTGTTGAACAGGGAGTGCACCACTTGTGGTTTTATTGCCTGGATTGTCATGCAAGAGGCAGGGGAGACAAGTGTCAATAAGTGGAAGGGCTCATTCCAAACAAATGTGCCGTCAGAATGGGTAAAGAGCTGAGAATGCAGCTGGGTACACAGGCATGTATGCATTCACACATGGATGTGTGCACGTGTGTGCACGCATGCTCAGCTTCCTGAAGACATTAGTCAAACATAATGCAAACAATATATGGTAATAGAGCAGCTCAAGCAGCATTAATTTCCATTTTTTCAAATCCCAATTGGGAGATAGGGCTCCAGGAAAACATCTGCCCCCACAGACTGAGCTTTGACATCTTCATGATCGCAGAATTAAGTCATTAAAGTTAGATAGATAGATAGATAGATAGATAGATAGATAGATAGATAGATTCTATCTATCTATCTATCTATCTATCTATCTATCTATCTATCTATCTATCTATCTATCTATCTATCTATCTATCTATCTATCTATCTATCTATCTACTGTATATTCGTATATCACAGCAAGACGGTTCTGGATTAGAGTCCTGTTCTTTGCAGTTTGCATGTCCTCCCTGTGTCTGTGTGGGTTTCCTCCAGGTACACCCGTTTCCTCCCAACTCCAAAACCATACAACTTAGGTGGATGGGTCGGTTCCAAATTGTCCTTAGGTGTGAGTGTGTGCTTGCATGGTTATTCGTCTTTTGTGTGACGTGTGTGAAAGACGTGTGTGAAACCACGTCTTTCACACATGTCTGAGCCACAGTGGCTAACGTGTTCAGAACACTGGCAACGTGTTCTGAACATATTCTCACCTCGTGACCATAAGTCCACTAGAATAGGCTCCAGCAACCCCTGTGACCCACGTAAGTGAAAAAAGCGTTACTTAAAATTAATGAATGTATGAATCAATCAGTCAATGAATCAGTAAATCAACGTATCTTAAAACTACTGCTGCACTTGCAACCTTCAGTGTAAAAGTATGAGTCCACCAGCTGTAGTTCTAACTGTGGTGCATTTTGGCCTCAGGCATTTTGGCCTCTTGTGACTTCCTTGTTTACTTCCTTCCTGGCATAATTTTTTTTTTGTGATATTCAGTTTTCCTTACAACAGTTTGATGCTCTAGCAGGCCAACCTCCATTTAGCTTGGGCAAGCATAGATAAAGCAAGTCATGTACAGAAGTGAAAATCCCAGAAAAATTCAACCATCCATCCATTTTCTGTTACAGCTTTATCTGCTGTCGCGGGTCACGAGGAGCTGGAGCCTATCCCAGCTGGCATAGGGCGTGAGGCGGGGGAAACTCCGGGCACGACACCAGTGCACCTTGGAGCCACACAGACACAATCATGCACACTCACACTTACACCTACGGGCAATTTAGAACAGCCAATTAACCTGAAGTTTATGTTTTTGGAGGGGGGAGGAAGCCGGAGAACCCGGAAAGAACCCACGCAGACACGGGGAGAACATACAAACTCCACACAGACCTGGAATCACCTTGCTGTGCGGTGACAGCGCTACCCACTGCGACACCGTGCCGCCACTGAGGAGCCTTCCAGAAAAATATTACTGTGAAATCATGTCACACCCAAAACAAAAAAATCTTAAAACACATAATTGATCAAGACTTTCAAAACTCTCTTGCACACATTAGTCACACAGTGTCAGGCTCTTGTCTTTATATCTTTCTAGCTTGCAGTCTTTCGGGGTGTCTAACAAGGACTGGACAGAAGGTAAAGTCTGCAGCTGCCTCGTGTCTGTCGGCTGGTGGGGATCGCTCCAGGATGGATCACCCATCACACAGAACCACTTGTTTCCAGCCACGTTTTGCTCCCGAGAGCTGAAGGAACTGGGCCTCATGATGATTGCGAGGAGCGGTGATAAGATTAACTCAGGCCAAGAACACGCAAGACACTCTCCAGCATGTTATTCTGTCGCAGTGAGTTCACCATGGGCTGGAAGCCTATGCTCATCCTTCATTCAGGATGTTTTGGATGGTTGCTGTGTTTCTTAATCTGGTTCATATGTGACTAGTTAATAGTTTAATTCACCCCAAATAAAAAAAACAAAACAGTTGATCCTTATGAGTGGGAAAATGTCTGTATCTATATCTGATGGATATGCCTCTGCAACATAAAATAATTGTGATGAATAAAGTTTTGCTTTTGTTACATTATGAATTAGTTTCCTCCTGTAACTCTTTCTTAATTTACAGACTTCTACATTATTCAAACGTCTGTCACTACTTTCTACTTTTTTTCTGCATGCTATCCTATCTTACAATCAATGCTTCCAGTAACCCTGTGACGAATGGCGATTGGTCCAGGGCGGTCAAAATAACAGCCAGATTAAAATTAAGTCATGTGTACGGTGTTGATGCATTTTATCATAAATCATGATGTGCATCTCGTAGCAGCACATCTGTAATAATACTTTAAATTGTGTTTGACAAGCAGTCAAATCGATGTCAAATCGATGAGTAGTTTCACTCAGAAGTCCACTGATGCAATTTTAAGCCCAACAAGCAAAATTCCATTCATGTCTGCAACATGGTTTCTTACCAACACATCTAAATATGCAGCCTGATCAGTTTCACTGCTCTGCGAAATAATTAATTTCTTTGCTGAACTTTAATTTCCGTGGTGCACTGGCATCACGCCAGAACTTTAATGAACCTTAATCTTATAGAAAGGCTTGAAATGACTGTTTTACTGGAGAAATGATGACTCATCTTATTTGTGGGGAAAAGATAACATCTGAACAGTCAGAGTCTGATCTAAGTGTTAACGTCTGTGTCAATGTATGTGTGTGTGTGTGTGTGTGTGTGTGTGTGTGTGTGTGTGTGTGTCAGTCACCAGCCACCCCCTGCAGTCTTGCTCTGGGTTGACTGACAGCACCAGTGCGGCTGTACAATGGCTGATCTTTGCTCTGTGTCTGACTGTATACACACTGAGTGGGATGAGCCCTCAAGCAGAACTCCAGTATTGATCACTCCGGCAAAATCCCACAGCCGTGCTCATTGTCCTCTGCCCCTCTCTCTCCTGCCAATCAATAGCTCTTTGTGTTGATTTTTACCTATTGACAAATCACTCTGCCCCATTGCCTTTGTTAGACTGTCAGTCAAATAGAAGGTATTGCCTCATTTGATCACCATCCAGTCCAAAGTTTGTTCTCTGTGTGGGAAGAGTACAATCAATGCTGATTATAGTATCTTACTTAATCTGTGAACTATTTTTCATTAGTTGCTGAAATGTGGGCAAAAAAGTGATTTTTTTTTCTTGTCGGTTAATCCACCCAAGAAACAAACTATCTGGACACACACATATACACAAGCTGAAAGCTGTATCTTGTGCACATGTCTCAAATTATATCAACTCTTAGCATAAATCAGATGTTCCTAACAATGGTTTTAAAGCCTAATCCTTCCAGTGCTAGCTGACGAGAACCAGTGTCTCCTGCATAAAGCTAACTGCAGATTAATAGCTTGTAATATTAACTTCATCTTCTCGGTGTGACAATGCCAACGCCCATCAAGCTGTCAGCAAATAAAAGTCTTGCGAGTCATTAAACCCTATTGTCTAAATGGGGGCCTCTGTTCCTGGGAATGTGTCCAGGAGCCTTCTGTGGCCACAGATGATGGAGTTAGTCACAGAGAGTCAGCGTCCGGATGTGACTCTGCCTCTCAGAGTCACGAAGCATGGATGAGTTTGACTCATGTTCAAAGAGCTTTTCTCAAGAGGACGGATTTATTAGGAAGTTTGTCTATAATTCTGATTAGTCCTTGCGACATGGCCTTTGTTTGATGCACCCCCCCTCTCCAAAAAAAAAAAAAAAACTTTAACATGCAGGAAGCTGACTCATGAATTCACAACTTGCTTATTTTTAGCCACCAGACACCATGCTTTGCATCTCAATTTACATCTTTATCATGTTTTGGACACTTCTCTCCCATTGCAGATTTGGGTTAAGTCTTTGCTTGTCTTTACGCCCATTCTTTTACATAAAAGCAGTTGCATTGAGTCAGCCTCCATGGGCAGAGGTTTCCACTCCTAGACACAACAGTTTATCTGGGAAAAACAACTCTCTGATGCCTCAGCCTTCCATTATTGTCTGGGATGATTCCGATTGAGGAAAATCGTATTGTTGGGATGTCTTTGTAGTGCAGGTCCATTGCTGCGGAATGTGGGGATTTCCTCCCTCCTGGGTATTTTTAGATCTCTGTGTGAATTTAAAGGAGCTCTGCATAATGCTTTGCAGTGTGGGGTCTAAGGGTGGGGTTTTGGTTATCCGTGCACATGTGTGGGAAACTTTGCATCTGCACTTGTGATCACAGAGATGATATGTGTGGTGTGTGTGTTTGTATTTTGGGGCAGAAGTAGCTGCACAGAATCACATCCATCTGTATTTCTTATGTACAGTAATTATGATCAGAATTAGGAAGGAAAATAATTGAGGTTGGACACAGGTGCTTAAAGCTCCGTTGATTAAGATGGATGTTCTGCTTGAATTTCATTTGAACTGTCGCGGTGTATTTGCCAACTCTTTCTGAGCTGACAGGTCCAGATTGGACTGCAGAGTGTCGGCTGAAAACAGGCCGGGTGTGGACACCACGTGTTTGCTGAAGTGTTTCAGGGGGCTTCACCAGGTCACCTGGGGGTCTCTGACCTCTTGGGTAATGCTCTCCTCGAGGTCTCTCTCTTTGACAGGAGTAAATGGAGGCGTCCATGCAGGGGACAGTCAAGCGGATGGTTAGGGTGAAACCAAGAAATAGACAGGTCACATCTGGAGAAACCTGTCACCTCTGCAGAAAATCAAGTCACATCTCCTTCCGGGTATCAATCACAACCCTAACTCACTGACATGAAGCAACACTGCTGTGACCGGTCCTTTGTGTGTGTGTGTGTGTGTGTGTGTGTGTGTGTAAAATCATTCAGTCAAACTTAAAAATTTGATGACTACTAATCTTATGATGCTGTAGTAAAAGTGCATTCTGGAAGAATACTACTTTGCATAATTAGGAAGTAATTTGTTCTTATTCCGTCATGCTGTTTTCTCACAATCAGTCTGGAATCCTGTTGCTCATGCCTGGATCTGACAACTGAGACATTAGCTGTTCTCATCAGCAGGTTACATTTACCTCATATCACAGAGAATCATCTATTTTAGCCAAACATGTTGTTGTCCTTTTAAATATGTTCCTCCCTTGATCTGTAGTTTGTTCATGTTGTGTTTGTGTTTTCTTATGTTCAACAATATTATTCTTCTTGTTATATGCCGCAAGGCAAAAGCGCGGCCCGGACCCCGGATGCAGAGTACAAGAGCGAAACGTTTATCAAGCACAAAGTAACAACAGAAAATCACGTTCTAGAGAAAGGCTAAACTAACAAAGTCGCCACAGAAAATCACCTTCGAGGGAATAACTTAACTAATAAACAACAGAGAATCATCTTCTGAGAAATAACTCCAGTTAACAAAGTAACAAAGGAAAATCAGCTCACTCAGGGAAACACTCGTGAAGACCAAAAACAAGAAAATCACTGGAACGAAAGCTCGCCGCTGGAACGCGTGGCAGGAGACAAGGTCAGCAATGTGTCGAGACACAGAGTGCATGACTTGGAAATCTTCTGGGAGAGGTGGCTAAATAGGTCCTAGGTAATCAGCCTGATGCAGCTCAGGTGTGGAGACCAGACTCTGCCCACGAGCCCAGACCCGCCTCCCGCCACGCTCCAGCACTGCAGGGAGGGAAAGGGAGAGCAGAGATGAGAAACATGATCAGAGCAAAAAACACAACCATGACACTTCTGCCTCCGTGGTCTCAGCAGAGTGATTATCCACCGACGCCACGGGGAAATTATAATTAAAACCAGCTAATAATCAGCAAAAATTGCTTTGTTTTGTAAATTTTGTAAATGATTTGAATATTTTTTATTATAATATTGAAAATTTATATGTAAAGAAGCACTAATACTGTACTGTATAGTTATTTATTCTTATTCATTATTATAGTCACAGTCATACTTTCAGCAATAGGCATTAATGTAGAAACATATTTATACATGTTTTCCCACCTTGCAATCCGTATATTACTTAATCATTTATTATTTAAATTCTGTTTAGATGCTCACGATCGTTCAGATGGAAATTGAATTTTGTTGCTTTATACTTAGACTTGTGCAATGGAAAATAATAATTGATCTGAATGTAATTCGTTGATAGTGAACGCTTATTTATATGATTATTAAAACTTTATCACTGTTTTATGATGTAATTTTCAATTTTTAAAATTTGATTGAAACAGGAGAAATCACAGGTTTATACTGCTGGTTAAAAATCTACACCATCTGCACTGCCTTGTGTGAATGGTTGACCTCAAATGGCCCTCCCACCATACAAAGCCTTCAGTGACGTCACTGCATATTTCAGTAGTGAGTAATGAAACAGGTCAACTCTTAAATGTCTTGTTCACACACTGCTTATCTTTCCTGATGGAATAGATCAACTCAACCCACATGAGAGTTTTCCCCAAACCCACTGGTAGCCCAGTGCTGATGTCACAGAGGCTATCAGCTTAACCATCAGTCCCGGTCAGATCATAGCCACAAACTCACTGAGGGACTCACAAACCCACATTAACATGTAAATGATTATTTTTAAAAACTAAATTTGGTCAGATTTCATACTTCTTAAAACTATTTTGTCTATAACCTTACATCTAAGTCTTAAAAAGAAAGGTAATTTACATTTCAAGTAAAGTTGTTAAAAATAAATATAAAAGTCCTTATTTTAAATTTGCCATTGTTTAATAAAATACAACCAAAATCCAGAACTCATCTACAAAATTTCTAACAAAGGAAAAACTGCAATAAATCCAGCAGCAACAAAAACAAAAAGTCCCATACATATAAAGAGTTTTGGGCCCATAGATGTTTAAAGCACTAACATATGTTTCATTCTATTAAGTGTTTCAGTCAATGCTTTTTGCCTCCATTTCGTCTCTTTCACCTTAAACAAAAAGAGGGGCTTTTAATGTGCGTATTAATGTAGAAGCAGGTGGTAAAGGAGCCTTTGTTAATCACTTAATGATGAATTCCCCCCACTTTACATGGTGGCTTTTTCACCAGCCGTTTACTTCTTGTGCATGGGCTGTGGAAACTTTATAAAAAGTTTATTTTACCATGAAATGAGTGGGCACAGATAAATGGCTAACGTGGGTTTTTGTCCATCAATGCAGTCCGCCTATTGGGGGTCTACGGACTGGGCAGGTTTGGACCATATGTCATCATTCCTGCCCTTTGTGTGGGCGTGTCTCTGTGGCAACCGCATCAGCTGTGGCCATTGTGAATGGGGATTCAATGGCCCATATATTCATTGCCAAGCAAGTGTGGGCCCCGCAACAGAAACAAATTGATACATACAAGCCCCAGCCCCAATTGGCTCGCATGACACATTTCAAACGGACAAAAAAAGGACATTTTGGCATGTTGGAAATCTTGAGAAAAGCTTGGTTGCCATAGTGATTGCGCAGTAAAAGTGGCCATGGCCCATTAAACTCCAATCAGATGTAAATTTGGGCTCCCCCTGGGCTCATGGACGGATAGCCTCCTTCACACAGCAGACACAAATTAAACAGTTTGTTTGCCCATTGATATGTCATCTTAATGAGTTTTTATTCGTTCAGCCTTTGTTTAAATGAACAGAAGTACAAACAGTCATTGATTTATAATATTGGACCACTTCAGCTGTCTGTGAGTTGTCTTATTACTCACTCAAAGCCTGATGGTTAAAGGAGATAAAAGACACTTTAAAAACTTGTAAAAATGAGAGAAGAGACACGTAGTGGATTGTTCTATATGAGACAGTTTAAGGAATTTAACTCTTTGTTATACCATTAATTCTATTACTGTATTTATTTTAGCTTCAGTCTCTGTGTTTCTTTTCAGTTCAGCAATGTAGAATTAAATCCACTCTCTTTTTAATCAGTAAATGTTAAATACTACAGTTGTACATTATGCATATTGTTCACTGTTGAATAAGGAGTAAATCCTGCTCTATTCCTATCAATACAGCTTAGATATATGGTCGCATGTCAAATAATTAACTGAGTCTATCATGAAATATAAACAAGTGTTTTTGGGTAAATAGTGAAAGCATTCTGCTTCAAAGACAGTGAACCTCTTGGCACCTCGTGAAGATATTGTATGTAACTCTGTTTCTCTAAAAAAATGTTTTCCTACACAGGAAACTGGGTTTTAAAAAAAAGAAAGAAACGGACCTACAGGTGACACTGTCTGAGAACAGGAAGCCATGCCCCTTGTGACTGTGAAGAGAAAAGCCTTTTGCTCGACTCTACCGGAGCCCGTCATGCCGTTCAATTCACATTTGGGGTCACATGCACAGTCTGATGTTATTTTAACAGTCATGATTATTGTGTTTCACAACGCATAACCTCTGTCAAAGCACGGACCAGTGGAGGGGTGAACAACTGCAGGATAATTTTCCAGAATGAATGCTGTTACTGATTGCTGCTCAGCTTTCAGCACACATTCACGTACTTCAATTATATTTTATTATCATATTGGCAATCATTAGACGGAGCAGATTCCTGCATGTTGTAATTATTACTGAGCACAGCCGTAAGTCGTATGCCAAGAACAAATAAAGGACAAAATAATTCATATTACCAGACAGCCATAATTATATGTAATGATGGGCATTAGTCTTGCAATCACTATTACAGAAAAATAAATTGAGGAATTGGAGTTTTACGGAGAAATAAATGACATGGGATTACACTGATTTATAACTAATTTCTGACTCCATACCATGTTATCACAAGTATTCACAAATGATGGATTGATACATATACGAAACATAAATATGTGTAATCTGCAGGTAATAATGTTGTTGAAGCCTTCTGGCAGAGTCATTTGGAACACACTTCACTTCTTGCTGCTCCTCCTGATCCGTCCACGTCAGAACGTGTGTCAGGGAATAAAAGAGGAACCAAACTGCTGCAGAAGTCGACAAGCAGAGAATGTTTGGTCCTCAGGAGGCTAAAACTCATCTCGTCTTGCTTTGTCCTCTGGCTCCGTACAGTAAAAACTGCCCTGCTGCGACCACAGAGCGCAGCATGTGCTTCCACTGGCTCTGATCCAGGCTGACCTGGGACCTGACACGACCAGTAGAGCTGCAGCTCCCCACCGGTAGCTCTTTGTTGCACTTGCAGCTAACGATGCTGTGTCTATCGGCTGTGGCATACTTCATGCAGGGAATGGAGAATACTAATTTGACAGAGGGATGATTAACTGCTGCAGCTTCAGGAACAGCCCGACTAATTTTCATTTGCTATTGTTTCCCGTCTCCCACCTCCCTGAGAGATTTTGGCTAGACAGACAACCCATATTCCAGGACCACTGTGCTTAAGAACTGATGTTGATGTTGACTAACAACAGAGGGTGTTCTTAATATTTCTTAATATTTCTTAATATTTGGTTTGAGATGTGCTTCTGTTAAAGTTGAAACCACCAATCAGAGGGTTTGGACAAGCATCGCATGACACGAACATCAAGTTAGCTGCTTGCAGCCGTGAGAAAGGCCAAGAGAGAGGCTAAACAGGAGGCACGATGGAGGACTGTCTTGCCGTCTGGTGTCCACAGTGTTCTGTCTTGTCCACTGGTGGCTGTGGAGGATTCATTAAACACCCCCCCCCCCATGTGAATGACAGGTCCCTACAGCCAGTGTCTCTGAAGCGCCGCCGATCAGCCGACGGCTCTCTCGCCCATCTGGCTGCTGGAATCTAACGAGGGCTGTCTTTCAGTTATATGAGGCCGTATGGAGAGAGAGGGAGGAAAAGTTAAAGACTCAAAGATTCTCCGTGGTCTGTGGGCTCCAATTATTCAGAGCTTATCTTTTCAGCTTGACTGATCTCCAAATGAATAAAGTGCGGGTCGAATTACTGCTGGCCGGGCGCATCTCTAAAGATGCTGAAGGAGGATCAGGGCTGTGGGTTATGGTGTCAATCCTGCCTTGACCCCCAGGGTTAGGGAGGTGACGTTATGTAGTGACAGCGCCCAGGAATCCCCTTGTAGAACCTTCATTTAGAGCCTGTCTGGATAAATGGGAAAGGGCAATCACATCAGAAGAGGTTTCTTACCATTTTAAAGTTTAAAAAAAAAGAAAAAAAAAAGGTAAAGAAATCTCCAATCACAAAGTGACTCTTGACTTAAAACACTGGAAAAAGCAGAAGTCAGAGGGTTAAGTCACCACAGTAAGTGCTGTCAAGTGGTTTTTGGCAAAGGCAACAAGCACCACAACAAATGGTTGATTTTTAACGTTAAAATACAAAACACGATTTTTAATTATCTGAAACACATGTGTACGAAAGCCAAATGTCAATACGCTGTATTATATTA
Source organism: Antennarius maculatus (assembly GCA_013358685.1). Classification (NCBI taxonomy): domain Eukaryota; kingdom Metazoa; phylum Chordata; class Actinopteri; order Lophiiformes; family Antennariidae; genus Antennarius; species Antennarius maculatus. The sequence goes on from CM023607.1 coordinate 16,710,777, forward strand.
CTGAAAGTTGTTTTTGTGCTGTAGGCCTTTACGCATGGTATTTGTTCAAATTAAAAAGTGAACATTCAGGACCTGAGGCTGGACCTGATGTTGGGTAATATCTGTTACTCATGTTTATCTTAATTTACCTACAAATCCTGAATGAGACCAAATGATTCTTATTATAACACGGAAAAAAGATTGTAAGAGAATCGGCTTGGGCAAAATCTAGATAGAAACTACATCTGTGCAGCATTTCAGCGGTTATTTTCTTGTTAACTATGTATTGAGAATTGGCAATATATATTTAACATTAAATAAATAAATAAATAAATAAATAAAACTATTCCTCGCAAGTTTCAGTGTTTGTTAAATGCACTGATTTTACTACTCCCCTGAATTAAATAAAGTGACACTGCATGAGTTCCACTCTGGACTGGGCACTGAAGTGGGCGTCAATGGGAGAAAGAAGGTCCTTCGTCTCACAGCACAACTTCCATCACTGAAAATCTCCATCTCTCAGATCTTCCGACAAGTGTTGTCGATGTCTCTCTTTTCGTCTGCCTTCATGGAGGTGGTTTGGAGATTCTCATGCCACCACACAATCCTTTAACAAGTGGGTATGTCTAATTCAATTAAGTCTGCAAAGCTGTGCCAAGTAGTGCCCTGGTCCCATGTGACAGGGATAATGAGTTGGCAGAGAGGAGGAGGAGGAGGAGGAGGAGGAATTTTCAGTACTGAGACCTCTGAATTCATTCAATTCAGCACTTGGAAATGTTTTCAAATTTGGATGCTTTCCCAATGCTGAGGTTGGTGCTTCACACAAAAGGTGCGTGGGAAAATTAAATCAGATTCAACAAGTGGTGTAGACACCAGGAAAGAGAAGCAAACTCAATCCTTGACTGCCTCAGAATTCAACTAATACTTTTCTGTATCCTGCCACTGCTCTCAGGATGTGTGTGCAAACTTTGCTGGTTACATTATTTAAATTATGAGCATTCAGATAAAACAAGTTCCAACTCTTTTTGTGGGTGACGTCCACTTGTTGGGTGTCAGAGAAGAGCATTGCTAAGTGGCGCAGCCTCCGTGTGTGACGGCAGTTTGACGTTGTTTAAAATGCTTTTCAGCATTTTCAAAAGTTTTGACTTCAGCTGGGAAGTATATCAGACTTGAGAGGCCTTTAGTTTCACTGACATTTCCAAAGGACTCCTGCTGCTGCGCTGAGATGCTCGTACCCATCTAGGACAAAAAAAAAACCTTAAACGTTGACTTTCTCACAGAAACAGCTTGCTAAATGGTATTTCTGTAATGGACTCCTGCTAGGGTTCATATGCGTTGTATAGCCACATTGCCCAAAGTTGAGTCAACATGATTACCATGAGAATGCACCCAAAGAAAGACCCAAAAAGGTTTTTTTGAATAAAAATCTGAAACTATAGAATTCTTTGTATTCCTTGGGAAAAAAAGATGAAAATCAAAGACATTGATGGTCATTTTTTTCATCGGGAAAGTGCGGCTGAATGAATGTCTTATTTACATGCCAAAGGGAAGGGCCGTGGTTCTAAAAGGATGGGAAAGCAGGGGCCTCTATTATGGTGGTGCTCGTAGCGGAGGCCGTGGCTCCTCCGGCAGCCTCCCTGCCAGGCAGCAGTTAACAAGGCCTCAGCTGAATTAAAGAATGGCAATGAGTTTTTAATTGGTGACACATTATATTTATCAAGCTGACAGCGGAGTGACTGCACCACAGCCTTCTTGTTTTGTCCTTGTGTGAGCATTACTTCCCCCTATGTGCCCCTGCATGATGCCCCCTATCTGTCGGGGTCCCTCACGTGTGAAGAAAGAAGAAAAACATAATCATTGAGTATCAAGTTGAATGATAACATTGAATTATTCATTAGGGTCTCTTAAAGTGTTGGATAAATCCACCCCTTTCTCTTCTTTTTTAACAAAAGATTTTCATTGACACTCAGTGAAACCACACCAGCTTGGAGGTTTAACATAAAGACAAATGTTGTGCATCGCCACAGAAGTTGTGCCGCAGTCCCAGAAACGATATTAACAAGTGTTTAGTGTCTGGATGAGAGTGTTTGGTCACCTGTTTTAAACACGGTATTTACAAATACACAGAACATTCTATAATTTACTGCCGAATGATGGCATTGTGTGTTTCTGATGTGACCATATGTCATGAATATACTTGAATTTCTATAAAGTGTCATCATTCAACTTTTATAATTATGTGTGGCGTGACCGATTCCATAAAAATGTCAATTCCCATCACCACTAAGTACTTCCGTTAGCCTGATTTAATAGTTAAAAATCTGATTTATACTTGGATGTTAGTCATAAAGTGTTCATTTAACTCTATTGACTGTAAGAAAATAACAAACACATTTATGCACAGTAATACAATGGACCATCCATGTATGTAGGACATGCAGATGAAAATCAGATTGGCGCACGTACCTAAATTCTAACGCTGTGGAGGATTCAAGATTGTTTTTTCAAAGTACGAAAGATGTCAGAAAACATCAGTATTTTTTTCAGATAAAAACACAAAATTGGAAAACAACCACAAACTCTGTGTCTAAAGATGCTACTGGAAAAATCTAATTCATTCTGATACGCTTTTACCACATCCTATCATGTCAGAATAAAGGCAGAATGGCATCAAAAGACTCAAAGTTCAAATCTGATTTAAATTCTAAAATAAGCAAAATAAAGTCAACACAACAACTTCCTGAAGAAGGAGGTAAGAAAACACTTTATTTACCATTTTTTAGTAACAGTTAAAAACAGTTTCAGTAGAAATCTTTTAGTCTGCTCAGGGTTTTACTGCAGCGATTGGGCATTAAGGGCTTAGAGGTGCTCTTCAAAATAGTACTGAAAAAAGGGAGTGGGTCAAAGCGGTCCTAATGAAATATTTAAGATTTAGGTTTAAAGGGAGCACTGAAAACGTTGGGAACAAAGGGGTCTGTTGAGGGCCTCCATTGTTCTGGGACCTGGCGGAAGCAGGGGCCAAATTGCGACAGATATGAGGAGGGCCCATATTGAGCAGGGATGTGTAGGCTCTGCTCACAGCTGTGTGGCCACACTCCCGCCCCAGCCACCAGCCCCCTGTCTTTGTGGGGCTTTGTGAGGACCACTGAGCGGCGATTTTACACCGAGCTGATTGCACAGCAACGGCTTTGTGTCGGCAACAAGAAGGCCCAGCCCATTCCTCACCATCACAGACACACACAAACACACATTCATCCCGATCTCATCAGCCTCCACCAAAATTCAGGCTCATGACTCTTTTTTTTAAATGGATGACAGGGTGATGAATCCCCTTGCAGCGGGAAGATAAGTACTGAGAAAGGGGTAGGGGGGTGGGGGGTAACTCCTCCTAGTTCCTCATCAAGGAGCTGCCTACTTAGCGCCTCGCTGCTTTTGATTAATGGAGGGCCCATTCTGTTACATGGCAGTTTAAGCAACCAATAAGGGACCTCGTTGGATGATGTTTTTGAGTAATGATGTCACAAGGTCACAGTGAGCAGGTTTACACAGAGGGAATGAAACAAAGGAAGAAACACAGGCTTTTCTTTTAGTAGATAACAGCTCAGCGATTGGTGAGAAGTAAATTTGTTTAAGTAAGTGGTTATATTTTAAGGTGAAGAGATGATAGTGATCACGAATAAGGAAATCTAACAGATGAAACTTTCAGTATTGTGGTTCTGTGTTATTCACACCTACTCTGTCTTGTGCAATTCATTTACAAATGTTTTATATTCATGCAGGTGGATCTTGAACTTTTATCGTACTCAACTGCTAAACAAAAATGCTCTATCAAGATTTATTGACACTTCCCATTAGAATGGAACCTAACTGAATGTTGAATGCTTGGCTGATGCCCTGAAATCCTCTGGTCTCAACGAGAGGCAGATTCAGGCCTTAATACAACAAGAGCCCAACAGCTTAACACCAACCTGATCCCATGGCTCAGTCCATATCAGCTCATAAACGGCTATTAATGTAGCCAATGGGAGCGAGCGCGCGCACACACACGCACACACACACACATGCACACACACACATGCACACACACACACATACACACACACACACAAACACACATGTCTTTATTTTGGGAAATGGTGACACCAATATTCCGTATTTCAAATGTATCCATTTGTTTGGTGAGATCCCACCAGAGGTAAGTACTATTTTTTACGAACTAATGTGAGATGTCACCTGATTTAGTTATCAGAAACTGTTTTTTAGCACAGAAGATATGCTGTATTGCCAAGAGCTTAGGAGTGCAGCAATGACTTCACTGAAGCTGAATGACTACACCTCAAATTGTCCTCCAATGTTGTGTCTGTTTGGATTTGTCCTTAAACAGTTATGGCTAACAGTGTGGACTCACCCACTGGGGTGCTAACATCCCCTAATAGACCTGAGGCCTGTTGCAGTGAGCTTGGACAGCCTGATAGAAACCAGATGCAAGACTAGCTAAGCTGTTGGTCTCCTCCTTATTTAATCAGAGGTTTGCCGGCTGCACTGCCCTGACAGTTTGTCTCTATGTTCTTCACAAAGACCCGTCATGTTTAATGGTCTGTCGGCTGAGTGTGCCGCTGCAGCCCTCTCCAGAAGAAAGCCTCGGGAAGAAAGGCTCACGGGTAGATAGCGCAGCTTAATATTGTTTAAAATAGTTGAGGAACAAATAAGAGCATTTCCCATGGTCCTCCCCCCAGTGGTGCGCGACTGTCTGTGCAGCAGCTCGTGTGTGTGATGGACTCTGAATGCATCTCATTGATGGAGGTCAGAGATTAGAGGCAGCCATGTGAGGGAAGAGAAAAAGAGTCACTCCAGTGTCGCTCAGACATACACAACATTTCACTGGCCTGTCTGTGAAAGGTCTTCATCCAAACTGAATGAGGACAAATAGATTGACATTCAAAGAGAAAAGCATCACGTTTTATTTAAATTTTCCTTTGCTTTTTGCATCTTTGCATCTTTTATAGTCGTCATCTTGCCCTTTTTGCTCTGTTCCTTTTGTGTTCTTGTCTAACGTATCTTTTTTTAATGTATTTCTTTCATTTTTATCTGTCTTGTGCTTTTTTAATGTATCTGCACCAAAGAAAGCACCCAATTTCGTTGTTGGATTTAACAATGACAATTAAAGCGATTCTTGAGTTTTGAATCTTATTTCTTGATCTTTCACTCACAATAAAGGTAGCTGGAAAATCTCTGAGCAACCAGTTTGCTGTCTGTCTATCTCTACACGTGCTGAAGTGATCAGGACATGTAGTGGCTGTCAAAAATGTCACATGTTAGGGTCGGCGTAGTCAAGACTCAGACAGCAGACAGGTGACGATATCGAGCGCAGAGAGAAACCAGACAAGTAGGGGACGTGAGGACAAGGCTAATATTCTTGACTATGACTGATGTGTTCGCTGGGACATGCATCAATGTAAATGCCTGCGGTCCCATATAGAAAGCATTTCAACCGTTTGTCTTTCATCAGCAATGCATGTGATCTGTAGTTGACAAAGCTCACCGACTTCCAGGTAAATACAATTCTATAGTAAATTAAAGCTTCAGGGAGAAATCCTCCAGTATTCACGTGTAACTATAATTACATTTGTATATTTCCCCTGGATGTACCATTTATAAGTCCATGTATACGTCTGTGTGAAGTGTTACTGTGCTCAAATATAGGATAGTCCACCTACAGCTGACCATGCAGTGGCAATTAGAGGAGTGTTTTGGGTCAAGGGGAGAGCAAGGGTTTTGTTTGCCTCCATCTCCTGATTGAATGGCTTTGCATAGGACTGTGAAAGAAAAGAAGCCAATTAAATTTGGGGTGGTTTGATTTTTTTGTCCCATGTTGTAATTAGGCCTAGGCTGCAAAAAACTTCTTCAAGTACCTTTTGGGTTGTTTTGTTGTCGGGTCATATCATTAGGGACGAAACGATCCTCCCAGGTGCTCACTGCCTGCAGATGTCAATAGATGATGTGAGGAAACTGCTGCTGTCCACAAGCTTATGGGCCTGGTAATGGACCCTCTGGTTCACACCCGCTGACATGAGTGGAATCCTTACCTTCTTTCAATCAAGTGGTTTCACTCAGTGACAGACATGTCTCACGTTTTGAGAAACAAATGGACGTCTAACATCTGTGATGTGCATTCAACTGCAGATTCCACACAGAGTGCTTCCATTCAAAGATGGCTCAAAAACTGTTTGGTGGACTTTGTGACGGCAATGCAGGGATTCTGCTGCCTTAGACCATGTGTGTCTAACTCAAGGCCCAGGGGCTGAATGTGGCCCGCCACATCATTTTATGTGGCCCACAAGAGCATAAAAGGTCAGCGTCTAAAAATAAATTGATCAAAAGTGTGCTTTGACCTGAAACAATGCAGTAATTAAGCCCATTTTAACCTGACAAAACATTTAGAAGAAAGTTAATGTCCTGACTTGTGTTTGATGTTATTTTTCTTTATTCTCTTGTATAGTTTGATCCTTGATTGATGGAGTTCTGTGGGTTTCATATCCTGACAAATTAAAAGGATTTATGTTATAACAGAACAACAAACATTTTTTTCTGTGCAACTGTAATGTTTGTAACTTGAATCAGTAATAAATTTCTGAGTTATTTAACATTAAAGAGTTGTTACATTTATTTTACATTATGTTACATTTATGTTACATTACATTGGGTTACCTTTAGTTACATTTATAAGTTACATTTGGCCCTTTGAGGACAGCTATTATGCTGATGTGACCCTCGGTGAAAATTAGTTTGACACCCCTGCGTTAAATGGTGCACCTTTCTGCCTCTTTCATATAAAGACAGTGTACATTTAATTTTTTTTTTTATTGACATAATCAATCAACCTCCAGGCTGGTTGACTGATCGGCCTCCTGCAGTCAGACTGTTGGTAACTCTTGATCTGTCCTGCATTCTGCTCAGACAGAGTCCCACTTGTGTTGGATGATTAAACAAATCGGCCTAAACCATGACAGACACAACAGAACTGTTGGCATGCATATCTGACCAATTAATCAGATATCATGACATCATAAACTCCCCACCCGGAGATACCCACACAAACACGCCGACACACTCCCTGCTCCCTGACTCTGGGAAAGAGCTCAGCAGCTGCTGTCAGGGTGGACAGCTAACGGAGGGGGAGCTGGGGGGGCATGGGAAGGCTTTGAGAGTGCCATGTTAATAACTCACAAGTGTCCTGGGCCAGTGGTCACCCTGTTATTAATGTGCCACCACCGCACCGGAATCTGACCCAGGGATGCATTCCTCATGTAATGGGCAGCAGCTGGTCGGGGGCTTCGGGGAGGACAGCTGAGGATGACTGTGCGGAACACCCGCCTTTATCAGCCCCCTGAGAGCTGAGCCCACTCTCTTCCTGCTCCCCATGGTTCCTCCAAACCAGGAAATCATTCCAGCTGCCTGTTTGCAGCACAAGATAAAGCAGAAAGGTGAATATTTTCAGATACACAGATTACAGCTTAAAGCAGTACAAAGTGACAGAGAAATTGCAATGTTTCTAAAACAGGCTAAGTGATAATGAGATGATGAGACAGCATCAGCTCTCAGGCTTGATATAAGTGGAAGAAAAAAAAGTTATGCAAGTTAGACATGGTGCTGGAACTGTTTTTATAAATTCATATCAACTCATTCCTCTGGGAAAAGTAATGTGCAAAGTCTTTTTTCAAACCACATATCAGCACAGTCGTCATGTTTAAATTTCGCGTTTATCACATTCAGGTTATGTACTGACAATTCCGCAAAGGCTCAGGTCTGTTTCCCTTCGAATTAAGCCCATGGAGACCTTCTGTCTTCCTACAAATCAAACCTGATTAAATTATTGTTTTGCATCATGCATCAGAGTTAAGAGTAGAGTAGAGTATAACTTTATTTATCCCTTAAGGAGGTTCCGTCAGGGAAATTAATTTGTCCGTCGCACACAGCACAGTAAGTACACAAAACACAGAAAAAGCACGCAGAAAGCACCAGCACATAGAAAGTAGTACAACACCAAATAGAAAGAGTAATAAATAACCCATCAATAATATATAAATAGAAAATCATAAATAGGCATAGAAATAAAAAATAAACAGGCCTGGTTAAGTACGGGTATAGTGAAATGTCTATAGTGTTTGTATTGTTTTTGCTGTATTGTCTGTGTCATCCAGTTTAAAAAAAAAATCCAGTTAAAAATCCGGTTAAAAGCTTGAATTAAGTTCTTTGCCATACCTGTATTTATTTATATGTTTTATTTTAGCTTATTACACTGGGACTGTACATAGTAACATAGTTAAAATTTATATACAATGGAACCAATGCAGTATAGGACTCCTAGCCATAGCTAAACTGCAGTCCTTGTCCCTGGTTAGACATTTACTGAGCAAAATTCACAATGGTTTAAAACTTTAAAACACTAAATCCAAATCTCTACACATGAAATACAATAATATGAGTAATGCAGTCCTGAAAATAAGAAGACAGACAATGTAGACAAACAAATGGTAATGGAGACAACAATGGCTGAAAATAACAAAGGAATGAATGTCGAGGTTCATTGTGGAGAATGAATGGACAATAAGGTATGTATGGTTTCTCAACAAATATCAATGTATACTGTAAATACAGTATACTGTATATACATTGTAAATTAACTATTTCCCTTTTCTAAAACATAACAAACATACTGTATTTATACAATGACTTCATTTACAAAATGCAAAATATAAAATAAAGAGACAAGAAAATATCAATATTTTGATATTTAAACTGGAGTGTGTGGCAAGACAGCAGACCATGCTGCATATTTCAACAGACTAAATGCTTACAGAAGCTAAAAGCTCAGTATTACTTGAGCCTCTTTAAAGTGTTAAAATTCTGACACCCTTCCTTACCTGAAACATAAAGCTACTCCCCTCACCACCACCAAAAAACAGTACACTACAGTTTAACTTGATCGCCAGGATTTTTTTTTTTTCTAAAGCACCTTCTTTCAGTATTCATGTGTACACAAGAAGTAGAGGCTGACACACAGACCTTGATTTTGGCAGACGACCAGCGGCCAGAGCGGCGTTGGCAGCAGGACCGTGAGAAACAGGGGGGCGACACCCAAATGTCATCACAGCTGCAGAACTGCTGAGCATAAAGGCCAAATTACCGAAATATGTGCCCAGAGGCCTCCCGACAATGAAAACAGAGTCGTGTTAAAGCGGCTACTGCCCGAGGAGCGCAGTGGAAGTCATCCTGTTAGAGTTGGTGGGATCTGCTCAGAGCCTGGAGCCCGGAGACTCCCCAGCTGCCGCCAGGCATCAGGGTGCACGTGTGGGTGGTGGTGGTGTGGAAATCCATCCAGGGTCAGCCTCGCTATTATCCTGCCCTGTTATTACTCATCAGGCCCGACACTCCATGAATGTGCTGCTCTGATACTGTATGAGGAACTGGATGACAAGTGGCTGAGCTATGCAGACATTTAGCCCAATGACACGGCTGGTTGGTGTCACCAGTGGACTGTGTTAGCCTCAGTGTACATGATGAATATTTAACACAGTAACGGGAAGTGTTCGTGATTCTTGTTTTATAAGGGAGAATTTGTGTTGAGGATCTCAATAAAACAAGTGCAGCCCTGTGATCATACTCACTAGGCCCTCTGAGGTAGAGCTGTGTGTGTGTGTGTGTGTGTGTGTGTGTGTGTGTGTGTGTGTGTGTGTGTGTGTGTGTGTGTGTGTGTGTGTGTGTGTGTGTGTGTGTGTGTGTGTGTGTGTGTGTGTGTGTGTGTACATGTGGTGTATGTGAGTATCAAAACATCTGCATACTGCGTTATAAACATTTTTCCCTCATCAGATCAATCAGCACAAACTGATTGACCACAAACTTCCGCAGAGGAGCTCATTTTCCCCAAAAATCTCTCATCATAGTTTGACCCACACAATATAACTCTGTGACCAATAAAACCTACCCCTACTATTAGGAATTACACTGTTCTCATTATTAGTCTCACTGTAACATATTGTTGTAGGATTAGTATAAGTACTCTTATCTAGTCACACTGGAATTTAGAGACAGTTAAGCTTCATAGCTGCATCCAGCTCACACAAACACACATGCACACACACACCCATAAAGCACTATAATCACACTATAACACATAACTGCTGTTACCATATAAAAGCATACATATAGACACTGATACATTAATAGGATGGGAGCAGGTTTCTATAAAACTATAGCACTTTCGTTGTTCCGGGTTCTTCACAGGATTACTCTTTAAGTCACTGTCAGAAGAAACCAACGCTGAAAACCTTTGTGTGAATATCACATTAAATCTTCTAAGGGATTTCTCTCAGTGCGGTAATTCTTCATAACACAGTCTCCAGCATTAAAGTTCTTGGAAATCAGAACATAACATTGTTTTAATGGTTTTTTCAAGGATTTAACATCAGCACAGTTTCAGCCACAGTTTGATCTTAGTTGAGAATTAATAACTGAAAAGTTAATTTGGGATGAAACGCGCTTGCGACAGGCCTACGGGTCATTTTCATTTCAGACTAACAGATTAAAATGACCCTGTAGGCTACGGCTGGTGTGTTTTAGTTATGTTAGTCAGAATATCAAATCATACATATTACTTTAACATTTTCTATGACAAAAATCACTGAGTTCAAACAATCCAGTGCTTTGGTTTCACATGGGACACAAACTAACAACCTTCTGGGTGGATACGTCGGGGTGTTTGACCCCTTTCATGCACCTGACCTCTTCTCTCTGTGAAAGCTGCTGTTTCTGCTTTGTCACCTGTTTTCTCAGCTCACTGCCCAGCAATACCACCCAAACACAAGTTATATACTGTGCACCACAAACTACTTCATTTTCACATAAAAAGCCATCAAAATCAGTCCATTACAAGCTTGCTGTGGGACAACTGTGAACAAATTTTCTCTTCATGACAAAGAATGCTTCTGCAGCTCTGTTACTGCGTGTGAAGTTCATTCTGCAAAGTTCAAACAGCTTTGCCCCTGCAGACACGAAATAATACGATGTGTGTGTGTGTTTATTTGCATATACGCAGGTGAGTGTGTGCATGTTTATATATGCCAGTGTTCAATAGCAACACGGCGCATGCAAGAGTTTATTTGTGCACGAGAGCAGAGCTGGGAAAGTTTAAAAGTGGCAGCAGACGGGCGGGTGGCTGCGAGGGCGGCGGATTTGTGGTTTGGCTTAGGTGGGGGTGTTGGTGATGTGAGCTTAAGGAGGTAGATGAAGGGAAGGGGTGTGTAGAAAGGGAGAGAGGGCCTGTGCTTGTGCCTTTCAAGGTGTGTTATTTGTTCAAGGCTGTCCAAACATTTACAGAGCCCTGGCAGCCCTGGAATGCAGAGGCAGGGCCGCGGCTGAGAGCAGCAGCCGTGGGAAACCGCTGCTCTCCTCAACCTCTGCAGACTCGTTCCCCCTCAGGCAGAGTGTCAACACAGACAGTGCCAGAGATGTGTGAGCCTGATAGCGACAGGTCTCATCAGCAGCCACGCACACACACACACACACACACACACACACACACACACGCATGCACGCGCACACACACAAACTGTTACAGCCGGCACACAGCCGGGCTCACGGCCTCGCATGCAGACACACACATATTAACAGACAGAGGCGAGAAGCCAGAGGCACTCACCCTCCCACACACACACGTACACACACACACACACACACACCCTCATATACAGACGCACACACATATATACACATTTAATTGTTCACACCCCCTTGAAGTGTCCAAAAAAAATGGAATCTAATATTTATGGCATTGTTAGCTTTAGCATTGAGTGAATGTACTTTATACCTTTTACATACATATATGTTTGAAACTGTCCACCGCATACCCTGCAACTTGAGCGCTTCATCCAGGAAGTGTGAGGGATCACCCATCAACATCATTAGAAAGATATGTCAAGGAGAACAACTTGTTTGTTCAGCTATAATAAAGCATGACAAACAAGAACATCCACTACTTTTGCCCTGTCTGAGAATCACTCACTCCCCAGGAAACGCAAAATTCATTTGCATGACTGTGAGTAGCAAACGACACAACCATCATGTGAATGACTCCCAGGTGACCCCAACCCCCCCCCCGTAAACTCGAAAACCCCCCCCCCAGGGGGGGGGGGGTTTCAAGTTTACACTTCAGGTGGGAACCTGCAGCCCATAGGTGAAACCAGTATTATTGGGTTTCAACGATTGTCAATGTGACTGAATGGACAACTCCCACTACAGGTCGACATCCGGAACTGCCCACCGGAACTGAAGAAGCCTCTCAAATGGTAGGCTAACCGTTTTCATTCTTGTCCTACAAGTCTAGTTGACGTTAGACAACACAGAAATCTACCATCACCTGGATGACTGACAATCTCCACAGACAACAACAGAGACTCCGGTCCAGTCTGGTAAGGTGAGACATCCAACTGATGTCTGACAGTGACATGATGTCAATCATCTCTTGTAAAACCTGCTCCGTCCCCAGTAAATACCTCCCAAAGCCAGCCAGACGCCTGGGATCAGAGCGACAGTTCTGTCCTGGTGTGTCACAGGTGAGAGACAAGAGGTTTCCCTTTGTAGTGTCTAAGAATGTTTCCATAATACACTTCACTGTTTGTTAGTCACCACTAAATTAAAAGCTTAAAATTAAAATGTCTGCGTTGCACTGGCATCAGGCCCGGAGTGTACCCTGCCTCATGCCCCCAGTCCGTTGGGATAGGCTCCAGCAACCCTGAGACTTGTGACAGTGAAGAAGCTTTTAATAAAGATGAATGAATGAAATTTAATCTGTTGTTTCATTGCGAACAGTGGATGCTAACCGAGGACAGTTTCAAGATTCACCACAGCATGCACTCACCAGTGATCAGGGCAAACAAAGTGCTCTGTGAGCGTCAGCAGTGTGTGTGTCTCATTTTTAGTCATAGTCATAGTCAACCTGATTGTCAAATGTACCATATATGCACGACATACAGCACAGATGAAATTACAGTCCTCTCAGACCAAAAAGGCGGTAAAAAAACACAAAATAACCCCTCTAGAGGGGAGCCGCTGCTTGTGCACATGTCACCATCTTATCCTTTCCCAATAGGCAACAGAACCCAACAGAACCCTGCAGAGTAAGCATAAATGGCGGGGAAAAACTCCCTCATTGAGGAATGAGAAACTCTAGGCAGGACCCATCCTCCATGACTGGTTGGGTGGGACAGAAAATATACTGGGGATAGAGACAGGGCAAGGAAAAGAGAGAGAGAGAGAGAGAGAGAGAGAGAGAGAGAGAGAGAGAGAGAGAGAGAGAGAGAGAATGACAGATTGGCCAGATAGAATTTCCAGTCCAAATTGCTCTGTAGTTGCCGAAGTGGGGACGGGATTTCCAGGTCTTTGGATTTCCGGTCTTCAATAATTGTTCCCCACCTGTCGAGCATAGGTACATTTGTATTTTGATTGAATTTATTATCATGTCTGTAAAAGCACTAGACAGATTAAGTATGGGATTATCTCATGCTGGACATGTAGATCACTCTTTATTTACGCTGAGTCAGATAACACCTAAACCCCACCCCAGTGTGTGGTTTTATATGACGTCAGCACTTCAGGTGGATCAGACACCATTTGCATATAACACAACAGCACCTGCAGTGTGTTGCTGTTACTGTTGATGGCGGCTCTTTTCAGATGACAGACCAATATCTCGTAGTATCTGTATTTTTTTTGGACTCAGTTCTTGTTTGATTAGTTTCTATTAAGGCTCCTGGCAGCAGCTCAAAGTCATTGTCATTTCCTCCTGCCATCAAATCAATCTAAAAGTGTCGACAATAGAGAAATAAAAGTGATGGAGAGAGAAAAAAGACAAGTTGCCGCACATAGAAATGCCTTTTCAATTCTCATCAATCTTTCAAATACATAAATCTTCACACTGTGATGTGACAATTTGGAATAAGGCAACTGAGGGGAGCCAAAAAAGGTGTTAGTGCCAAGTACATCTGTGTGAAAATAGCGTGTAAATGTTGCTTTATCAAACACGTCTTATGGCACCGAGGGCTAAAAGTGGGACTCTTAGGTGGGGGAAGCTTAAATTCCAGAGTAGCCATAATACTTACAGTCAGTTGACTAGAACATTGTTTATTATGCCATCAATACATTTGGACTGTAAACTAGTCAAAAATGCACATTATTACATTATACAGTATATCATTAGTGTACAGCTATCAATGTAGCCACAAGAGGACAAAAGCCAGTGTCTTATTGTGCCGGTCCCAAGCCCGGATAAATACAGAGGGTCAGGAAGGGCATCAGGCGTAAAACTTTTGCCAAATCAAACATGCGAATCAAACCTATGACTTCCATACTGGATCGGTCGAGGCCCGGGTTAACAACGACCGCCATCGGTGCTGTTGACCTACAGGGTGCTGGTGGAAATTGGACTACTGTTCTTCGAAGAAAGAGAGGAGGAAAGTGTGATCATAGGAAAAGAGAGAAGAGGAACGCCAAGAGTGTAGGACTGAGAGTAGGGACGTTGAATGTTGGAGCTATGACAGGAAAAGGTAGAGAGTTGGTTGACATGATGCAGAGAAGGAAGGTAGACATACTGTGTGTCCAGGAAACCAGGTGGAAAGGTAGCAAGGTTAGAAGTTTAGGAGCAGGGTTCAAGTTGCTCTGTCATGGTGTAGATAGGAAGAGAAATGGAGTAGGAGTTATCTTGAAGGAGGAGTTTGTTAGGAATGTCCTGGAGGTATGAAGAGTGTCAGATAGAGTGATGAGTCTGAAGCTAGAAATCGAAGGTGTGATGGTTAATGTTGTTAGTGGGTATGCTCCACAGGTAGGATGTGAGCTGGAAGAGAAGGAGAAATTCTGGTTGGACTTTGATGAAGTGATGCAGAGCATACCTAGAAGTGAGAGAGTTGTCATTGGAGCAGACTTCAATGGACATGTTGGTGCAGGAAACAGAGGTGATGAGGAGGTGATGGGCAGGTTTGGTATCCAGGAGAGGAACGCAGAAGGACAGATGGTAGTTGACTTTGAAAAAAGGATGGAAATGGCTGTAGTGAATACTTTCTTCCAGAAGAGGCAGGAACATAGGGTGACCTATAACAGTGGTGGTAGGAGCACACAGGTAGACTGCATCTTGTGTAGACGGTGTAATCTGAAGGAGATCAGTGACTGCAAAGTAGTGGTAGGCGAGAGTGTAGACAAACAGCATAGGATGGTGGTGTGTAGGGTGACTCTGATGGTGAGGAAGAGGAAGAGGGAAGAGGGCAAAGGCAGAGCAGAAGATGAAATGGTGGAAGCTGAAAAAGGAAGAGTGTTGCATGACTTTTAGGAAGGAGTTAAGGCAGGTTCTGGGTGGCCAGGGTGTGCTTCCAGATGACTGGACAACTACAGCTAATGTGATCAGGGAGACAGGTAGGAGAGTACTTGGTGTGTCATCTGGAAGGAAAGTAGATAAGGAGACTTGGTGGTGGAATGAGTGGGTACAGGAGTGTATACAGAGAAAGAGGTTAGCTAAAAAGAAGTGGGACACTGAGAGGACAGAGGAGAGTAGACAGGAGTACAGGGAGATGTAGCGTAAGGTGAAGGTAGAGGCAGCAAAGGCCAAACAAGGGGCTTATGATGACTTGTATGCTAGGTTGGACAGTAAGGAGAGAGAGACTGATCTATACAGGTTGGAAAGACAGAGAGACAGAGATGGGAAGGACATGCAGCAGGTTAGGGTGATTAAGGATAGGGATGGAAGTCTATTGACAGGGGCCAGTAGTGTGATGGGAAGATGGAAAGATTACTTTGAGGAGTTGATGAACGAGGAAAATGAGAGAAAACAAAGACTAGAAGAGGTGACTGTTGTGGACCAGGAAGTAGCAGAGATTAGTCAGGATGAAGTGAGGAGGGCATTGAAGAGGATGAAGAGTGGAAAGGCAGTCGGTCCTGATGATATACCTGTAGAGATTTGAAAGTGTCTAAGAGAGGTGGCAGTCGAGTTTCTGACTGGGTTGTTCAACACAATCTTAGATAGTGAGAAAATGCCTGACGAATGGAAGAGAAGTGTGCTGGTGCCCATTTTTAAGAACAAGGGAGACGTGCAGAGTTGTGGCAACTACAGAGAAATAAAGCTGATGAGCCATACAATGAAGTTATGGGAAAGAGTAGTTGAAGCTCGACTAAGGGCAGAAGTGAGCATTTGTGAGCAGCAGTATGGTTTCATGCCAAAAAAAAAAGTACTACAGATGCAATATTTGCTTTGAGGATGTTGATTGAGAAGTACAGAGAAGGCCAAATGGAGCTGCATTGTGATTTTGTAGATCTGGAGAAAGCTTATGACAGGGTGCCCAAAGAGGAGCTGTGGTATTGTATGAGGAAGTCTGGAGTGGCAGAGAAGTATGTTAGAGCGGTGCAGGACATGTATGAGGACTGTAAGACAGTAGTAAGGTGTGTTGTAGGTGTGACAGAGGAGTTCAAGGTGGAGGTGGGACTGCATCAGGGATCAGCTCTGAGCCCCTTCTTGTTCGCTATGGTGATGGACAGGTTGACAGACGAGGTTAGACAGGAATCTCCATGGACTACGATGTTTGCAGATGACATTGTGATCTGCAGTGAGAGTAGGGAACAGGTGGAGGAGAAGCTAGAGAGGTGGAGGTTTGTCCTGGAAAGGAGAGAAATGAAGTTTAGCCGCAGTAAGACAGAGTACATGTGTGTGAATGAGAGGGACCCAAGTGGAAGAGTGAGATTACGGGGAGAAGAGATCAAGAAGGTGGAGGATTTTAAGTACTTAGGGTCAACAGTCCAGAGCAATGGGGAGTGTGGAAAAGAGGTGAAGAAGCGTGTTCAGGCAGGATGGTACGGGTGGAGGAAAGTGTCAGGTGTGATGTGTGATAGAAGAGTTTCAGCTAAAATGAAAGGAAAGGTGTACAAAACTGTGGTGAGACCAGTGATGTTGTTTGGTCTAGAGACAATGTCACTGAGGAAAAGACAGGAGACAGAGCTGGAGGTAGCAGAGATGAAGATGCTGAGGTTCTCTCTGGGAGTGACTAGGAAGGATAGGATCAGGAATGAGTACATCAGAGTTAGAGGTTTTAGAGATACAGTCAGAGACGCCAGACTGAAATGGTTTGGACATGTCCAGAGGAGAGATAGTGAATATATTGGTAGAAGGATGCTGAGTTTTGAACTGCCATGTAGGAGGCCTAGAGGAAGACCAAAGAGGAGGTTTATGGATGTAGTGAAAGAGGACATGAAGGTAGAAGACAGGGTTAGATGGAGGCAATTGATTCGCTGTGGCGACCCCTGAAGGGTAAAGCCAAAAGGAAAAGAAGAAGAAGTGTACAACTATCAATGAGATGTATTCGTTCATCCAGCTTTAACCCCTGTTGGTGTTTCCTTATGCCTGTAAATTAGCTCCTCTGATCCAGGCAGAGCTTTCAACTAATTTTAAAATTCAGCAGCATGAAAACCAGGATGGCTGTACCGTTAAATCTCCAACAGCAGAATTCCTCAAGAATGTCCTTGTCGAAGAATTTGACATGATAAACACGACAGTTTTTTGTGAATAAAGTTGGTTGTTAAATATTGACCGCTCCTTGTGAGTCAGGTAACAGGGATCATGTCTCTGAGTGAACCTGCCGGTACCGAGCTTTAGAACTTTGTCTTGTGGAAACCCACAGCAGGAAGTGAAATGTGTGCTGCTGTGGAGATATAAAGTGATAAGAGCATATTTCAGGAAGCAACCCAGTTCATGAGGTTCCCAGGTGTAGCACAAGTTCACTCATATCTTGGTGTACTTGTTCATTCAGAGACTTACTTCAATTGACATAATGCATAGTTGACTTGTTGAACCTCACACCTGGTCTTGAACTCCCACAGTTTGCCAAGGGTTAAAAAAAGATATTACCTTTAAAACACAGTCATACCATGAGTGACAGGGTTATCCTATATGATCCAGCCTCTAAAGGTGATCAATGCTTCAATATAAACCTGATTATCTGCTCCATTGTTCGTTAGCAATACACATGTAAATGTAAATGTGTGTTGAAAAGCATATTTACATGTTTCCTTTTCAACACTATTAGTTACATTTTTACAACCGTTCTGGAATTTTCAAATAATTTGTAAATTTGTAAATTAAAATATCAAATATCAAAACAGAAATACAAATTCTGAGCATTTACAATCCATTTCAGAAAAGTAGCTTTGTGAAGCAGCTCCTGTTTTGTTTCAGAAGACTTCAGTGTGCAGATCTTTACTGACTTGAAACTTGTTTCACTTATCACCTGGGAATGAATAGTCAAACTAAAAAAAATCTTACCCAGCTCCCAGTGATTGTGTGAACCACCGGCATTTGACTACAGAGCCTAATTTGCTTACATGATAGCAAAATATGTCTTGTTTGTGTACACCTGTCTGAGTCGGTGGAGCAGCTGCTGAACACACAGACCAAAGGTAAAGCCGCACACACACACACACACACACACACACACACACACACACACACACACACACACACACACACACGATGCTCAACGACACCTCACACTCACATACTTCAGGCCTCGTCCACACGATGCCGGAATTTTTTGAAAACGCAACTTTTTGAAAACACATCAAAAACGATTCGCGTCCACACGACAGCGTTTTCAAAAAAAAATCTCCGTCCACACGTAAACATATCAGTGCGTTTACCAACACGTGTATAAGCAGAACAACTACGAGAACGACAGGAGAGAGGACCGGGACGTGTGGAAATTCACGGTGTTCCTCCTGGAGGAGAACCTCCATCACTGAGTTCTCCCACCAGCAGACAGCGCGTCCCGGTCTGACCCAGAACTGGCGTTGGCGTCTTTGGCGAGGAACGTGAATGAATGAATAAATAAATAAATACATAAACTTTATGACACATAAATAAAGAAACAGACGAAAAAATATTTAAGTAAGAAGCATGTTTTTCAACGCATCTCCAATGTGGAGCTGTTATAAGTCAGAAAACAGCCAGTTTTAGCTCCGTTTGTACATGTGGACTCGGGTCACATGCATGACGTCACAGCGGTTTTGGTCCCAGGGACACGCCCCCCGGATAAAAAAAAAAAAGTTGCGGGTACACCGACCACACGACAACGCAAACCAGCGTTTTCAAAAAAAAATTCCACCTTGGCCAGCGTTTTCAAAAAGTTGCGTTTTCGTTCCGGATATCTGCGTTGTCGTGTGGACGGAAGGCGTAAACGCAACAAAAAAGTTGCGTTTTCAAAAAGTTCCGTCATCGTTTGGACGGGGCCTCAGAGAGTATGAAGGTATGACAAAGCCGAGTGAAACTCACTCATCACCCTCCTCTTTATTCTCACGTCTGGCACACACACTTAACTGCGCCTTCTGCCCTGCAGCCTCATACACCTGCCTGCACTGCCGGCGGAGTGTCGCGTTTCAGCAGTGACGCAATGTCCAACCAATGAGGTACGGTGAGAACGGTTAGGGAGCGTGGTGGGAACTCTCCTCCCATCTGGTCTCTCCCTACCTGGGAACCAGTGCTGCCTCGGGGAGAGGCCCCGCGCCGCCCGCTGTCTGAATGAACACCAAACAAAACCTCTCACCAAACAGGTGAGTTACACGAGTCAATGTTGTTTTTTCTGTCGTCTATTATTACCCTGCCCCCCCCCCCCCATCATTATCTTTTTCATTCATGCTTGGCACACTGTTTTACATTTTGGCAGGTTTGAAATAATAAAGGGCAGAGACAGAGGGGGAAACCAAACAGTCAAAGTGTGGGAACCTTCTCCTTCTTTATTTTTTCTTCTACCAGGGGCTTTTATCAGTCTTAACTCTGCTTACACAGGTATTTGTGCACCTGTGGCACGGGATTAGCGGATCAGCTTCTTCATTGTGTTAAAAAAATAAGCACTGTGGGTTATATTTAAAAATTTTCTGACTGAAAACACTTTTAATCCGAGGTGAACAGTTACAAAAGCTTCGCTTTTCAAAGGGAAATATAATCTTATAAACTCCTTCTAGCATCTGTTCCCCTATCTGTCTGTCTGTCTGTCTGTCTGTCTGTCCATCTATCCATCACTTCACTGGACACCTCCATCATGAATGGGTCTGGTCACAGGATGGTCACCCCCCCTCCCCCTCCCCAGCAAAGCTCCCGTCCACTTGACTGCCCACTAAAACAAGTCCAAAGCTGACTTTGCACTTCATTTAGTTGCCCCCCCCCCCACCCACCTCTCGCCTTGGCATTTGTCGCCCACTGGGACTTGGCTTTGTTGAGAGGTTTGTGTTGTCCATGAACCAAAACTCAGGACAATAACAGATGGACAGCTGTGTCCTGGGCATGTAGCCGTGTTTGTGTCCGAAAAGCAGGTGTGTTCTCATGATGTCATGTTGTGGCACGATGAATGCAACTTCAGTTTTTAGGTCATTAATTCCTTTCTGTCTTTCCTGTGACCACCTTTTGCAATGCTTACAATAAATTCAGCAGTTTTTGTGAATTCGGCACTACAAGATAAGTAATAATAACTGTCAACAAGAATATCCTGTAAAGATAATAATAAATATCAGTAAATAATAATAGGGAAGACTGTCATTCTTTTTTTTTTTTTTTTTTTTTTTACATTTTCTCTACCAAACCCTGTTCTCAGATTAATTTATTTTATGTCTGATCTTGACCATACTCAAAGCAAATGCCCATAAATTTGCCACGGAGCGTTGTGGGTAAATGGCACCGTTGATTTGGCCGGGTTGAGGAGGATGTGTTCTCTTTAGAGGAACATTCACAGCGAGGTGTCAGGTGTTGGAGTTGGGTTTGGTCCAACAATCCCTGGGGCAATGCTCTCATTGGGCACAGCGTCATCCCACATGCTGGCTGGCTGTAACTTCTTTGATTCTCATCACTGTGAAGACAAAACAAACACACTGATCATTATTTGCACTCGTCTATGTGAAGACATGTCTTTTTGTCAGCTATAAAACGTATGAAGTGATCCATTTTTGTTTCAATTCTTTTGCAGCTTCTCTTTGTGCTGCCGCGGTGAAAACTTGAAACAGTGCTATTGGTAGCTAGGCAGACAAACAGTATATATTCTTTCTGTTTCAACCACATTTCCGTGTCAAAGCCGTTTCTGACTCAAGCTTTCCCCCCTTTTGTCACGAGCCCTTCAGTCTTTGGTTTTAATGGAGGTCCACAGGAGATGGACATGTTTGCTCACTCTCTCCAGAAGGGGCTGGCGTGAAGCTGGGAATGACAATGAGCAAATATGTTCACATAAAGTCAACTCCAATAAAGGGCGATGTGGGTTGTTTGCTGGTGAATAGGAGTGGGAAGGGGATTCGAGCCCCCACATTTACAACTGGGATGTTTTTGTCAGATCAGCGGCTCATATGTTAGCTTTACGTCCCAAGTGAAACAGCCAGAGCTGTATTATCATGTGGGTGGGGGGGTCAGCTGGTGCTACTGCAGCGTAAATGTGTTCTGAGCCACGGCGAGGACCGCCTCCTCAACCGACATCTTCCATCGAACCACAATCAGTGGCAGGAACAATCAGTTACATGCGGTCTGATTTCCATGTGGTTCACTATCATGCAAATGACTTGTTTGGGCTCCCTAACCTGCCAAGCTGAGCAGCAGATGTTTTGTGAATATACTTCCTGTTTCAACTGATAAAACCACTAAACGATTAAAGCACAATATTCCCAAGGTCCTTTGAAAAGTGTGGCATTTTGAGAACTTTTAAAGGCATTATAAACTTTTAAGAAAAGACACCAACTTACGTCTGAGAATTCTTGTCCACCTGACATTAAATACAAAACTTTTTTTTAAACCTTTTATTTGTGTAATGCATCAGAGACCATTAGTCAGCAAAAGTCATTCCCTTTAATGGCAAACTAAAGGTCTAAACTTTTTTTTATAAGACATTCATAATAATTTGCCGAATGTGAAATGTGAAAGTACTACACACTTTATTCTTTGTGTTAAAAGCATTGTGGCTGTTTGTCCCGACGATGTGGAAGTTGATTTGTTTCTGGAATGTTCACTTTTGGTCAAGTAAGAGAAGATCAAGACTTACCTTACAATGACAGGTGAGAACACACAGAACACAGTCTCTGTGACAGTGTGATAAAACGACTTTTTGATACCCTCAAACAAACTCAGGTTCAAACAATTTCAAACTAAATATCAGCATTTGTTTAAAAACCTTGTCTACCAACAACTCTGCTCTCTTCTCTCACTACAGGACATCACGCTTTGATCACCATGAGTCAAAGCTGTAAGGCGTGTGTGTGTGTGTGTGTGTGTGTGTGTGTGTGTGTGTGTGTGTGTGTGTGTGTGTGTGTGTGTGTGTGTGTGTGTGTGTGTGTGTGTGTGTGTGTGTGTGTGTGTGTGTGTGTGTGTGTGTGTGTGTGTGTGTGTGTGTGTCAGACAAACTGGTTGGATAAGGAACTGGTTCCATTCATTCGCTGATTGATTTATGTTTGTCATCATTGTGTTTGGTGTATTTTATACCATACTGTTCTTCTCGTTGTTGTTTACAAACTTTAAGACCAAAAAATATGGTTTATTTCTTTTTCCATCCAGAGAGGAACACAGTTAACCGGATGTGGGCAAAAGTTTTAATAAAACATATTAAAAGATACTTTATTCCTATTTCTGCTACTTTTAACAAACTACAGGAGAACTTTGTTTTACTAAAGTAATAGTTTAGAGCCACACAATGTCTTAAGCAACAATAATACGAGTCACCAGCCAACATCCACTTTAGTGAAGCATCACTGGGACAAATGTGTCCTAAAAACCAGTGATGTTCATTGAATAAATCCTCACACTGCGGAGAAGGAAACATTCACAACAGGAAGTTTCTTTATGCATCAAAGTCATCTTCAAACCACTGATTTTACTCATAGAATGTGAGTAAAATCTAACCTCTAAGATGCAGAACAGATCTAAGTTTTGACAAAGATATTTTTCCAGGTAGAAGCTCATGGAGACATTATGACATAATGAAGTATCACATATCTAGATTTCAGTCATTTTGGTCATTTACTGGTGACTTCTTTTTAGCTCATATATCTTTGCTGTTGGCTGTGACTCCATTTTATCCAAGGTTACATTTTTTTTGTCACTGCTGCTCAGAACTCGCAGAACTTCAACCACCTCAGAAATATTGGGCTGGGCATTGAGAACACAGCTCTTACTTTCCTGATCAGGCCCAGACTGGCCAGGATGGTCTAACAGGTTCTGTAGGAGGGAATCGGGTCTTCTGCTGCTCATTCAGCCATTCCAGATCAACACTTAAATTCATTCAACCTGCGTCTAGGGTGAGTTTAAAGATTATAGATCAGGCACACGCATCATAACAATCATGAAGTTGATGTTTGGTGGGGAAATAGTGATCCACTGGTGTCAAAAGAAGGACATGTGTTTCTTTTTTGTATTGTGATATTTCAATCCTGTATATTGTTACCAGTTTCGCAGTTAGATAAATAATAGAAATAGAGTTAAATATATAGGAGTGAATTAAATATATACAAAATACAGATGTATTAAATCAATCAATTTAGGTTGAGGCCTTCAAAAAGCACGTTACACTTATCAGTGAGAGTTGCCCTATCTGCTGTATTTCCTGTTCCCCCCCTTTTCTCGTGGAGGAAGTGACCTGTTGTAGCGGTTTAAAGCCTGGCAGCTAATAAAGTAAGGGGGAAATATGTAAAAGGAAGCAAGAAGGACCAGAGGAGAAAGCAATGAAGACAGCGGTGTGAAAGGACACAAAAGAACAGACTTTATGGCAGTTTTATGTTAATTGAAGTGATTTAAAAAAGAATCACATATTCCTGGAGGGCTGAAAGAGACAGGAGAGAGCTGGGGGCAAAAAGGAGGAGATTAAACGGCTGTAAAACAGCTGCTCTTCACTTTTACCTAGTGGTTGTGGAAACAAAGACAACAGAAAAGGCCAATTCATAAAAATGATAATAGAAACATAGGACATCCTTGCAGGAAGCAATAAAATGAAACCACAATGACAAGTCTATATATTCAATGAGACTATCTGCCTATGATGTATTCTCATGAGTTCACATATTGATAAGGGTAACAAGGGTACGATTCACAGTTAAAGTAAATCTTAAGATATTAAAACATGATGTCAGGCTTTCTGTATAAAGCTGTGTGTTTTCCGTATTTTCAGTGCTTTCATCTTTGTCATTTTGGGTCTCAAATCAGCCCCAGAACTGAGCCATTTTTAAGCAGACCAGACCTTCTATCTCTGGGTTTTGTTCAATGAGTCCCCCACTGGAAGCTGAGCCCTAAGACAAAGCCCTGTTTACACTAATGGCCCACTAGGCTTTTGGCCATGGAAACAAATAACAGTGGGGGGAAGTCAATAGAATTTAACATTTTGACATTTTTCCTCCAGCTCTCAAAACCAATATTGACAGAGCTCCCCTACATGGCCGTCTTTAGTCCAAGACCTTGGCATACAAATCAAGCCAATGCAGCCAGAACCGCAGGCAGCCAGTCGAGGAGTGAGACCAACAATAGCCTGCCCAGGATGGGGCTCTCCCACTGGGCAAGGAGAGTGGCCACTGTCCCTGGTCTCAAGCTGGTCCACAGAGGCCTGATGTATGAAAGGGCTCATGCTATCCCACCCGCTTTAATGATTCCATCTGAGAGGGCCAATTGTGTGTGTACTCCACAGCCTGCTACTGAGTGAGGTGGACAAGTAGAAGGGACAGTGGGGGCACTCACATGTGCAGAACAACCCCATAGCGAGCCACTACTTCTCAAAGGCCAGATTACAATCAATTAGAGACTAATGAGCGGGAAGCTGGACTTGTAACCTGTTGCAGCAGAGTAGTTGTTTAGAAAGCTCCCAGTTGGCAAACACATCAATAACCTCTGAAATAGCTCGAGACTGAAAGCGAGACGCAGCTGGAAACTCCCGAGTGCGAGTTGTGGCCCTGTCTCTTCACCCTACCCGATTGTGTCACACTATGGCTGAGGGCAGGAGGAGAGGGCAAGAATGCACAAAGCAGCATTACTTTAAAATATACATTGTTTTGTGCATATTTCAACTTCCACAGTCTTTTCTTAGACTTGTTGGTTGAGATAACAAAACATATGGAAGCAGAAGAGGTCAATGTGGAGATGACAAGCAAAGCATATCACCAGGAGTCATCAGTTTAGTGATCAAAAGGTGGCATTCTGCTTTCTAACGTGTCTGTCAGTGTGTCTGCTTGCTTGTGTGCTTGCCAGTTATTGTAAAAACAAAATTTTATAAGTGGTCCTTCTGCAACTCTGACCATTTTAAATCAATTTTGTAAGGTACAAAGAAATCAAGCTGTAGTTCCTATTATTTTCAAACTCAAGTTTTCTTGGAAAATCGTAATAATATATAATAATATAGTCATATAAAATGTAATATAATGTAAAAGAAGGATGCTTTAACCAGAGATAATGTTGTATGAAGATGTGTTGCAGCCCAGGAGGAGCACTCATCCTCCAGCCACTGCGACCCCTGAAACCCATCCCTCCATGGAGACTGTTTTTTTCATTGCAGGTCACTCCACAGCAGGGAGGGATGGGGGGGGATGGGCGGGCACATACAGCTGTAAAACAAGGTGAAATGGCTAGCGGGGATATTCTGGCCTAAGAGGACACCCTCAGACTAGTGGAGCCAAAATAAAGCAGTCTGCTGTCAGCCGTCTGCTTGCAGGACATTGACTAAGTGTAAGCCAGTAAAATATTGCAACATGATTACAATATTGTATAATGACCATTTAAATTCCGTTTTGTGTTTGTGTTATCTTTGAGAATTTGATGCATTTTTCATAGAGATTGTGTGGCAGTGCCACAACAAAGACCAACTCTACAGTGTATTTGTGTGTTTATACAAATCAATGGTGGCATAACAACGACTTCACATACGGTAGAATTCTGGTGTTCTGTTCCTGACCTAGAATACAACACAGCAATGTTAACGTGTCATGTAAGATTTTATTTAAGATTCAAGCAATATTTGTTTAATAATGACCTAGCATAGCAACAGCAATCCATCTCTTCCCTGCTTAATGGTGTTGCTTCTTGTTATTTGGAGGGTAAAATGGTCCTGGACTTTGTCTCTCGTATTTGAAGTTTTTCTTCTTCTGTAAGTCGTTTACAAAATGTTGTTATTTAAAAAAAATATTTTTGGAGGTCACACACATTATATGTACTGTCATAATAGGTAATAATGTTGGTATACATCACATCTTTCTTGCTAGCAGCTAGCAGAGTGGTAGCATGCCTTTTAAAATTTCATATTGCAGCAGCATTGTTTGGTTCATTCATCCATATCATTGTAGTTAGATGATCGCGATCGTCTCGTCTACAGCTGCTTGTCTGCCTTGTGGGTCTGCTGGAGTCTATCTCAGCTTGCTATGGTTCAAAGGGTACAAACCTTGCAGGTTTGTGGAGGTGGGAGGAAGCTGGAGAATCTGGAGAGAACAGACATGGGGAGAACTTACAAACTCCACACAGACGGGAATCGAACACGCAACCTTCTTTCTGTGAGGTTACTGTTCAATGTAAAAAAAACAAAAGTGTTGTGTTGTTGGGGCACTATTGTGTAAAATATAGTTGTCATCATTTCCTAGTCTGTTATCACTTACACGATGACAGCCTAACATTATTTGTAAAAAATATTATACATAAAAACACAATTGTTTATTCATGTGAATTTTAAACACATTGAGATCTGCAAATCAGTAGCTTTGCCAAGAAAATAGTTTTAAATCTCTGCCCAATACAGTTCTGAGATCCAACCAGTTCCAGATATGTTAGCAGTTAGCTGCTACTGATCTGGGCAATATTTTCTATTCTATTCTATTCTATTCTATTCTATTCTATTCTATTCTATTCTATTCTATTCTATTCTATTCTATTCAACTGCTTTGTTTTTACTGACCACCATAGATGAGGTTGAGGTGAAGGATGCTTATTTGGTTGCAACCACGTGGTTAGAAGCCACAAAATCCTGAACTCTGGACTCGTAATGAATTTGCATGACATGTTAACTCAAAAGCCACTGAATCAGGTTACAGTGCAATAACTCTAAAACATGTAAATTTTCTTACTGAATGATTAAGCTACACCAAGTATTTGCAGTAACCAACAGTGGAGTTCATAAAACCGCTGTAAGCAGACAGACACAGACTCTTTCAACGAAGCGATATTAAAAAGGCCTCACCCCTTTAAATCTCTGCCTCCACATGCTCTCCTTTCTCATGTTCTGATTGTTGTGGGAACGCTCACGATCCCCAGCTGATAATTGTAATATATGATGCTGTTACTTTCCTCATGGCAACCAGTCGGGTACCACCGGTCACCACTGTGCTGAAACACTTTTAATCAACCAGAACCTACTGTGAAAGCCCGAGCCCCACCCGGCTCCCCACCCGACAGAACCGAGCAGTTCACCTCAGCAACCTCAGAGCAACTGCTAGTATTTAGTAATATGGTGTGGCAGTTCAGCAGCTTTCACTATAATGTACCCACTGACAGCACTAACCTCTCGCAGGCTCCCCCGGCCCCGGTGCCCCCTTCTAAGGTTATATTACAACACAGTGGGAGCTCCGAGAGAGGAAAGGAATGATTGTTTGGAAGTTCTCAAGACAAGCTGGCATTTTCCCAGGCTACAGTGGGGGTAGGCTGTCTCCCAGCATGCCATGCTCTGTGTAGTTTGATTAAAATTGCGAACTACACGGTTGCATAAGTATAGGGTCTTTGTTGACCCCTCAACACAGATTTTTGACTCAAAAGTGAGCACACAAATACGCAGAAGCTTGAGACACAGTGTGGGTTTTCCTGGACGATCATTCCTAGAAACATGGTTTGGAAACATTACCGAAAACTAAACTCTGTGTGTGGGGAAGCTGACAGAAATGAGAGCATGTTAAGGTAATTGCATCCATGATGAAATAACATAGTGAGACTGCAGTATTTTGCAACATGGAGTATTCTTGTCTGGGCCAGATGGAGACGATACATCAGTGTGATGCTGCAGATATTGAAGAACTGCTCACTACAGCGGTTTTACCGGTGCATAGGTGTCATTCGGTGTTACGAAGCTGTCACAGTCTGCTGTAGTTTAACAATCACACACAATTAGATGAGAACTTGCAGTAAACCTACGGACAGTGATGACATCACTATCATCAACAGCACAAATCAAATGCTGGACAGTGTTTCACCTTGTTCTGTTTTAGCTTTGGATTAAAGCGCAGATGGCGGGTGAATCCCTACGACTCAGATTTAACTTCATGCAGGCAGCAGGGTGGATCAACAACTGGCTGGTATGCAATGATCCTGGGCATAGTGTGATACTTATGTCATATGCTTTAACTTCAATGTATATTTTCCATATGTGCGATGGATAGTGTATGTTGTTATATGATGCAGTACATGATTATAGACCACATTGTTGGGTGGATGGAACCCAGGGCCATCAGGTAATGCTCCTACAGTAAATCAGCAAGCTGTCCCCATTTGACCAAAGAAATGAAAATGAATCCAAAGATTCATGGAAAATTGCTTCCCTTAATAACCCACGTAGGATTAGTATAATCACTCTTATTAGTCATGCACCATTTAAGTCAACCTTCACATTTTTATTCTGAGATTCAGGTATTTCTAATGGCTACAACATCTGCCAGTTGGTGAATTGGACTCAACAGACTGGCAAACATGGTTGTGATTGTTTTAAAATCAACTAAAATCCTGTAAGTTTATGTAAGTTCAGCCTAAACCTGACTTAATATAACCTGACCATTAGGGTGCGTAGTCTATATGGTTAACATGGATAACTCTGCAGTGGAGACGAGTTGCAGCTCTGTCAAATGTTTAAAGAGTTAACAGCAGAGCAACACTGACCTGTGAACGTCTGTTTTTATGATGCCTCATTAAACGGGAGGAACACGTCAGCCAGGATTACTTAACACTGCTCTGTTAGGGCTACTACCAAGCAAATCATCTCCATCTTGCCTCCTCTCACCTCAGTTCTGCATTTGGCCTCTGGCATCACACAAGTGAAAAGTCTCTTTTCCTAGAGAGCTGCAGCCCCCAGACTCAGAGGAGCACTGGGCCACTTATGAGGAAATTGCTGTATTGTAATTTGAATGGTGCGGCCTCAAGTGGGAAAGGCCGGCACTGACGAACTGGTTGTGCTAATTTAGCTGCCTTTCAGTCCTACTTGATCCACTGTGTCCTGGACCTAAATGGCAAAAGAGTTAAAGACATCTTAAGTGTAAGAGCAAGAATGCACCATTCAGGTTGGAAGCAGCACATCATCAACAAATGTCAGGCCACAAACAACCAGCTGTGGTTAAACCAATCAGAGAGACAGGCTTTACAGCTGACCTCACCGAGGCTCTGCAGTGTTCTCGTGTGCGTGCGTGCGTCCTTGCGTCTTTGACACACATTTTTTGATAGGAACGCATGATCGTCAAACAGCGTGTGTCCCTGGGACGCAAGCTTTAAAAGCACTTTGATTCACCAAAAATATTCACAAATTTTTCATTTCTCCACTTAAATTCTTGGAAATTGCCATTATGTTTTGATCTTTGAGTTTCTCGTCACAAGACTCACCTGTTTGATTCTGCCTTCTTAAAATCAACCAAAAGGCATCACAACGTGTGCTCATTTTACACCCTGCAGTGAGAGAGCAAGGAGTTGGTTAGACCCTCCAGAGTATCATAAGCGTTCTGTTGGGTTTGTCTGTCTTTTAAAGGGCTTTGAAAAGTCTGCTGATGTGATTAAGCACTACACAAATAAAAGTTGACTGATTGATTATCACCACGCCCCCGAAAAAGATGCACAAATTGGAGAAAAAGCAAGTGGCAATGACTGCTTTCTTGCATAAAAAACAATTCAAAGTTAACGAAGAAATAGAGACAGATATTACTGACAGATATCACTGAAATGTGTGTGGAGAAGGTTCTGTCATCTTGGTGCAGTGTCCACAGGAGAATATATAACTTAAAGGCAAAGAAAACTATTG
This sequence comes from Antennarius maculatus, assembly GCA_013358685.1. NCBI lineage: Eukaryota > Metazoa > Chordata > Actinopteri > Lophiiformes > Antennariidae > Antennarius > Antennarius maculatus. The sequence goes on from CM023607.1 coordinate 16,740,815, forward strand.
GGTGAAAAGCAAAAGTGGGAAAAAACCAACTGCATTACATCTTTCTTTATTTCTAAAACTGTTTTTTTAATGAATACCAGGCTTTAACATTTTGATAAAACTAATATATAATTTTACTCTTTTTTTTCTTTTCACTTAGACAGTTATGTTATTAATAAAATCATTTAAATTGAGTTTGTTTGGTTGTACTATTGGCAAAATTCAATCCTTGCATACGGCTTCTACCGTATATTCTGTTATTACTTTTGGGATGCATTAACATCATGTTAGGATGCACAAATTTTTCTTGAAGGGCATCCCAGTGATGCACTACTTTTTTGAGGTAAAATGAACTCTGGCTCTGTTGATAACCTTGTGTGTGGAGTGGTTTCTGGGTAGAGTTGTGTTAAAGTGGTGGGCAATCCACATGAACTGGTATAAAACAAGCTGAAGGTTTAGACTGTGAGCAGGTCACAGAGTTGATATGTACCCCATCCTTCCTTGTTCACTCTGCCCAATCACAAAGCTGCATGGAGGTTCAGACACAGGTTACTCAGGGGAAGGCCCGTGCCCGCAGGAGCACAACGCCCACTCTCACCAGCTGCTGACTCAGACCCAGAGGGTAACCAGGGCACAGCACACAGACACAGACAGGCTCAGTCTTATTGTAGACGCTCAGCTTGAAGACACGCAGTGCACGGGCCAGCACGACCCAGCTGTGATTTACAGGCTGCTTTTGACACAGTTTTAAGGGTGCCTCCTCCTCCTCCTCTTCAGGAGGAGGAGGAGGAGGCACCCTTAAAACTCAGACCTAAAGATAACACTTTAAAAGGGGTGAGCTGTACATAATCCCATGGGATTATTTAGTCGACACTTTTATGAAAATCAACCTACAATAAGTACATTTAACTACTACACTTGAACCTTAAAATATGATGGACCCGAAGCCTCTGCAGCATGTGGGATCTTACCAGAGCCTTCAACATGGTGAGAGCTGCTGAGAGTGTGAACGAGTGGCTCTCTGTGAAGGTGATGACAAATAACATAAAAATCACATTAGACACAGTAAAACTTGACAGGTTGTATAATAATTATAATGTCCACGAGGTTAAACTTGTGTAATCTGTCCACAGACACACGTTCTAAAGGTTAACTGAGGTTCTTTACACCTCTGCTGGGGAGGCGCTGCTGCTGTCTGCTTGTTTGCTATGGGGTCATTAACAGGGAAACATAGCTGTGTTGGTGGTGGTGGGCAGTGTTCCCTCCAAGTTGCACGCTGCTCGCACATTCTCAGTGCACAAGAAAATTTATGCCGCACACACAAAAAAATTTGATACAAACGTATTAAGTAATATCTAATATTAGACCTAATCTAATGAATTATGGTAGTCCAATACTATTGTTTCCTGTACCATTTTGCATTCTAACTCAGTGAGTTCCAATGCAAAATGGTGTTCAGCCAATGATACGATAAGATTCACTGACGCTACGTAGCCAATCTTAGCGTTGACGATCCTGCATGTGAGCCCTGCTATACACACCGTGCAAGTTAGCTTGTTAATGATTGGAAACAATCGGGCAGTGAAACATCCACTCACCAAGCCAAAATAAAAAAGAAATGCCGTTCTTTTCAGATGGAATGGCTGTCGGAGTACAGCGCGCCCTTGTGCATTCGCGCATTAAAGCTTTTCACATCCAACAAGTGCATCCAGGAAAGGCATTCATGATACATTCTTGTCCAGTCATCCAGTATTCACTCTCATTTAGCTCAGGTTTTGGTCTCCACCAACTCTTGAACTGCCTGGCTCTTCATATCAAACATGTTGGTTAGCTGGTCTCTAGTCTTGTTTGTCATCAAGGTGAGAACACTGATAATATTCATAATCAAGTCATAAATAACTGAGCTTTTTTGCAACAATTTCCAAGTCAAACAGATATTTGATTGTGCTTGATCACCCACCACACTCGGTTCTTTTCATCTGTCTATTTAAAGAATTTTGTCATTTTTTCCACAAAACTTTCCACACATCATAACCACATATGCAATGGTCTGTTGGATGTTTAAGAACCATTTCTTTGTTATTTTTGTTGCATTTCTCTTATAATGGTTACTATTTGAACTTGAGAGATCCAGTTACGTCTCATCACTGTTGTATCCAAGCAGAAATGGCGAACATGCCATCACTTGGAGCTGTCTTCAGCTTCTGCTGGTGGATCATGTGCTCTGCATAGAGGCGCTGAGACATCCACACCAGGCCATGATTGTTCCCAGCAAGAGTAATACATGTGAGGTCAAAAGGCTGTTTCATGTGACACACTCCTAAAGTGAGGACAACACCGGCGCCTGGGTTCAGAACATACGATGAGACAAGTGGAAAGTCAGCGGCACGAAACAGTGAGGTCTAGTCTCATGTGCTGGCATGCAGGAGGTGAGTGACAGCGCTAAATGTGATCGGTCTTTCCACTTCCTATTGTTCCCCAGTCACTGATAACCTTATTGACCTGGGTTAAAGGAAGGAAGGCCATCCCCAGGCTTGTGGTGGAAGGCTTGTCAGCTCTTTGTCCTCAGATAACTTATTAACTCGGCGAGTTCGCCGAGAGAAGAATGATTTCTCACATGGCTCAGCGTATGGTTAACCTAGTGTCAACAGCTTTTCAGGAGTCGGTCTGCAGGGAGACGGAGGGACACATGGGATGAAGTGTACGATTTGGTCTCCTAGGAAAGTGAACAACAAACCTCTCTGAATGGAAGAAACCACAAATGTTTTTTCTATTCAAGCCAGGCTGAAAGAAATTGGAAATAATCCCAGAAGTAGCCAAGACATATTTAAACCGATACTTTGTTAGAAATTAAATCACATTTTTACCTTATAAATTATTGTGATATGGAAAAAAATAGATGGTATAGAAATCTAAAGGTAGGTTAGAATATTTAACAAACAAACAAATAAACAAAAAAATAACACTGTTTGAAACACTCCACCCACCAAAATATGGAAAGGTTCAGTTTAGCTTCTTTTTTTTCTTCTTTCTCTTTCTTTTGTCTTTTTATTTTTTTGTAAGAGTGTGATTAAGTCTTTTTTTTTTTGCAAAGAGAAGGATGTCACGTCCGAAAAAGGGGAGCCTTGTAGTGTAGCATCAAAATGAAGACTCATCTCACAGATGAGCCAAGCCGATGTGGCCTGGGGGGGCTGTCTGAGCGCAGAATGGACAGAGACCAGAGACTGACGACTCCTCACACACACACACATACACATACCTCAGATACACTACTGATGTCATGAATTTGCTGCCGGAACTCAGAGCTGCTCCTCACCAGGATGGGCTTGTTCAGCCTGCTTTACAACCACTTTAGCTGTTTGACTTTAAGTGGAGAAATGATGGAAATGCACTGAATCGATTTGCATGCAGGACAACAATCCCCCCCAGGGCTTGAAACTGAACGAAGATTTCAGCTATCTGAAGGTCTACAAGCATTTCGACACCAGCTCATGTGCAACGTCACTAGACGCATGTTGAGAATATATGTTAAGATAACTCTACGTACTGTGAAAGAATCATTAATACATGTTTCAGTTTTGGAAAACCTTTCAGTTCCCAGTTAGTCGGCTGTTTCCTTTCAACAATATGGAGTCAAGAAGAGGATAGACCCAGACACAGGAGCTGTTATTAGCAATGAAGCGATCGCATATATTGTTGTCAGTCTCTTGATATTGGCAGTGATTGATAACTGTGTTTAAAGGGGAAATAGAACAGAAGCATATAACATGACACAGAGGATTAGGGGGATTTGGTTCTCTATTTAAACTGTCATCTATAGGTTATAGATAGAAACAGACGGTGCCATCATTCATCACTGTGTCCCCCTAACGGTCTAGTGTGTAGTGTGATTTTTTTTTTTTACAGAAAAGGATAAAGGATATTATATATATATATATATATATATATGCCATTGGGACATGAAGTACAGCAACACCATGTGGACAAACCAAACGCAGAGCCGTAGCAAAACCAGTGGTTCATCAAGCAAATTTATGCTCACATATAAAAACATGTTCACATAAGTAAAGAGTAATATATATGGACTTGTTCAGCATCTTCTTGGGATGCTCCTGGTGCAGTCTTTGTCAGGACCTGTTCTATGGTGCAGGTCTAAGGTTGGGGGGTGGGGGCATCTTCTGGTGGCTGTTGTTTAACGTGGTGGAGAAAGTGTAGCCTCAGGATTCCCTGTTTACGAGTGTGAAACTGAATACACGCAGCTACAGCTGCTGAGTGACTGCTCCCACTGTGGAAGTTCACATGGCATTCAATGACACAACCATGATTTACTTTTTCTTCAAATTTTTTAACGTTGACTGTTGTTTTTCATCTTTGTATGTAAACCGAATCTGATGTCACAAAGAACAGGGTTACATCTTGACCCCATAGCAGAGAGAATGCTACCCAACAACAAAACAACAGTTCTCCATGGAAATGAATCAAATATGAGGTATTTATATCATGCACTCTTTGCTCAGGTGACAGGAGTGAGATCGCAGCCCATCAGGTTTTTATGTAAGTGGCAAAAAAAAAAAGATGATTTGACTGATTTATTTTTAATTTATCTCTTAGATTCTGCATATTTGACATTGTCAGCCATTGCCGACAAAATCAGTATGAGCAGTCAGTGGGTAAAAAAACACACAAAAAATTTGATTAGATTGTTCTCACGTTTTTCACAATAACAGGAATGAGATATGAATCTGATTTTCTTTTTAACTCTCATTGTTAAATTCTGATTTTGTGCTCAGATAAGATTTGGTTATCTTGACGTTCAAAATCGTGGCATGTCATCTGCGTCAACCCAGAACAAACAAACGATTTCACATTTGTGGGCCATGGCATTAAAAATGCAGTAGTCAAACAATTATTGAAAATACGCATGAGAATAACACCTGCCAGGTATTCATGCTCACAAACAGTTAAATCTGTCTGCAGCCTGGGGTCATTTTGCTGGTGATGGCAGAAACCATCTCCATTCCAGTTACTTGGCTGTGGTGCGTGTTGGATCCACGACCTCGGATGAAAGTGACTCAATCCTGATCTTGACCAAAGATAAACTTTACAGCATCAGTTCGGAGACCATCATGTTGTCGTTGAGCACGAACGTGTTTGTGAAGCTGCTCCTACTCTCAGACGGTATTTGGCGCCATCGTGTGGTTAAAAACAAATACTGCATTCGCAGTGGCTGTACGTGTTTATTCCACACGGAGACTTCCCTCGAGGACTGAAACATGAGGCCCGCGGGCCCAAAATGAACCACCCCATCTCTTGTTAATTACACGTCGTAGGGGGATGGGGGTGCTGTTGAAAATAAATCGGTGGATTTTTGTCACGAATCCCAAATTACTCAAGCACTGATAAGTGTTGTTGGTGCCATTCCAGGCGAGGACGATGATGTTTTTCGAACAGATTGTCAAGGAATCATTTTCAATCCTCTCTTTTTTTTCAAAATTATTAACATTTTAATAATTATAAACATCTTTTAGATTCTGATAACATAACAACAAACAGGAATTAGATCAGAGCAGCAAAAAAATGAAGGAGTTTAGAAACATTACCAACTGCGTGGAGATTGGAGCATCATGTGTCAAATAAAGAAGATAAACATGTAGTAGACTTGTATGCAACAAATAAGTGAAATTATGTGCATCATGTCTCATTTTAAAGCAACACAAGATAGAATTGAAAACGACATTATGCGCATTAATTATATTTTTGTGATTGTGCATCAAAATGCCTCATACCATTTATAAATGAATAATTTATTAAGCAGTTTAAAAAACACCTAAATTACCATTTGTTTAGACAGCTAAGTGCTCCTGTATGAGGTCTACATCAACCTGTGTGGTATTTCTTACCCAACAATCAATATTCTTTCTAAACAGTCTCCAGAGCTCTAGAACAGGCCTCTTCTTCTCTTTTTCCTGTTTTCTGTTTTTCTACACTTTGCTCTAATTAGATTTTCCACCCTTGTTTGACCCACAAGATGCCGCCAGCCCACGATGCTTGGAAACAGGACCGTACTCCAGCTCCTTTCTGTTTAAGCTTGGTGTCACTGAGCTGCTGCTGAATGCATCTGTTTACTGGGCTTTGGTTAATTGACGCTGAATTGCCGGGGCTGACATGGAAAACAATTAGGATGAAATTCTGTCGCTTTAGCTCCGGTGAAGCAGCTCAAACAGATTCTGATTTCCACTGAACTGACTCACCAGAGCCTAATCCTGTTGATGGAAACAGAATCCCACCCGTGTCCAAACGGCCCGCCGCCCCAGGTGCAGCGGCGGCACAGGCCCTGGCTTGTCCTCCTTTATCACAGCTGATGAATTGAGAGGGCCCTCCTGGGCAAGCAGCCCGGGCTGTTTGGCTAATTAGTGACTCTGTTTTCTCATAAATACCTATAGTCATGAAAATTAGGCAAATAAAGCTGGTGGTTACAGCTTGTGAAAGTGGGTGATGTGAAATCTTATTGTAGTTTGATATTGTGGAGGGAAGCTTTTAGGTCCCTGGAAACTTTTTTTTTAGAGTTTTAAAGTCAGTGGCTCTCAAAAGTTACCCTGCTGTGGAATGGAGACTGTTAATGGTGAGGAATCAACAAAATTCGCCCCTTCTTATTTCATTCAAATAGAATTTTCTTGTCATTTCAAATCAGGTGAGATGTCTGTTAAATTGCGAGGAGGCCATCATTGTTCATGAATACATTCAGCTGCAATTAAACCACATTATGTACATCTGTTAGTGCTGATAATGTGAGTCATTTTGTCGTTACTCAGTCTGACTGTCTGTGACCAGAGGCTCAGGCCGTCCTGAAGAGGGTTTAGTCCAACATCTGTTTCATACAGTAGATTCAATAGCCCAGGGGTTAAAGAGCCCCCAAAGTGTTGAGTTGTTAAAATCAAACTTGAATTAAGGATTAATTTGTTCGTCTGTCTTCCTGTAGATTCCACGAGAAGTTGTGAAACTATCAAAACGAATCTAAACTAAAAGAACAAGAACAAAGAGCTTTAGATGTTTTTTGTAATAAACATAAATTTGCTTATACATAACTTTCATATATATGATACATGTAGTGTGAATGTTTTAATTTGGTTTTAAAAAGTTTAGAAAAGGGATGTAGGAGAGACTGGAAGCTTTGTAGCTTTGCTCCTTTTAAGTCGTCTATATCCTCCAGCATGGATTGTGTTCTTTTGTTTTACTTAACTCTTTAATTTGGGAGGAAAACTTACCTGACTTACCTGAAGAGAGAGAGAGCTGCAGGGCACCAGATCCAAATCCTTTAACCATCAGGGACTCATAGAATTGCTAACAATCCCACTCACCATTGAAGCTAGACAACATAATGAGCCCAGTGGAGCCGGCCACGACCGTCTAGCTTGTCTACAGAGGATTTTTTCGGCTATATAGCCACACTAAATGCTGGCAATAGATAAAATGACATGGCTTATCTTTAAAACATTCCTTTACCCTATGTCTCATATTGATAGTAGACTTTCTGTATTTATTTATGTCAATAATTTTAAATGCATTGTAACCATTATTAAAATAAATGTGTTCCTGAATATTTCTGCACACTTGGATCCTTAAAAAGTCTCGTAATGTATGATTTTGATGGCATTCTTTAGTCCACGTCCTAGTTATGTCACTGTATTATGACTACGTATTTAAATGTAATTTCACAGTCTATAAAATAGATGGATAGTAAAGCTGTAAAGGTAGGAAATGTGTACTTAATTTTGTGTGCAGTGAACTCATCATGATTTTATACATCAGTGAACCCAGTTGTATTCATTGATTGATTGATTGATTGATTCATTCATTCATTCATTCATTCATTCATTCATTCATTCATTCATTCATTCATTCATTCATTCATTCATTCATTCATTCATTCATCTCAGCATCTTCTGAGAACTGTTCTTCAAATGAACATCATGTACAAAACCTATCAACAGATATCTCTTTAATGCCATGACAGAATAACAGACCTAGAAGTTCTCATTTCAAATCTCAGCTCTGTGTAACAACACGTCAACTGTAAAATGCCAAATTAAAAATACTGTGTACCCAACTGAGCGGCTTGCTCGCCAGCATCTATTTAAAGCTATGAAACATTACGCCTCTGTTGGAGATCACCAAGAACATTGCATGTATTGCATGATCAGAAGCACCTCTCTATATTTATCAAATCATGAGACTCGCTATTCCGCGTGCTCTTGCGTATGAACGCCCACCTTAGCCCATACAGCATGGAGGAGCTGAAACACCAGGCATCCTAACCCTTCACCTCCTGCGGACAGGACCCCCCACTCAGGCAGGATAGGTAGGAAACACACATGGATGTACATGATCTCATACATTCAGCTAGAAATACAAGGAAACAAACACTGTAGATGTTAGAACTGATAGAACGTTTGTGGCATTTGATTATTTTTGTCTCCATATTTTTTGAATTTCACAGCAGAATTTTGCTGTTGACCTCAGACATTGTTATTCAAGCTCACAATTTAAACCCTGAAAAACTATGATGACTTTTAGAAAGTGTTGCTTATGATTTTGCAGGTTGTGCTGCTCCCTCTTCGTCTAATGGAGGAGTTTGATTACAGTGTGGAGATCTGTGATTGTGACTGGCAAAGTGTCTTTGCCGTCTGCGAGGAGAGTAGCATACTCCCTCCTTCATCAACAATTGTGGACGACTCGGAAAAGACTGACTTTGAAAATACTAGGTCGATGTTCGCTAAGAGGCTTCATAGAGTCAATCCAGCAGCGGGTTTTGTGGATGCTGACCTCCCCATCGATGGCCCTCCGGACTGTGAGAGCTCTCCTGCGGAGCATTACCTCAGCAAACGTGGTGTCAGTGGAATGGAGAACGTCCTCTCGGGCAGTGAGGAAGATATACACCTGCAGGCTGTCAATATGTTCTTTGAACAAATCAGAAATACCCCAGAGGCTGAGAGGTTTGCTGAGGTAAGCCAAACAAGAGCAGGAAATACCGGAGAGGCGAAGGAACCCTGTAGCGATGGGCAACATCCGAGCAGCATCCTCAAGCAGCACGGCCCACCCGCCTGTGGTGAAGCAGAGGTATACAAAGAGATTTCAGAGCCATTTGGCATCGTCAGCAACATCAAGGAAACCATGAGAAAACAGCAATCTGGTTCCAACACTTCACTGGAGGATGCAGCCAGTGAGTCAGAGCCCATGAAGAAGAACCTCACTCGCCCCGACGCAGATTCACAGATTGTAGAGGAAGTCTGCACAAAAGCCACAGCGGATGAGGCAACGCCGTGGCGTCAGCCTCATGACCCTCCAGACAGGGTTGAAACTTCCACGTCAGACACAACAAACACAACCAGAACAGTGACCCATGAGTCGCCACTGTCTGCTCCTGTCAAGAGGAAGAGGAGGAAGAGGAGGCAACTCAGTGCTGGACACGAGAGGCCGGCTTCCTTCCGTGTTAGTGACTTGACTGAAAAGCAGGATTCATGGAGAAAAACATCAGCTCTGTGTTTATCTGATGATGATGATGATGATGATGATGACGGTGATAATGGTGATAATGATGGTAGTGCGTTAGCAACAGGCAACTGTAGTGATTTACAGCCATTTGGTAGATTACAGCTAGAAGAATCAACAATACTGAAGAAATGCTTTGAGTCGCAGGTTCCAGTTTCTGAAGGTGTAGCTGTTAAATACGAGCTGACCGCAGAAACAGCTAAATGTGGAAGAGAGGACATTTGGAGGAAGAGTCTCCAACAGTCTGAGGAAATGAATCTCTCTGTCGCTTGTTGTGGAGATGAACAGTTGTGTACAGCAGCAGTCACTTCACTGGCCCACAGCTTTTTAACAAGCTCAGAGTTAAATTCTTCCTCTGTGGACATCAGCCAAAGGGACACACTCTCCGCTGCAAAGTTAGTACTGGCTGGAGAGGCTGGAAATTCTGGCAACAACACACTCTGTCAAAGAGAGGCTGACCGTCAACAACAACTGGGAGTTGTTTTTCACTACACAGACCAGTGCAGCTCTAACCCGGACTTCCCTACATCTGAAGATGGTATGAGAGGTTCTGGTGCTCCAAACACACCATTTGAAACCAGACCCTGTCAATTCCTATGGATTCCCACTCTATTGGACGACATTAAAACATCATTAGACTGCAGTTTGATGTCTGAAAGTCACTACAGTTTACAGTTAGGCGTTACACGTCAGCAAACAGTCCATCCATCCAGAGCTTTATTGGTTAAACATGCAGAAACACAAAGTCGATCCATTTCAAAAGACACAACAGATTCTAATAGTGATTCAGATTCCACCACATCATCTGAAGCAGAATCACTAACACCGCCAGCATTAACACCTTCAGCATTCACCATGTCTTCCTTTTGGAGTGACATGGAGAAGGTGACAATCAACGATATTCTGGCAATACGAACACTCAACGAAGCTCCACCCATTCCACCTTTACAGGAACATGAGCCGACTGATGCGTCAGCTCTGATGAATTCAGGCTTCTTTATTCAGATGGACAAATCTGCTCCTCAACAAACCAATGAGGACGCATCCCGCACTGCAACGTCAAAGCCGAGTTCAGCTTCAGTCCCTCCAAAGGAGACGTGTGGGAGTGAAACTGTTTACACTGATGATACCACTTCTATTAGGGACAGTTCTCCATCACTCCACTCTGGAGGTGCTCAAACACACCTCAGGAAGATTTGTAAAAATGTGAGTGTGAAAAACTTGCACGCCCTGGAATCCGTTCATGACACACGGAAAGTCCAACATTCACAAACAGTAAAGAAAGGACAATCAGAGAATGTCACCAGTCGATACAGGTCTGACAAAGACCAAGACGTAGACCTCTACGCTCCATCTGAGACAAATAGATACACAACCTCCTTCACAGAGATATTCCATTACCTCTTTGGAGGAAAGCAATCAAATCCAAGCCAGCCAGCTACAGCTGACATAACTACCTGCTACACTGATGGAAATTCTGTCCCTGAAACATATGATCATTTTTTCTCAGAATTTGACACAGGAAGCTTCTTCTCTCTTCTGAACACAGCAGGCAAGACCATAGACGAGCTGGTCTTTCCTCGCCCTGACTCAACTAATAGAACTCTACAGTTTCCTGAAGCTTACGATTATTTCTTTCCATCTTCATCATCTGAGGATTCATCTGAAGAATCCGATGAAGATCGCTCCCGTCCTGTTAGGGTGGTGAGTAGTCCCGACCCAATGTCAAGCACATCTGAGATTTCTACGGACATATACGAGAATTTCTTCACAGAAAATGATCTTAAGCAGAATTTTTTTTGGAAAAACACATTCTCCTTCAGAAAAATTAGTTTTACTGGCTATGCGGTCCAGCAGTCACAGTCTGCTGTAACTGTGAGATGGAGTAGCAGATCTCTTCAAAGGAGACTACATCCCATCAATGCTCAAGGAAATCCTGATGTGTTTTTTTCCGGTCCACTTCACTCCAGCTTTGAGAACAGGATTTCCACACAACTAGCCCAGCGGTCGAGATTCGAAAAAGTAAAGATGGCCATTTCAAATCCAAGTAAGTCTAGTATCATATAATTATTAATAGGAATATACAGAAAGATATTTAGTAAAAGACATAATATAATAAAGGGGACCAAACAAAACGAAACACAGCAGCTAGTTTTAAACACTGCATTTGATTTCTGAATTAATCCGTCTCCAAAAACCTGATTATCTTTTCAATCTTACAAGATTTTTTTGCATTTCGCTTAGATAAAGAATTATTTGAGACATTATAGTTTGGCATGTTGTTTGCAGGACTTGAAGGGAAAAGCAAATGTAAAAAAAACAGCCATTAGATTTCACTGGAATATAGAATACTAAATTGATTTCAGTCGATAGGTGACAGTGCAATGTTAACTTTAAATACAGTGCCAGTTTTTGTGCACTATATTTAACTGTGATAAGTGTCTCCAGGAAGGCTGTTGCTTTTAATAATATTAACCCAGATAATTCTCACTTTTTAATTACGTTTTTAAATATTTTTGTACTGGTAGATTTAAAAATTTGTATTCTCATCGGTCATTCAGACTTTCAGCTAAGCTCTGTGTGTTTTTCTTACATGTGATCAGTTGTAATGTTGGACAGCCAGCTGTCATGACTCAGACTTGTACCTCAGCTGTCAGAGGACGCTGACTGGCTTGCAGGCACATAGTGGTGAACGGCATGAGGAGTAGATGTACGTGATAACCCGACTTCACTCAATGACGGTCCTCACTAAAATACCAGTAGAGGGTTTAGTTCACGTTTGGCTCTAAAATGGAAATTAAAATACTTTTACTTGAGGACCTGTGTCAAGATAAGTCTATAAATGTTTTAGTTTCCCTTAAACTGTAATTAAGATAATAACCTACAAGCGTCCAACATAGTTTCTAGTTACAGAAGTTGTCACTTAGGCTTACCTTTAAGGTTGAGTCGGATTTTTAAGTATCATCAGATAGCTGTGAATGTCTGAACAATAATCTGTGCTGTTGTTAGACTTTGGGTCCCAGTGTGACTCAAGCAGACTAATTGCTGGGCCTTGTCACCAGCTATAGGTGCGTTTGTGCTCATTAAAACATTCATGGGTGTGTGAGAACATTTAGAAGACCTAGAGAATTTATGAAGATCTATTGGCAGAGGCATAATATTCTGTTCATAATTCTATTTTTGAATTGAAGATAAGAATTGTGTGTTTACAAGAAATTTAGAATAACTCTTTTTTTTATATCTTCAGTAGGATCGGTCCTCTTCCACAAATCTCACCATGTTAATAGAGTACACAAACCGACCACTGCCTCCAGAGAAAGACATTCACATTTTTAGCACCTACTGCAGGTTCTCTATCCATAAAAGAGGAAGATCAGGCAAGGGTGGTGTAGTTGGTTTAAACCAGGGGTAGGAAATTGATGTTTACAAAGAGCCACTTGAGAAACCTGAATTGTGTAAGAGGGCCAAACCAACGAAACTGCTCAAATTTCTGCTCTAAGTTAAATATTTTGACGAGCTGGTACTGATTTCAGAAGAATAAAACACTCTGTAAATATTTATATTCGGCTATATGAAATTGTGGTGTATTATTTATGTAATTTGCATAATTTACGATTGGCCTCATGTGGGCCAGACAAGGACATACAAAGGGCCGGATGTGGCCCGCGGGCCGCAATTTACCCTGGTCTTGTTTTAAAAGGTCTGCAGCTTCCTTCTCTAAATCCTGCAGACTAACATTGAATGATTCAAGTTGTTTTCTATCATTTCTGTCACTTTCTCTGAAGGCTTGGACGCCCCCCTGCTGTATCTCAGACAGTCAGACATGTGTCTGCTTTGTATTGCGTTTGCTTCATGGATACTGAAGACTGCAAATCCCCAAGTTGGAGATGCTTGGAAAGCTGGTATGTCTGTTTATAAGTTGATTCAAAATGCGTCTTATGAAATTATAGAATAGTTAGTTATATTAGTGGATGTTAAGTTACAGTTACAATATTCACTTTTCGTTTTTCCTGAAACAGTTCTGTTGGCAAATATAAGTGCTTTGTCAGCCATCCAGTGTCTGCGTAAATACATCAAGATAGAAGCTGTGCCTGGTGAAACAAAGGAAATTACATTTCAGCACTCTGCTTCCTGACGTCTCTGCCTTTCAATATCGTCATTCTGAGACGTCCACTTTCATAACATCTAATTATAACAAGTACAAGACCTCCGTCATTTGAAGGATTTTTCAAGTTCCTGATGTGATTTTACATGTTTGCTTTCCATGTTTGCACTATAATTTGTTTAATTGACGTTATATTGCTCCTTCCTAAATGTAATTGGATTTCATTTCAGCCCTTCAGTGAGTAAAAACATTCACATGTAATTAAAAAACTCTTACAGCAAGATGAGACATGCATATCGAACAAAAAAAAAGAAGATTTAGACATTGAGATATTTGTTGATGCAGCTGGAGTATGTTTAACTGACTACCTGTGTTAAATTTTACGATTGAATTAATATGTTTTATAACACAAGATAATATTAAGTCAATTTTAGTGATTTCTATATTGATCATTTAAAAAATGTTTTGTTGAACCGTGTTTATTCTCAGTATTTGTTGTATTTGAATCCATTTGAATGATTTTCAGATGATTGTCCAGTTTTTGTGTCTCAATAAGCTATCTCAGTTCAGTTACAGTAAACACTAAATGAGTCCTGTGTTTACTCCAATGCACCCACCTGACAGTGAAACCTTTCAAACAGCATATAACAGCGTGAGTTAATATTAGAACCTGGGACAAAACAATGACCTCCAGCCTTGTGTGGTGCTTGATTGTTGCCATGATGACCCACAAATGTTTTGGTGGTGTTTATCATCATGTACTGTACTAATATTATGTTTGTTTAGCTTTACAGAAATACAGAGTACTGTATAATATTTACATATTGTGTCCACTAGATGGCAGTGTTGTACCACAAAAAGAACACAAACCAATATGTTCCAAAAAAAATTTCACAGTTCGACTTTGATGCAGTTGCAGACATGATGCATGTTATGACTGGGTGATGCATTTCAAAGTATGTCTGGTTCACTGATTTGAGCAAACAGAATGAGAGCAACAGGTTACTTGTTCGCTTGTTTTTTCATGCACAAACTAAATCTAATTAGTCATTGCAAATATACCTATGCTTGGTGTACTGTATAATTACAGATCTTATGAATCTTTGAATTGACTTAAGTTTGTTTTGTGAACATGTTTGCACACATTTGTTTTGCACGCGTTCAGCTAATACAGAGCAAAATCATCCTCATTTTCAGTCACCCAGTGATTTAAAGTCAATGTGTGTCCATCTCCGTCAACTCCTGAGAATGTCTAGCTCTGCTAAAGCTCCAACACATTTACCCTCAAGTCACAGGCTTTGTTTTCTGCACAGCTCTGCTATCAGACAAATAGAGTCAAATCTATTACACTATGAGAGCAGAGAGAGTGAAAACCACAGTCAGCTGAACAATGAGCTAGAACTCACTTTAAAAGAAAAATAACACAAAGTTCTTGATAATTTTTTAAGCTTTATTTCCAAACATAAGTTAACACCTCAAACACAAATCGAAAAAGAAGCCACACAGTATCAGTACTCTGTAGTAATAATAATATTAGCACCTTTAAGACAATCATAAAGCCTCATCTATTCGCCTCAATAATGTAAATCTACATTTACAAAGATGTAAAGCTGGAATGGAATGCATTTATAGCCTTAACATTAAGCAAAAGTAAAATATGAATATAATTAGAAAATGTACAACATGTTAGAAATACATTAGAAATAAATATAAAAAACTTTTCAGTTTCTTGCACTCACATGAAACCTTTTGTGCAATTTTATAATACATTAAGATACGTAGAACGTACACGACCGCTGTCGTCCTCTTGATGCTACATAACAAACAAATAAACTCAGGAATCACGTCACCGATGTTTTGTTTCTATCCCAGCCATCTGTACCCATCATTCCTCTGCTTGACGACCCAGTAATGCTGGCTGATTTCATACTGTACGCAGCAGGAGGAACACAGGCTCAGCCAGAGGCTTTAAATATCTCTCTGATAGAAATCTATTGTTTGCACATGTCCAGACGAACGCTGGGCTGTTGTTTTGTTTTATGACCATCTCTGCTGGGTTGCCATGGCACCAAGGCCTCTGGCCTCAAATTCTAATCCTGTCCGGTGTGCAGAAATTCCAGACGCTGGCTGTATCATTCCGGTATCACAGTCGTACTCCCAAATGTTGTCATAGTCTATTTCCTGGTCATCTGGCTCTGTGGGTTCAAGGTATGTGTGAAGATCTGTAAGAGTGAGAGAAGATTCCAACTCATCAACTTCAAATACTGAAAGACACACCTCACCCTGAATGATTAAACTTGGACCCAGTCCCAGAACCGGTAGTGTAACATGCCACTGCTGCACCACCCGCTACAACAACTACATTTGTTATTTATATTCTTAATGTTCCGTCTAGTCGCTGGTATTTAGGATTCATGTCATCTTTAAATAAAAGAAAAAAGCATTGAAAAGTATCAGATGAACTGTAGTTATATCTGGTTTCATTAGTGATCAAAGAGTGAGTGTGTAACCATGTGCAGTTGTGTGCTATCAATCACCATCTGTGGAACAGTGTTCTCTTACACTGACTTTCCTTCACTTGAGACATCTGCACTAATGGCATTTAAAGCTGCCCTGACTTCCATTTCACTGTTACACTTCCAACATTCAGTTGTGTAGCCTTTAACCTTCTGTTTTTAGGGTTACAAACCGAAGAGTTCAATCCATTGAAAAAGGCAAACGCTGATTAATTTAACTCATAAAGACAGAAGTTAACATTGGTTATGTGTTTGTTGGTACTTAGAAAGGACTGAAATGAATCCCATAAGAAAATTTTGAGTAAATGGCAACACTTTATATAAACTGTCAATTGGACTGTATTTGTTTTTTTGTTGATCAAAAATCCTTAAACTGTTGATTTTTTGTCAGTTACAAGTAGATCACAGTTCTTGTAAACTGCAGAAGTTATTTGAACTCTGAGTCTGACACAAACTACGGACAGATTTCTGGTAGCATGCCTCCAGTTCTTACCTGACGAGTAATTGTAAGACATCTGAGGGGTGTTCCTCAGGGAACTTGAAGACAGAAGGATCTATGAAAAGATGTGAAAACAATAGAAAGTTACTCCCTATGATTACTTATAAGAAACGTTCTTGCATTCTTTTAATGATCCCTTTCATCTGTGGCACTTCTGATCAAATATCACCTGCAGAACAAGTATATACACATTCTTAGCTACCACATACTCTTTTTAGCGCAACATTCCAGAAACCAGAGTGTCCTGGGAGATGAGTGTGTCCATGTTTCTCACCTGCTCTTGGAGTTGGCCGGGCGTAGGCAGCAGCTTCAGCCTGGACACGGCCTCGGCTCTCTGCTCCGCTCGGCTTTCAGGGGCCTCCCTCTCTGGGATCGGACCTGGTCCCTGATGGTTGGTCAGGACCAGACTTCTCCTGCAGCGCTTTCCCATGGGAGGGGTGCAGAGCTGGAGAGGATGGTTCTGGAGCTGAGGGCCCTGCTGATGTTGGTGGTGCAGAATCGGCTCTTGCCACCGATGCTCCTGTTGGGTAACAGTTGGAATCATGTTGGCACAGGGCTAATACAAGTATGTAAAACAGTGATGAAGATTTCATCAGCTTCAGATTTATAAATGAGCAAACATTACATCAAACTGGCCATTAAAAAACAAGTTGTTGTGCTTCCTAGAGTCTTTTATATTGATGCGGGTGGGTGCACTGATTCTAACACTGAACTGTTATGCGTGACCACATACATGTGTGTATTTTCACTGCTTGGTGTCAGTCAGGCTGTGCAGGTTTAAATTAAACCTATCCAATAACATTGACCTACTTACCATGACGCCGGCTTCATCCAAAGAGTAGATTTCAGGGCTGCATGGCTCGTCATACAGGGGTGACAGTGGTTGTCGGGGTGCGGACATGTCTGAGTGGCGCTGGGGGAGGGGCTGGGAGAATTTTAGGGCTGTTCGAGGGGTGCTCCAGCTGTTAGACTGATCACAAAAAGATTGGAATAGATCCAGGAGTTAGTCTAAAACACAGCATGACGAGGTGAAAATCCATTCCCAAATTAGCCTTTCTCTCTCTCACAGTCATGGGTATAGAGAAGGTAATCACATAAGCCACGCTGCAGGATCAGATGATGAAACACAGGATTTGGTCTAACGCCAGTCATGATCTGCAGCCGCACTTGTGGGAAACAACCTGTTGACTGACAATTCTGCCTTAAGCTGTTGGTGTTTTGTATAAGTGAACTCCAACGCCACAGAAAAAATTAGTAACCTGCGTTTCTGTGGCGTTGTTCATGTAGCACATGAACGAAACTCACAATTTTGTTCATGTGCTACAGCTTTCATTCTTTTAACCATCAAGATCTCTTTCAATCTTTATTTTAGACAAATGCCACCTGTTTGCTAATCCCATACGCATCCTGACCTCCTCAACTGACTGATTGGTTTTTCTATTTTAGTTACAGCACATGCGACATGTAAAATAAGGCAACTGTCTCGAAGGGAATATTTGGTTATCAAGTTAGCCTCCAGACTGAATTACCTTGACCAGTGGGACTTTCTCCAGTAGCTGTGGGCTGGCACGGTGCGGACCGGGGTATGGTG
The DNA here is from genome assembly GCA_013358685.1 of Antennarius maculatus. Lineage (NCBI taxonomy): Eukaryota > Metazoa > Chordata > Actinopteri > Lophiiformes > Antennariidae > Antennarius > Antennarius maculatus. The sequence continues at coordinate 16,759,054 of CM023607.1, forward strand.
TGCTGTAGATCTGAGACAGCACAGCGCTCTCGATGGGATGGAGGTAGGAGGAGCGCTGGGGTGAGGAGTAGCGCAGCGACAGAGGTCGTAGACCACGCTCCGGCCTGGTGTGTGACGACACACTGTTGGTCCTGCTGCCCAGGCGAGAGGTCTCGGTGGAGGAGGGACGACTGGAGCTGTACTGTAGGGACCACAAACACACACATGTGAATTATGTCTTGAAAACACAGGCAGCTCTCTGTAGCCATGGATTTCTTTTTGTAAACGCAGTTTAGTATGAGAGCTTCACTAATTTAGCGGTCGCTCAGGTCAGAAGGTGAACATGTCTTCTGGGCACTGACTCCTCGCCATTATAATCTAATTGGACGGGCTTCCTGACCCGCTGTTTAGGGAGTGTGGTCTATATCCTGATAACGCATGATAGCGCTTCATTATTTTAAGTTACTGAACTTAACAAGCAAACTGCTCACAGCTGAATCAGCACATTGTGCAACAGGGTTTCATTTTATTAAACCCAAAAACAGTTTTAATGGGTTCACTGGGAAGAAATCTTCACTTTGTTGTGCTTTCATGAACTGACTGAGAAACATCGCTTGAACCTTTGGAACAGGAGTAGCTTTTTCTCCAAGGCTTTACTTAATTATTAACATTGAAAAGAAAGGTTTTGCTGCTCATCAATACCAGATCAAATTAAAATTCTGTTTTGCAAAGTACACATGGCATGACATTGCACGACATGACATGACATGACATAACATGACATGTAACATAACATAACATGACATAAACATGACATGACATGACATTGGTTTGCATACTTCAGAGTACTGGATCTTGACTCCTAGCCTATGACAGACTTACACAGAGGGGCTCAGAGTATCCCGGTGACAGAGGATTGTCTTCATGAATGGGTAACTGCAGGTTGAGGGACACATGACCGATGGATGACTGTCTGAATTCAGGTTGTCCTTGGCAGTGTTCACTCCACCTGTCAAACTGTGGAGTCTAGATGAACAGGAACAAATGTTAGAAATTATTATTTTTAGACAACCATTGGAGAGTCCAGGTGGTCATAGCTTGTGAATAGTCATGGATCCTTTACAGCTGAGAACACAGTTCAGTTTTTGAGTTATGTAAGCACGGACGGTGGGTCTCACGTCTCGGTGCGTCGGGGTGTAGATGATGTCATATACAGGGGGGGGAGGACTGAGAACGGGCACATCAGCAGCTTTGAAATTCTGAATCCAGTCGCAAAACTCACTCCTGTCCAGACACGTCACCACTATGGGGTTGATCAGCTTTCCTGGGAAGGGAAGAGAAGAGGGGGCAGGACAAAGCCTGTCACTCGCTCCGTTCGCTCATTGGAATGTGCTATGGTCAGATTGTCATTCTGGGGATAAGTCCAGCTCATTCATGAGGGGTTACACTCTGTGACGTGAGCAAATTCACAGAAAAGGCATGCAGACTAAAACATGGCAAAGAATGTTCACTGGTAGAAACCCTTTATCACGTCTTCTTATATGTGTAAAGTAGAGCGGCTCACTGATTCATGGTAATTACCTTCAATCATAAAAGTGTTGGGCTTGACGTCTTGACAGGGCGTGGTCACAGTAATCATGTTGAGAGGAAGTTTTCCCTGCAATCACAATGGCTTGTTAAAGCAATCTCTTGACACACTGCATGCACACATGACTGGTTATGATTAATCTTCACAACAAATTGTCAGTGAAATGGAGTTTACCTTGTAAAAGAGGCCATCATTCTCCTCTGACAGGATGATCAATGTGGAAGGGTACAACACCAGCAGTCTGTCACTCTGCTCCTGTGGGTGTAATAGATAAAGTAAATGAGCACATCCAATCTTAACTTGGAACCTTGAAATATTTTGCATTTTTTTGGTCAAACAGAATGGCACCAGATAGTTCTGACTGTTATCCAGTACTATGAAAAATATAAACCACAGAACCGACCATGAGACCTGGTGCAAACATTATAAAACCAGTATTTAACATTATGACTCTGTGAGATGCAACCAGTACAATCCCAGTGTGCCCTTCAGTGAAACCAGTCAGTGGGGCTTGTAAAGGTGCAGCAGACGGAGAGTTTATCTCTCCTCTCCCTGTTTGGAGGGTGTGTCCGGACAGACAGCTGACATTCCAGCTGTGAGGTGAGTCGAGTCACTACGTGAGCCAGACAAATGCTTCACACACACCCAGGCCCTAAATCTCACTCACTTCAATAGGGATAGAGTTAAATAGTAATATATAGTAATATCTCTGCATGCTGTGTCATGACTTGCTGCTTTCTTTGGCTACTGTCTTATCAGCATTATTTATTTATGGTCATGTCTGATTTGGTTAGAGTTTTTGTCAGACGGATGCAGGCTTCAGTCTTACACCTTGACGAGGAAATGAAATAGTTATTTGTGCAAGACAGCTACTGATGCCCTAAATATAGACCCCACCCTCTTCATTCTATCCTTAAATTATGTTGAGGTAACGTGTGACTTACGCAATTCCAAAGTGTGTGTATGTGTGTGTGTGTGTGTGTGTGTGTGTGTGTGTGTGTGTGTGTGTGTGTGTGTGTGTGTGTGTATGTGTGTGTGTGTGTGTGTGTGTGTGTGTGTGTGTGTGTGTGTGTGTGTGTGTGTGTGTGTGAGTCACCTGGATTTAGAGCAGATATGATCATGAAAAAAAATTCCCAGAGTTTGGTTGTGGTGTATTTCCTTTCCATGAGCTAGAGATTCTGTCTTACTTCTATGCAATCGGTGAGACTCATTTGTAATGTAGAGCAGTGACGTCGTACCTGACAGGGCAGGTGTTGTAATCGGGCTTTGGTGACATAGATGATGGCGCCCAGGCTGTCGCGCTGGGATCCCTCCCACTCGTAGATAGGCTCTCTATTGATGGAGTTCCTGAGCTCCTCTCCGCCTTCGGAGGACTTACTCTGATTTACCTAAACGGGTCACGCAGGACAAAATAATCAGCAAGACACGTGTGAACTCAATGCTGCACCTTGAAGCACATTTAAACACCATTATTGACTGGTTATCCTCTTGTTTTCTTCCCTTTTGACAAATCTAGGTTAATGTGTCACAACCACCAATTCCCAACCTGTGAGTGTGGAGGCAGTGCTTTAAAGCCTTAAAGACGTGAGGGTTAGTGAGATGTTGACTATGTTGTTGTCATGGCCGCTCCCAGGTATCTAGACCTCTAAGAGAGTTAGCAATGTCACGAGTGACTCACCAGATCTATACACTCTCATACACTTTATCAGAAGAGGGTGAGGCCAAAACACTTTCCTTGCAAATTTGATGAATAAAATAAAATGAGCCAATTATTTTTCTGTGAATTTTTAAAAAAAGTGATGATTATGTTTTCATGTAGCCTGATGCTAATGGAAGCAAAGAAGCATCGACATTCAAACATGGTTGAACTTGCCTTCACTCTGGTGCAGTTTTCAGTTGCAAATGCAGTTCCTCCATTGGCCTCAATGTTTTCTTTCAAAAGGCCAAACCATAAGTCCATTTCTTCTTGGTTGGCACAGTAGACAATGATGGGGTTCAGACTGACACCTGCAGGATGCAAAGGTCACACAGAAAGGGGAAGTGTTATCTAGACTTATCGTTCTGAGACAGTTTTCTACCATGGTGGTGAATCATTACCGTTTATAACATGTTGCACAATAGGTACAGTAAATACTAACATATGTTCATGAGGGTAAACCACATGCTAGAACCCGTATGACCTGCTTCACTTGGTATTTTAAAGTCATAGCAGCTTCCTGTTCCCACACAATGCCTCCCCAAGAGGAATGAGCAGGACACTGGATGAAAAGCGCTGGAATCTCCCTCCGCATATCAGACCCACACATACCAGAGATAACCGGCACAGATAGCTTATTTCTCCCCAGCCCCGTGGCGTTATGTTATAAAAACTGGGAGCATAGTTTGCTTATTGCTTCTTAATAATATTCTGGACTCAGCTGTTGACTTTCTCTTCATCCTGCCTGTGTTTCTTACATGTTTCAGTGTGAATCACTTGAAAAGTCTTGACTGGAAACAGAAAATTACACTTTGTTTCCTAAAATCCTTACAAGCGTTTACAAAACTAACAATATCTAACTTTTATAGAGTCTTAATTAAAACCATGTGACGGCCACAGGGAATTTTTATAGACCGTCTCGTGCCGTGTGGGCTTCCTTACTCCCTCACATTCATGATTTTCCGCTAACGCTGATTCATGTTCTCAACCAAGTGATTCGAGTCTGACCAAGGAAATAGCCATTCTTTTTGACTCAGAATTTTGTCATGCTTCCTCTACAAGTTTCCTGTCAATGCTACCTCACCTAAACTAGCAAAAGACTTATGCTGAATAATGAAAGCAAATGAAATTAAAAAATCAAGGCGAGAACAGAAACAGAAATAGACAACAAGTTTAATCCAGAATATTGTGATGTTGAGGGGAAGAAAGCAGCATTGAAGTCTGCCAGTGTATAGATTTGTGATGAAACTGATAAGGAAATACAAACAGAAATGTTACCCTTCTTATCACTTCACTCATGGTTTTCAATTCCCTTGTTTTAATCCCTCTTTTATTAATTTTATTGGTTCCCAAGCAGATACTAATGCCATGTAGTCATTATGCCAGTTTATTCCTCCTTAATGAAACAAAGTCAGGTTACATTGTTGTTGTTTGTTCACAGTTCAGAAGCTAAGTGGCATTTCTAGTGGACATTAACCTAAGTAGTTTTTGGAATGTGCTCTAGATTATAGGCAGTGACAGGGCTGAGAGCAGGAGCAGGGGGACAGCTGGACGGAGTGGGGTGCACCTGTTGCTTAACAAGCAGGGCCTTTCAGGCTGCTTTGGCCCCCTGACCGAGGGTAAAGGGGGCTCAGCTCGAGTTAGTCTAGGGGTTGAGTGGAGGTGAAGAGGACCATGGCACCTTTGAACTACTGGAATGTGACAACATAGGAAATACTATCGCATGAAAGCAGCAAGCTGGACTTCTTGTTTAAAAGAAGTTTACCTTTGATTTACTTTGACTCTAACTAGAAGTGACTGATTATCACTTTATCATCAGCAAAGAAGTCGAAATTACCGTTTATTTGAAAGGCGAATTCCTGGGGTTGGCTGTGGTTGCAGTTCTGTTGCAAGTTGCAGATGGTGAGTTCTTTTAATGGAAGAGTTCCCTACGGACATAACAGCAAAAAAACAAAACAAAACACATTTTCACACAACCAAAACAATATCTACAACACCATCAACTCCATTTAAACTAACTGCAATGTTCAAGATGTTCCCACGTTATTAATCCCTACGATGTTGAGGTCAGAGTAAACTGATGATGTATTCCTGTCTGCTTTACACTTGCCATCATTTATATTCTGACTAACACTGTGGACAGGTGCTTGGTTGTCTCTGTTTGACACAGGAGTTGAACTCTCAACACATTGAAGTGATGATTAATGGCTCTTCAAGCTGTTTCAGACAGGGAGAAATATACCATCATACTTTCTGTTTACCAGCACATGGCAGGTTGACACGGTGTCGATGTTAGCAGTTCTGACATAACATAAAACGCCTTATTGGGATTGTTATCGATCAAATCAATCCTGAGGCACTAGCAGACATTGAGGAACTCAGGCCTGTGTGTCAACATCAAACTCACCTGGTACGTCAATCCTGTTGGGTTGTTGGAGACAAAATGAAGGTGTGTCTGGAAGAGATCCAGGTAGCAGTCGTGAACATCCTGCAGGGAGAATATGGGATGTTAAAGGTTGTGTGAGGGTAAGACACACAAATTGTGTTGTTAGAATAAGTCTATTTGGGATTTAATGTCTTGCAAGAAAACCAAATCCACTTGTATTACGTTACAGTCAAAATTTACATTCCATTTAAATAGTAGAGCAGCTGATTTCGCACACAGGCACATTTTTAATTTTAGAAACCAAGTCTATAAAATTACCCACTTTAGCGTTGATGAAATTATGCACTGCATGCACAAAAGCACATGCTCTGTTCTAATTTCTCTTCTTATGTTAGTCCCCAAGGACAGCCTAATAAGATTCATAAGATTAATTATTAATGAAAACCTTCTTGATGTTCTGCCTGATTTTTTTGTATTAATTGATCTTTGGAACTTTTTGTTCTGCATCATCCGCTGATTCATGGACCACCAGCATGAGTTGTTCCAGCCTGGGAAAAGTTGATGTTGGACAATGATCCCCGGAAATAAAGGGATTTCCTCATTAACCACAGCCTTCATTTAAAAGTCATCAATCCTACATGCTTCATGAATGGCTTCCTGTCAACTCTTAGGTAATATCTGTACCCTTTTTCTCCCCTTTGTGATGTCAGTCTACGTTAGAACACAATGCTTTCTCTTGCCGTTATGACGACATTCGCTCCATCAATCTGTTGTGTCACAGCTGACAAGCTCCCGTTCTCACAGCGAGGAGCCGGCGCGTCCTCTATCAATCCCTGGGATCAGAGCACCCCTCTCTACCCTGAGGTTTTCTCCCACAGACGTTTCGCAACCTCAGCAGCATCGAGCGTGTCCCGACAGAGGCTGCGGTCCGCTGCATGGAAGCCTGCCTGCATTATTCACAGCCAGCCACCACGTCAATGCCAATGGCAAGTTTCAGTGTGCTCAGCCGCTTTAACAACATCCTTATTTATTTCATTCTGTTTTGACATACTTCACATGGATGACTGTGATGATGTGTCACCACAGGCGTGCTCATTGTTTAAATCCTAACCTACGATCTTAATTAGGATTGTGCAGCTTTAGTGTTGTTTTCTTTTGTGGTGGTTTTCCTGGCATTTCCCCATAGAGTCATTAAATTGTTTATTTGCTCCGCTTACCTGGCAGTGGATGAAGCGGAAACGAACTTTAGAGCTATGAATCATCCGTCCGTAATTCTTCACATTGATGCTGCTTTTCTTCCAGCCACTGGCCGGATCGTATGGAGGATCCCACTTTATGTTTTCTATTGTCTGCAGATCTTTATGGGACATTTCCTACAAAAGTGAAGTTTAGACAAGACATTAAACCAGTTAAACCTGCTGTCAAAAGAGACATTGCAATAACAATCACTGTGCACACAGGAGAGCAGTGTGTTGGTATGTAGATGAGAGGTTTTTACCTTCCTGGGGGTGACGGTGCACAGGATGTTGATAATGCTGTTCGACTTCTCCTGCCCCTCTTGGGGATTCTTTTTGCGAAATAGGCGACTGCTGCACAAAAAAAGATAAATACATTTGCTATAATTAATTCTTAAATGTTTATTCTTTCTTTTATGTTTACTTCTATACAGCGACAATGAGCAACATTTCCTGTTTTTGTGACTTCTACTGTTGACAGATGGAGAGCTGACCTAAACACAGGCTCTGCACACAACTGTGTTTCACTTCAAGCTCAGGGTTGATTACTTATTTCTGTGATTTTTAACATTTTTTCCACAGTGATCAAGACGTATTCGGCATCAGCATTTTTTTACTGGGACTTTGGATTTTAATTTCAGTCTCATAAAGTTTTTTCTTTTGTCCTCAATCCATCAGTGTCGACCATTTAAATGATAAGAACAATCAGGCCTTGTGTTTCCGATTGTGAAGAAATGCATATGAATATTAGCTTTCAATGTCCCTCTTTGTTTTGGATGACCGTCATGTGTTACCATTAGTGTCATATCTTTATGAGGAAGTCCCCCTCAACCCAGAATACAATTATAAGGTTTGGAGGTTGCCCTTACAATATCAGCTTGTAGTTTATCTGCTTATCTGAGCACATGTGTGCCCGTCTCCTCCCTCCAACAACACAGGCTTTTGTTTGCATGGTGGGAATGAAAGCTGGCCTTATCATCCACGTCTAGCATCAATCATTGATTAGAGTGAAGTGAGTGATGATATTCCACTTCAACCATTTTAACAATGCAGTCTTGTGCAGAGAGAATATCATTAACATTCATGTTGATGCAATTTGCTGTTGTAGAGTAAAAAAGGAATGTAAATAGTAGGTAGTCGTAAATTTTGACACATTGCTGTCATTGCTTTGTTATTCAACCACTCCTTGCAACCTTCATTTTTTGTCTGTCTATTACCTGAGCTTTGCCTGATTCTCCAGAGGAATAGAGCAAATAGCTAACAGAGGGAACGAGAACACAGAGCCTGTTGTCAACACAGAGCTACCGACCAACTTGAAAGCAGGTTTGAGTCTTGCTTTTGAGGCAGAAATCCCAACCACTACGTTGTAAATGTTTGACAAAGCCATACCCATCACACAGCACAAGGCTACAGACTGGAGGCTAATGAGAATCAGATGAGGAGGTCCAGCAGGGTGGACTCTGTGAGGGGGTCCATCTGTACCCAGAGTAACATGTCCAGACATTAAACCGCATTGATCAGAGGAAAGCAAACAGAGAAACACGTATAACCAGTCCATTCATCTAGAGATCAGATCAGTCCACGCTATTGACTATTATTATTATTATTATTATTATTATTATTATTTGAAGGAGAACAAGAAGAACAAGCACAAAAATAATTTTGATAAGATTAATCACAATAATTATACTAATTGTAGTCTCTTCCTGTTTTTAGTGGGAAACCAGAGTCATTGGCACAGACATATGCTGACTGGATCATTGATACTGTAGGATAGACAGGCTCCACTCAGGCAGGACTCAGATCCTGTGTTAACATTTGATCCTGACCCTGGCCTCAAAAAATTCACAACCTCTGTTTCACCCCCGCTTCTCAAACCCAGAGAAATACCGAGAATTCCTTCCAGCTGAAACACGCAGTCTTAAAAACAAGTGGTAGTCAAGGGCAGGACATGTCATCAGTGTGGAGCAAACACAGTGACACAAGTACAGTAAGAACACCTGAACACTTTTAGCTCACCTGTTTCTGCGTATGAAACTCTTGCTGGAGAACCTGAAGTTGTGCTGGGGGACACATGACATGCTACTCCCCATGATGCTGTGATCTGTGTGCTTCGCTCCTCTCTCAACAAAAACGTGTACTCCTTCTGTGATGGATGACAGTAATCCAGAGTGTTTCACCCTCTGAAGTCAGACTTGAACTAAAAGAGAAACTGGCAGAGTGAGGGCTGTATAGAGCGTGTAAGAGGGGTGGAGTCTGAACGGTGTGTCACGGACTCTGTGTGTGTGTGTGTGTGTGTGTGTGTGTGTGTGTGTGTGTGTGTGTGTGTGTGTGTGTGTGTGTGTGTGTGTGTGTGTGTGTGTGTGTGTATGTGTGTGTGTATGTGTGTGTTTGAACTCACACCTCCCATGACTTGCCTCTGTCTGCTAAATAAATCCCAACAACAAAGACGGAGGGGTTCAAGTGTGGCGTTTCACACCTTCCAGGAGCCAAATGGAGCTGATTGTTGGGACAGTCATGTAATGAGTGGCCAGCAAACATGTTGGATAGTTTGTGTGTCAATCACAAAAAAAAAAAAAAACAGCAGGTCCAGACATGAAAAATACCACCAACTTTCAGAATTCTATTTATTATTGGTTCACATACTTTAAACATGGAATCTTTCTAGGAAACAAGCATTACTGGGAAGTTCTACTTTTATGTGTTGATTTTGTTCAGCTAATTTGACATGAAAACATTTGTAGAGGTTGAAAAAATATATGTAAAAACGTGAGTCTTGAATGTATTGGTGCCGTATTTATTATTTCAGTGTGAGAAACAGATGCGATTTCTTTTAGTGCAGGCTTTTTTGCTGGTGGGAAAAGGGAGGAAAGGAAGGATAGTTTAAACAGGATGCTCCTGTAGGAAACCGCACATATTTTCATAAGGCAGGAGGTGTATGCAAACATGCGTCCTGTACATATATGGACTTAGTTCCTGGCCTCCCCCTAAAAATATAAGATCCTTCCAACAATAACCTAATGAAAAGTGTCAAAGTGTGTGTTTATCTTTCTGTCTCTGCGCATGTACAGTCTAACAGAGAAGGGCATTCACTTTATTTGATGTCCAACATTATGTGAAATTAAATGGGACGTTAATCCTATAATGGAAGGAGGAATTACTACATTTTAATTCAAATATTTTAAATTATGTATAATTTAGGAACACAGTTGTGTTACCAATCAGAAATCAACTCTTTATTGATTTATAGAGTCCTTACTGATATTTTGCTGAGCTGCAGCCGTGTAGTTAAATGAAGCACATGCAGATGTAAGGTAATAGGAACCTGTACAGCCGGATTATTCAAACGGATGCACCTGAGGCAGCAACAGTCAGCAGCTTGTAGAACCAACTGTAGAGTTGTTGGCACCTTTCACCTTTTGAGATAATACACCATTGTTCTCTGTACCCGTGTTAGACCACAGGTCTCATGCGCAAAGTAATTCAATCAATGAATACTTACTGATCTGCAAGTGTTGTAAGGATTAAAGCAGATAAAAGGCCTTTAGTTCACTCATCACATGAAGATAAAACAGATAAAATAATCTATACCTCTGTTTTCATCTGCTTTCATTTCACTACGACTGACATGATTCGCATTGAGTGGGTTTTGTTCTCAAAGGGCAGTAAACAAGTGGACGCACCGCTGACATGTTCATGAGAACAAACACGGCCACCAATTAGATTATTGTTGGAATCAAAGGAGGAGGATTTGTATATTATTTTCCCTTGAGTGAATGTGATTAACATATGATTAACTATGATTAAAAAAACGTCCAGAATTTAAGAACAATCCTTGATTTAAGTTTTTAGTGTGGATATGGGTTATCATTAAAAAGCATGAATGCATGAGGATGAATCTTGCAGCCTGGTTGGTGACTCAGCCCTTTTAAAGTTATATAAACATCGATAGAAAGATGACAGCAAAGAGGAGGAAGAAGTGGGGATTTTGAGCATGAAGTCAACCCAGTATCAGTTTGAGGTTTCAGGTGAGGCGCGTCATCCTGTCTTTCCCACGATTTCAGTAACTGCATAAGGAAGCTTCAACATATCGTTAAATAAGTCAGAGAGGGTAGACAGGTACAAACATCTGACTGAAAGCAGTAGTAAAATATTAATATCTTAAAACTTGTAAAAGTTTGATGCCCATTCGAGAAAAATCCAGACTGATGGGTTTTCTTTTATTTACAATAAAATTCATGCTAGTAAAGTCACAGTGGCCACTAGAGGCCAGAAAAGTCCCAAATTAAAACAGTATAACTGGCCAAATTATTTTAAAGCTTAATATTAACTCGAAAACGTGTTATCATGTTAGCATAGTAACCATACACAAGTATCTCTTTTGTAACTTAGTAAATACTTTAATGTACTAAGTTACTAAAGTAATTTTAATATTGTACAAATGTTAAATATTAGCTTGTTGCCATGCTATAGTGTCAGAATGTTAGCATGGTAACCAAACTACCCAAGCATGTATTTTTATTGTAGTTTAGGAAATTACTTAGTATGTTTAGTTATTAGAATAATTTTTGTATTGTAGAAGTGCTATATATTTTTCTTTGTTGCCATATAGTATTAGCATGTTAGCATGGTAAAAAAAACTACATTAGGCTGTATATGGTTCATCTGATTTGCTGTTGTCATGCATTAATCAGTTAGTGTATTGTATTCCGTGGACATGTCTTAACACATCAGAATGGACTACTAACATGTGAAAACAAGTTTGATGAGCACATTAGCATTCATGGTTTACATAGAGGCTGGCCTTTCCGGCCCACTTCACAGCTGCCAGCTGAGGCCATCGACCCCCAAACTGTTTATACTTATTAGTCATTTAGCCCACAAAAGGTGAAACAATTAATCTTCAGCCTGACAGTGAGCAGCCTACTTTGTAAGTTTAATCTTTTCAACAGCTTTAAGGTATTTGGTTGCGATTGTTGTGATTACAGTAATGTTTTAAGAAAGATTATACATTATTTTCTACTTTGCTGAATTCCAATAATAAACAAGGTTTACAGTAGGGATGAGCTAATACTTCACTATCTGTATCTGTATCTGTTCAACCATCTAAATTATCTGTATCCGTATCCATACTTGGAATGGGCAGGGCTTAAACCAAAAATGGGTGTGGTTCAACCGGAAATGGGTGGGGCTCTAATCGGTCTGAAATTGATATGGATAGATCAGAAGTTGCTATTTATTGTTTATTCTAAAACTATTTACTGAGCAGCCTCAAAATTGAGATTCAAATCAATGTTTTTCATCACAAAAGCAGTAGAACTATTTACAGAACAAGTTTTTTATTAACTCAGAACACAAAGTGCATTAATGAGTATTACGCATGCAACAGGAAATTATAAACTACAAAGTATGCAAGAACAGGAATTGTAATACTCAACACAACTTTCTATTTTTTTTCTTTTTCTTTTTAATTTTTTTTTTAATTTTTCTGATCAAACTTTTTTTCTCAATCATTTATTTATTCAGTATCTATTTTCTCAATTATTTAATTATTAATTTATTTTTACCCCCTAATGTTCTTGCTTTTTTTTTCACACGAAGTTGAATAATGTTGATTAAAAATTGGAACTCCTCAATATTTTTCATTGTTAAGGTCTAATGATGACACCAACCTATTTTGAAGCTTTGGATACATTTGTTTTTACTTCAAAGAATTACATTTGTTTTTATTTCACAGGTCGAGTTTGGGTGTGTAATTGCAGAGAAGTTCATTCATTAATTTTCTCAACCCGCTTAATCCACTTACGCAGGTCGCGGGGGAGCCGGTGCCTATCCCGGCAGTCTCAGGGCATGAGGCAGGGGACACTCCGGGCAAGACGCCAGTGTACCGCCGAGCCACATAGAAACAAACAATCACTCACGCACACACTCATTCCTACAGTCAATTTGGGATCAGCCAATCAACCTAAAGCGCATCCTTTTGGAGGTGGAGAGAACCCACACAGACACGGGGAGAGCATGCGAACTCCGCACAGAGTGGGACTCGAACCCAGGTCCGCCGTGTTGTGAGGCGACAGCGCTACCCACGGCGCCACCGTGCCGCCCTGCAGAGAAGTTATGTTGTGTCAGTTAAATAAATAAAACACTCAGTCATTATAGTTTTAATTTAGTGTCCTTATGTTTTTGTCTGTTCCACCAATTTATTCTTAGATATTTTCAATAATAATCCAAATTATATACAAATAATGTCCAAGCAGTCAAAATCACTGCCTATGGGAGTTTTAGTTGAACTCTGAGAGGCCGAGTGTCAAGGTCTGTGTGCGTGTGTTTATGTGTGTGTCTGTTTGTACATGTGTGTCTGACTGAGTGACTGTGTGAGAGGGAGAGAGAGAGAGAAAGAGAGATAAAGAGAAAGAGCTCGGGTGTGGTGTGTGTGTGTGTATGTGTGTGTGTGTGTGTGTGTGTGTGTGTGTGTGTGTGTGTGTGCGCTATGTAACAGTTAATGTATCTATACAGTACATAAATTATTAATTTGAACTGAAGTGAGAAAGTGTCAAACTAAGGGCAAGCAGGTAAAAGAAAGAAAAACAACTGGAGTTGGGGCAGTGACCGATGCGACATGAGCAGTTTTCAGCTCTGTCTGGTCAATTGCACCACGTACGTGCAACAAAACAAAACAAGAAACAAATTCACCAAGACCGAAATAGAGGCGAGCTGAAGAAAACCTAAGGAAAGCAACATGAGCTACAGTGAAGCCACACACAGAGAGATCAGTCAATGTCTGTGTGTTTGTGTGTGCAAGAGTTGGGCAGCGACACTCTGCAGTCTCTGTAGGGGGGCGGGTGCTGTGTGTGACTGGCCAATCACAGAGCGTGAAGACAGTTATGAGGATTTTATGAGCACGAGTTTGAAAATATTTTCTTGTATTGTCTTCGTACTCATAAAAAATGCATTATCTGTACCAGGTACTTGTCTGAAACGAGTATCGGGCTCAATCCTACTTTACAGTTAAGAATAATTAATATTAACTTAGATGCAGAAAATCTGCCTGTCAGAAAGCTGACTACGTAGATTAGTGTTATTAATCTACAATAACTCACAGCAGATGGGAGCAGGCCCATCTGCTGTGGACATGCTCCTCCACAACCCACCAGTATCACCCCTCATCTATCCATCGGCTGGGGTCCTGCGGCCTTCCTTCCTCTGTGCCACCATACAGTCATCCATGCAGCAGAAATTGTGCCTTGAATTAACCAACTACATGATGGGGAACACATATTGAAGGCAACAACCCAGGAGTCTGTGAACGCAGCCTGACTTTAGCGTCCCTACCTCAGTGCCTGTATGAAATGAAATTGTCTAACTGTAACCACAAACACACTCACTCTGCCTGGCCTATCTGCCACTGTCTCTGTGTCTCTTTCTCTTACCCTGTCATCTTCAATTTATGTCTTTTCCGTCCAACCGGTCAAGGCGGATAGCCGCCCAAAAAGTCTGGGTCCTGTCTGGGGTTTCTTCCTCAATGAGGGAATTTTTTCCCGCCACTGACACTTATGCTTGCTCTAGAGAGTGCAGTTGGGTTTTTCTGTCTGTTAAAGCTCTTTGAAATGTCTGTTGCCATGATTAAGCACTATATATATAAAACTTGTATTGATTGATTGATTGATTGATTGATTGATTGATTGATTGATTGATTGATTGATTGATTGATTGATTGATTGATTGATAATAGAGTCCACTCCTACAGTCTTTTGTGGTGTTGCCCAATGGGAAGACGAAATACTGCACACAAAAGCAAAAACTTATCTAGAAAGATAAAACTCATTTAATTTCTCTGTCATATGGTGGGGTTTACTTAGCTCCAGCCATTGAATGGATTCATGAATAATGACTTTATTATTTGATATTATTTATTTGATATTATTTGATTATCTTTTGGCTTTATGGTGAAGCAGTTTTAATTTAGGTTTTACTAGATGTTTCAGATATGATGAAAAAAAAATCTGAAGGACTTTTAATAATCGTACTCCCAACGTGTGTGGTGGGTTCAACTCCAGCTCTCTCCCAGAAGTCACTTGTTTGTGTTTATCCAGACTCCACGGGTGAGAGCAGCGGTGCTAAAGTCACACCTTAGGCCATTAAAACGGAGTCTGGATACGAGGCCCCCGGCATCAGGAGTCCAACGGAGAACCTAACGTGCCAAAGTTCTCACACAACAGGACTATTATTGAGTCTAAATTGGACCCCAGCCCTCCTTTGAAGGCAAGATCCATCATTGTCACATTGATTATTTCCAATAGTTCAAATACAAATTTTCAATACAATTACGGAGATCAAAGTTGTTGTCACATGCCTAGGGTTTACATGATGAGAACATACTAACACAATGGCAAGTCTGGCTTCATGTAAGGTGAGACACATGAAGTTTTGATAATTTGGAAAAGTAGAAATTGACAGAAAAAGTGAGGTAGAGAGACAAGAGCATAACATGTTGAATGGCATGTTTGACCTGGTCTGTGGTTTCCTTGGAATTCAGTTGTTGTCATCACTACAAAGAAAACAAGATCTACCTGTTATGCCTTAGGTGCTAATTCTTAATCCAGCAGACCTTTCATACACAGTAGTTTTTCTGTTCTTTAAATCTAATCGGACGCATATTTTTATAAATATATATATAAATATTTATAAATGTGTTTTCTTCTTCTTTTCCTTTAAGCTTTTCCCTTCAGGGGTCGCCACAGCAAATCAATTGCCTCCATCTAACCCTGTCTTCTGCATCCTCTTCTCTCACACCAACTACCTTCATGTCCTCTTTCACTACATCCATAAACCTCCTCTTTGTTCTTCCCCTAGGCCTCCTGCCTGGCAGTTCAAAACTCAGCATCCTTCTACCAATATATTCACTATCTCTCCTCTGGACATGTTCAAACCATCTCAGTCTGGCCTCTCTGACTTTATCTCCAAAATCTCTAACATGTGCTGTCCCTCTGATGTACTCATTCCTGATCCTATCCATCCTGGTCACTCCCAAAGAGAACCTCTCTGCTAACTCCAGCTCTGTCTCCTGTCTTTTCCTCAGTAGCACTGTCTCTAGACCAAACAACATCGCTGGTCTCACCACAGTTTTGTACACCTTTCCTTTCATTTTAGCTGAAACTCTTCTATCACACATCACACCTGACACTTTCCTCCACCCGTTCCATCCTGCCTGTACACTCTTCTTCACCTCTTTTCCACACTCTCCATTGCTCTGGACTGTCGACCCTAAGTACTTGAAATCCTCCACCTTCTTGATCTCTTCTCCCTGTAACCTCACTCTTCCACTTGGGTCCCTCTCATTCACACACATGTACTCTGTCTTACTGCGGCTAAACTTCATTCCTCTCCTTTCCAGGACAAACCTCCACCTCTCTAGCTTCTCCTCCACCTCTTCCCTACCCTCACTGCAGATCACAATGTAATCTGCATACATCATAGTCCATGGAGATTCCTGTCTAACCTCGTCTGTCAGCCTGTCCATCACCATAGGGAACAAGAAGGGGCTCAGAGCTGATCCCTGATGCAGTCCCGCCTCCACCTTGAACTCCTCTGTCACACCTACAGCACACCTCACCACTGCCTTACAGTCCTCATACATGTCCTGCACTGTTCTAACATACTTCTCTGCCACTCCAGACTTCCTCATACAATACCACAGTTCCTCTCTGGGCATCCTGTCAAAAACTTTCTCCAGATCTACAAAATCACAATGCAGCTCCATTTGGCCTTCTCTGTACTTCTCTATCAACATCCTCAAAGCAAATACTGCATGTGTAGTACTCTTTTTTTGGCATGAAACCATACTGCTGCTCACAAATGCTCATTTCTGCCCTTAGTCTAGCTTCCACTACTCTTCCACTACTCCTATAACTTCATTGTATGGCTCATCAGCTTTATTCCTCTGTAGTTACCACAACTCTGCACGTCTCCCTTGTTCTTAAAAATGGGCACCAGCATACTTCCCCTCCATTCCCCAGGCATCATCTCACTATCTAAGATCCTGTTGAACAATCCAGTCAGAAACTCTACTGACACCTCTCCTAGACACTTTCAAACCTCTATAGGTATATCATCAGGACCGACTGCCTTTCCACTCTTCATTCTCTTCAATGCCCTCCTCACTTCATCCTGACTGATCTTTGCTACTTCCTGGTCCACAGCAGTCACCTCTTCTAGTCTTTGTTCTCTCTCATTTTCCACGTTCATCAACTCTTTAAAGTACTCTTTCCATCTTCCCATCACACTACTGGCCCCTGTCAATAGACTTCCATCCCTATCCTTAATCACCCTAACCTGCTGCACGTCCCTCCCATCTCTGTCTCTCTGTCTTGCCAGCCTGTATAGATCAGTCTCTCTCTCCTTACTGTCCAACCTAGCATACAAGTCATCATAAGCCCCTTGTTTGGCCTTTGCTACCTCTACCTTCACCTTACACTGCATCTCCCTGTACTCCTGTCTACTCTCCTCAGTCCTCTCAGTTTCCACTTCTTCTTAGCTAACCTCTTTCTCTGTACACACTCCTGTACCTCCTCATTCCACCATCAAGTCTCCTTATCTACTTTCCTTCCAGATGACACACCAAGTACTCTCCTACCTGTTACCTCCTATCACATTAGCTGTAGTCATCTGGAAGCACCTCCTGGCCACCCAGAGCCTGCCTTAACTCCTTCCTAAAAGTCATGCAACACTCTTCCTTTTTCAGCTTCCACCATTTTGTCTTCTGCTCTGCCTTTGCCCTCTTCATCTTCCTCACCACCAGAGTCATCCTACACACCACCATCCTATGCTGTTTGGCTACACTCTCGCCTACCACTACTTTGCAGTCACTGATCTCCTTCAGGTTACACCGTCTACACAAGATGTAGTCTACCTGTGTGCTCCTACCACCACTGTTATAGGTCACCCTATGTTCCTGCCTCTTCTGGAAGAAAGTATTCACTACAGCCATTTCCATCCTTTTTGCAAAGTCAACTACCATCTGTCTTTCTGCGTTCCTCTCCTGGATACCAAACCTGCCCATCACCTCCTCATCACTTCTGTTTCCTGCACCAACATGTCCATTGAAGTCTGCTCCAATGACAACTCTCTCACTTCTAGGTATGCTCTGCATCACTTCATCAATGTCCAACCAGAATTTCTCCTTCTCCTCCAGCTCACATCCTACCTGTGGAGCATACCCACTAACAACTTTAACCATCACACCTTCGATTTCTAGCTTCAGACTCATCACTCTATCTGACACTCTTTATACCTCCAGGACATTCCTAACAAACTCCTCCATCAAAATAACTCCTACTCCATTTCTCTTCCTATCTACACCATGATAGAACAACTTGAACCCTGCTCCTAAACTTCTAACCATGCTACCTTTCCACCTGGTCTTCTGGACACACAATATGTCTACCTTCCTTCTCTGCATCATGTCAACCAACTCTCTACCTTTTCCTGTCAGTTCCAACATTCAACGTCCCTACTCTCAGTCCTATACTCTTGGCGTTCCTCTTCTCTCTTTTCCTATGATCACACTTTCCTCCTCTCTTTCTTCGACGAACAGTAGTCCAATTTCCACCGGCACCCTGTAGGTCAACAGCACCGATGGCGGTCGTTGTTAACCCGGGCCTTGACCGATCCGGTATGGAAGTCACAGGTTTGATTCGCATGTTTGATTTGGCAAAAGTTTTACGCCGGATGCCCTTCCTGACGCAACCCTCTGTATTTATCCGGGCTTGGGACCGGCACAATAAGACACATTTATAAATGTGTGTTGTGGTTATATATACAGTATATACCCATAGCACACATAATAGTCTTTTGTACTGTGTTATGACTGCTGTTGATACTTTCAGAGTTTATTACATCCTGCGAAGCGGTGATGTATTGTAATTATCAGTGTTTGTATGTCGGTCCGTCTGTCCGACCATCCGTCTGACCGTCCGTCCACCAAATATCTTCACAACCGTTGCAGGTAAAAATATTTCAAAAAAAGCACATTACTTGGGCAGCAAAGGGGATGAAAATAAGATGATGACCTTGACCTTAAGAAAACTAGGTCAAGGTCAAATTTCAACTTTTGTACTCATTGTGGAGTTTTGGAAGGCAGTCACGTGATACCATACGTGCATTCTATTGGCTGAAGGCATCCGGAAGTGTGTTACGTTCTGTGAGTCTCGTACTTCTGTGAGCCACAAAAGTGCTTTAAACATTTGATAACAGTGTGGGAAAAGGTAATACAGATAGAAGGTGGTTTAATATCAGTATGGGGAGGGTTCATAAACATTTAAATTACCGTAAATAATAAGACAAATAGTTTGTCGCTCTATCACGTAATTCGTTTACAGCGTGCGGTTCCCGGAACGCATTAACCGCGAGGAACGACGGCGCACTGCATACCTTTTTAGGTAAACATATCTGAAACCTGATGAGATATAATCACAAAACAAAAAGCAACATTTTCAGGAATCCAGACCCACAAAAATGTGTAGGTCAGGGTAAAATGTTGAATTCAAAGGTGTCGTGGGATGTTGCAGTCTTGTTTGATTTTTAAAATGTGTCTGACTGTAAGTGGGGGACGCAGTGGGTAGCGCTGTTACCTCACAGCGAGAGTGGGAACGTGTATGGTTGTTTGTCTTTTTAGTGACCCACGATGAGTTGGCGTCTCATCCAGGATGTACCCAGTTTCTCGTCCATGGGCAGCTGGGATAGGCTCCAGCAGAGCCGTGACTGCAGACACAAAAATGGTTGGATGGATGGACGGACGGACGGACGGACGGACAGATGGATGGAGTATATAGGATTGTCAACTTGTTGTACACTTACTGTACGTCTAGAGTAAACCTGTAATAAGAGCTTGATAGCAGAAACAGAGAATGTTTCTGGTTTTTAAAACTGATCATTATGATTTCATTTGACTTTTAATGTGACACTTTTATAAATTTGCTATCATTTAGTTTCTATCTAGCTCTGAGCCTGAAAAAAACCGTGATGGTCCTCTCTCTCTACCACTGATTTCTGTACCACCTAGTCAGTTAGTCTCTTTATAGATATCTTAGGTGATCTTTTGAAGCATCTTTTCTTTTCATGCAATGTGAAAAAGTTTATGTCATTATTATAAAACTTATTTCAAAGCTGATACATTTTTTTCAACCGCCGTACGTCAGCTGTCAGTCGCACGTCTTGCTCTGGTACTTGCTGAATCGTTAACACCAATTCATGTTTCCTCTGTACCGGCTCCCATAACATGTCGTCATAAATAGCTTTCATGGCATTGATTGATATATTTTCCACCTTGGGCCTCCTCTTCAGTAGTGGGTTACACAGTGCAGTGGGTGTTGCGGTCCAGTTGACACTTCACTCCTTGCAGAGGGGGTGACTGCATCCCTGTGACTTGATAAGGTCTGTGCAGCGGCTGACACCGGGGAAACAGGAGACATTCCAGTGGCAGGAATGATGCCCCCCTGACAGCCACCCAGATCAGCCACAGCAGCTCCTCCACAGTGAGAACACTTTCATCTGGACAGGTTGTAAACTCATTAGCATTGTCCTGGCAGCAGCAGCAGCAGCAGCCGCAGCGACTCACCGCAATCAGAGTAATAACATAGCTGCAAACTCACAAGTGTCGTCTGTGGTGGACAAATTAAAATTTGGTTCCAGCCTCTTTAAATCTTTTTAGTTTAACAAGCTGCCTTGTCAGGCCAGATAGTTGCATATGTTCTCAATGTTAAATTTAATTCAATTAAATTCAAATTCCTATCTTTTTCATTCCTTGTTGCATCAAGGCTCCAGGCTGTTCATGAAGTTTCACATTTATTCTTAATTTAGTTATGTGAATCAGAGACTGATAACTGGGTGGAAATAGGAATGAGTTATTCATCATGAATGCCTTCAGAATATTCTGATATTATGAGTTGTTTTGATGACTTTAGAAACTCTAAACTTTTACACTTAAAGTGTTTATTTCAGTAAGATAGACAGTGGGTCAGGTTATGCTTAAGTCATGGTTACATATTAATGTGGTCATCTCTGGCCATAAAACCAAAGTAAAGTATGTGAAATGGAAGCATACCAAAAAAAATATGGCTGACTCCATTTTCTTCTACTTGGTATATTATCTTTGACACATTAGTAAATGTGATGAAAAGATGTTAAAATGTAGACTAAAGTTTAGGGAATACATTATTATGCTCTCTTATAGTGAGATCAGTGAAATGACCACAGGCAAGTTGTTTCCCCTTAAATCCGGGTTATTTGTTAAGCTAAGCTAATCAGCTGCTGGCTAAAGTTTCATATTAATGCGACAGACAGGAGAACATAGTGAATTTCTTCATTTAACTTTTGACAAATAAACAACCACGCAAATATACAAATATCCTTTAGGATGCTTTGAAGTTTACATTTTTACCTGTCATTTTGCAAATCTGGAATGTCTGACATGTAAACCAGAATCTGTCCAGTCAGACTCGCTTTAACCCCTCTCATCCAAAGCCGTGGGTACTTTGCAGTGTGTATATTTGGTCTGTGAATTGGGAGAGTGGGAGTTCATCGGTTTGAGTGTGTGCAGCGACCACCACAGGTGTGAATGCCATGTGACTGAGGTCAAGAGGGGTAAAGTGAGAGTGTTCAGCTGTCTGCTGAGATCACCATGATGCATGCTGGAGAGATACCAAGTAACAGACTGAGTATAATGAGCTTTGCAACAAACTCTGTTAGCAACACAACCTTCCGTGTGTGTTTGTGTGTGTTAATAGGCATTTAGCAACTTCTCTTATCCACTGTGAGATACGGTGATTGTGATACTTCAGTCGATGCAGGAATAAAACCTGGTGCCTCAGTTCTAATATACAGTATATCAGATTTGGTCCCAACACTTTTGTCCATGTTTTAAAAATCATCAGGTCAACTCATCACATCTGAAAACATCTTTATTTTTTACAGTGTATTGCTTAATTTTGCAACAGTGCAAAATTCAATATCTTAAAAGGTCCTCACAAATAAAATAAATAAATGTCACCACACTTATTACAAGCCAAACAAACTACAGTCACATTGAAAATGCACAAATGCATTTAAAATAAGCAATCTCTCTGTATACGGTTCAATCGGCAGAATGGAGGCCAATGGAGGTCTGGCTTGTCGTGTTAACAGACAGCAGCGTCGCTTTACGACTAGCTTTTATACTGGGTCCGCACCAACAAATGAAAAATAAAGTTTCCTCGCATAAACAGATCCTCGCTGACAAAATCCTTCCAAACAAAAACGGAAGAAAGGCAACCTCACTGAAGTTTGAAATGGAATCATTGCGTTACACATGAACCGAAGCAGATTAGTCAAAAAGACTCAGTGGTCCACAAATGTTGGAAAAAGCAAGTTCACTACTACACTTTCTATAACTAACATACCTATGGTTTAATATAGGGGGTTGTAGCTCAACTTTATTGCGATTGAGTTGGACCTATTTGAACAATGAGGTAATAGAACACGACAGCACACTTGATGGAGGATGAAAGGGAATATGACCACAAGGGCCAACATCATGAGTTAGTATACTGTTGGTGAACTGGCTCATGTCAAAAGATTAAAATCAGATTTCGATTTAAAATACTTGATAGTACGATTAAAGACACTACAGAGTCGTTTCATCACCCCTCAATTTGTTTACAAGCAACTGAAGCCTTTTGCTCAAATGTAGCAAATATAAGATGGGATTTCATGTCAGAACTTGTTTGTGGCAGTGAACAACTCTTGAAATGCATAACAAAAGTCAAAAATGAGTTCTTTTAACCAGGAGAACCTGCAAATGCACACAGACTGAACCCTCTAACACTTACACGATCATATTTCTTTCGATAGTACACACACACACACATAAAATATATTAAACTCTCTTAAATAGTAAAATTTCTGTTCAGTTCTTTCTGTAGGCATCTTAAAAACAATACATTATAAATTATGTACTCTACAAGAACATATATTGCAACTTAAGTAAACTCTTTGAAGGGATTCGAACTCTGCCATTAGTCGTGTCTCTCCACAGAGTTCACAATTTTTTGTGTGGGGTTAGGATTCAAAATTGCCTTTTACTGCCACCTAGTGTGGACATAGCAGCACTACAACATTTTATACTCCTGTTTGGAGGTAATAACAGTATGTAAACATGCACGGTTTAATCCATTTAAAAGCTACATTCCAAAAGAAAAATCCTTCAGTTTCTCTTTTTTTTGGACACCAGTGCAAAAAACCCACAAAAGAAAGATTTTGCAGAGGACAACAGCATCAAAGCAAAAACATTTGCATCACACATGACAGAATGAAGTGTCCATGTTTGAGTTAGAGTGGTGGGGGAGTATTCAGGGCCAACACAACCATTTCTGTATTCGTGAAAGGAGTGGGAGCTTGTATCTGCATGGTGGAGTGGTGCAGTGGAGCTTTGGGCATCCACACTACATGCAGTGCGGCCCCAAATTAATGAGAATCATGGCAATGAACAGCCAAACTGGTTTGACCCCACCCCCCCCCCCCCCCCCCCCCATTTACCTGTCGACTCTTTCTCAAACAGAGCAGTTACGTCTCTTCCCAGAGCCGGTCTGGGCTGTAGCAGCAGAGGCTGAGGTCAGACAAGCAGTGACCCCGTGTCAAAGGCTGGTGGAGGAAACAGAGAGGGTAGGCGAGGAGGGCGGCGGGAAGTTGAGGAGCTCCAGCACGGCCACGCCCACGCTGCTGCGCCGCGTAAACATGCAGGAGGCTGCGACCCATTTGTTGCTGCGTGGGTTGTACTTCTCAATGGAGTTGAGGCTGGAGCTGCCGTCGTTTCCTCCCACTGCATACAGCCACCCATCCATAGCCACCAGGTCATGGGTGCTCCTGGAAACACACACATACAAAATCTTAATCGCACATATATTGTATGGCCACATTTTCAAAAATCCAATACTGTAGGCTGATTTCTTTATACAGCTCTTGTGTGCAATTAATAATAACCCCTAAGCCAGTTGATGAGTTTAGGTTTGTAACTTTAGTGCTAATAGAAGCCAGGACGTTATCAGCTAGAGTGGGTGGGTGTGCAGCCCAGTCATGACATCACAGGCTGGTTCAGGGATTAGATTACCAGCTGTCTTCCCCTGTTTCTCCTCCCCCCAGCACTACGATACCTGCCTTTACTTTCTTAACATGGTGTCAGACAACACCTGGGAGCGGCGAAAGAGGCTAGATTATCATACTTTGTACAGGTTAGACATGATGCACACCAAACAAGGAGCCTTCCACCAGTGTGGATCCATTACAGTCAGACAGTTGTTATGCTGCTCACAGTGTCCAGTTTCTGGGTTGGAGTACAGTACTCAAAAAAATTCAATCTAACACACCTTAATGTTTGTGTGTGAAACATTTAGCATCACTAAAATCCAAGAATAGACACATTCATATCATAATAAACAGACAAAAAAACAAATCAACAAATACTTGTGTACTACAAATGTAACCTGCATTCCTGTAAGACGTGAAAACACTCACTTTGACACTTTCTTTTGATTTTTCTTTTCATAAAAAACAAAAACATTTAGTTTCACATTCTTTTTTTTTTTTTACAATCATTTGTACAATGTGTTGAGAAATGAACAAACTCCATGAGAACTGAGAAGCGCCCTGCTTTAATTTTAATATCAGGTGTACCCAAATTAAAAAGTTTGGTCAACAAGTTCAAAAAGTTAATTGGAGGATGTTGGCCTTTAAATTATATGCTATGATGTACTGCTGTAGCATAACTAGCACATGTCAAACATTTTTTACTCCAGAACCTATGAGTGCTTTAACTCCCTCACATTTAAAGTTAGTCATGACACTTTTTATTTGCCATATTTATTCAACAGAGTCGTTCAAACTTCCTTTCTCATCATGCAGTAACTGTTTGACAGACTTGTTTTTCCCAGTAAACCTGGACTCAGCTCTGAACTGTGGGCTCAAACTCACCTGCGTATGTTCATAGGAGCCACTCCCTCCCAGGTGTTGGTCTTGGGGTTGAATCTCTCCACAGAGTTCAGGCAGCTGGTGCCATCATTGCCTCCCGCCACGTACAACATGCCGTCCAACACGGCTACCCCGGCGCTACTGCGCCGACTCAGCATGTTAGCAATGGCCGTCCATGTGTTGCTCTGTTAATTCAAATCACAGAATTGCACATGTATTCATAAATTCACACAGTTATGATTTTGTCTCCACGTTCAGGTGATTCCAAAAACACAGAAGTTGCTTTGATGCTAACAGCATTTATTTACCTGGGGGTCATATTTCTCTACTGTTGCCAGGTGTGAGGAGCTGTCATAACCTCCCACTGCATACAAGTTACCATCTAAAGGGGATGAGGGAGTCAACAGGCAGATATAAATATTAGTAATCAAGTGATAAGTTGGAACTCACGCTTACTATCAGACAGTAAAAGACAGAATGAAGCATAAACACACATTGAGAACAGCTTGTTCACAAGATGATGTTTGTGTGGGGTTCCTACCCAGAGTTGCTACGCGTACGTATCTTCTCCGGGTGCTCATTGCAGCGATCGAGGTCCATGTACTGGTCAAAGGGTCATAGCGCTCTGCACTATAAGAGAAAATAACGTCAGTGTGATAAGACTGCAAGGCCAGCCTCAGGAGAAAAAACAAAAGCTACAACAATACAACTGGTTTAGAAACATAATCAATAGGTGACCTTTTGTCATCCGAACGCCAGTCAGTGTGTACCTATTGAGGCAAGAAGCTCCATCGTAACCTCCAGCAGCGTACAGTAGGCCATGCAGGACAGCTACACCTAAACAGCTCCGCCGTGTTCCCATGGAAACCTCTGGCTGCCAGGAGTTTGTGATAGGATCGTAGGACTCCACAGTTGCAAGGTCTGACGTGCCGTCATATCTATTCAAGTCAAGGTTAACAGAAAATCCATCACTGCTTATAAGAACATGAAGATGAAAGTCTCAGTTTCTTCTTCCCTCAGGACTATCATCGAAATGTTCCATCTGACAAAGAATGTTCTGAATAAAAAACCTTTGATTCACACCACATGGTGCAGTGTTTGAGTAGGAGAAGAGAGGGTGACTCCTTTGGTTTGTCACCGCTGTGGTTCTCATCACTCACCCTCCGACAGCATAAAGTCTGTTCCCAATGGCGGCCACGCCCACCCGTGCCCGCCGAGTGGACATGGACGCGACCATGTGCCAGCGATCCGTCCTGGTGTCGTACGCCTCACAGTCACCATGGATGGCAAACAGGCTGCCACCGCCTGCAGAAACACATAGTGGTAAAAAATAACCTAACATCGAGAAAAATCTTCATTTATTTAAGGTATGTAATGATTTTAGACAATGTATGCATAATTTCAGCACAATTCAGTCTAAAATACAAACAAAGATAAACATGTGGAACTCCCCACCAGCTGTTCGGAACTAAAGAAGCCTCTAGCATTAAAGGTGTAATGTCTGAGCTTCTGCTATAAGTCCAGCTGACTTTATTCAACACAAAGATCTACCAGGACCTGGATGATGGAGAATCTCTGCAAACTGCTGGTTTGGTATTTGTTTTGTTGGGGAGTGGATGGGTGGGGAACACCTACGAGATTTTTATCTTAATATCCTTTATAAAAATTACATTAGAAATAAAAGCCCTAAATTTTAAACCAAACAATGGCGTATATATAGTTTAATTTAGGATAATGAAGCTGTAGAAAGTGAAAATAACAAAACAAGATTTAATTTGGGCAGAAAAATGAAATAGTTTTGCAGGTGTATTCCCATAGTCATGATACTGTGAATAATTACATGAACAGTTTGTTGCGGCTTCTATGAAGTTAAAAATAACATTTGGAAATCATGGAAACTACATCCACTGGGCTGAAGGGGAAAAGGACATCCACGCTGCTTCAAGAGAAAAAGCGCAGACTTCTGTGATGGTATTAGTGTTCACATGTAACTTACTGTATATACCAGTGAAACCACCATTAACGCTGAAAGTTACACGGAGGTGGAGGAACAACATGTGCTGCCACCCAGATTACGTGTTTTTCAGGGACATTCTGCACGTTTTACGACAGCTAAAGCATCCAAGTGCTAAAATGACATGACTACAGTCCAGACCAATGTCTAACTTTAAAAAAATGTGTGGTGCAATACGACGTTCCGAGTATGACTAAAAAGACTTCAAACTGTTCAGCAACAAGACATACATCAAACAAGACTGGGACACAGTTCCACGTTTAAAACCTCCAACATTTTTCACTTGTTTGTTAGAAAAATAATCTCCTAGGACCTGGAAGAGTAGAACACGGTCTAAAAGATGAATGATATGAAATTAAACAATCAAATAACAAACAGGAAATGACAGTGCTTACATGCATAGTAAACAGTCTACGGCCATGAATTAAATGTTTCACTTCCATACAGTAAACTCTAAATTACAGGACGATATCACCAAATTCGCTAAATTTGAGAATAAAAATTTTGGTGTCTTAGCTGTGTAAAGATTGTTTTTGGATACTATGTGAGGGAACTGAACTGATCTGTGGCCTAGGTGTACCCTAGTGGGTACCTTCAAGAGCACACTGACCGACGGCGAAGAGCACGGGGCTGGCACCCTCACAGCGCCGCGGGCGCGTCCGGCTGTTGCTGAGCACTCCTCTCTGCTCCGGCATCAGATGATACTTAAGGGCCTCTATCAGCAGGTCCTTGCACTCGGAATGGTGGCGCACCAGCAGCTCTGTGTCCACGTTGCTCATTAGAAAGTCCCGCCGCAGCAGCGGCAGCCGAACACACTTCATCAGCTAACAGGGGAAGAAGAATTCACAGATGACATACAAACCAAAAAATTCTGTGTGCAACAACATCCTTTCTGATGAGAAAAGACACAATTTACCCATGGCACATGCTGCCTACGACCGTCAATGTCATGTTTCACCCAGCTCAACACGGCCCGATACACCTCTTCTTCTGATGGTACATTGAGATTATCACTGGAGATCAGATCCAGGACCTGGAAGGATAAAACAAAGCAGATGGGTGGAGATGTTTGAGATAATTAATTAACTCAAATTAAACTCACATGACTTCTTCTAACGTGTCAGCACTGACACAGGAACAGTCAAGAACAACCCTGTTGACCAAGTCTGGAAGTGAATTGCATCATCCACAGTATTAAATTCAGCATGTAGTACCTGTCTTTGTCTAACCCCCCTTCCTCCCCCTTTATTTTCTGTACATCTATCAGATTAATGTTTCAAAAGGCCAACGTCTTCTGTGTCATTACAAAATGACATTAAACCCACTCAATCAATTCAAAATGAAGCAAAACCAAACCATTAACTTATCCCATTTACACACAAACGTATTTGTTTTCTACTTAGGTCCATAGGTACTGCTGTGCGTGTGTGTGTGTGTGTGTGTGTGTGTGTGTGGCATGATTGCTGCAGTCTGAGTGGCTGGCTGGCGCTGTTCCCAGACCAGCCCGGAGCCGGCACGGCTGGGTGGGGTTGAAACATCCAGCTGCCGTCTTACTGGCCGGATTGGGGCAACAGTTAGCAGTCTCGCAGGAACAGAACAGCTTCCATCCATCCAGTCATACGGAAAAACACCGCTGCTGCTCCGCCCTGCAGTCTCTCCCACCTCTGCACGCTCATCCTAAAATCCACTAAATATTTTTGTTTGTGTTGTGTTGCAGTTAGGAGTCAGGTACCAGTTAGTTAGATTATGGCTTTGGAATTAATGGCCCGTGGTTAAAGTCAGGATGGTTTTGTTTAGTGTAATGGCAAAACAAGGATGACTGTTGCTACACTAAAATGGCAACAAGAATGACAAATCCATGAATGAAAAAGCATTTGGTCAATGTCAAGATGCTGAATACAGTGTTTTTGTACACCACACGCATTAATTAGGTTGCCTCCGTCCGTTGCTGTCTTCATAAAGCCACGCATGTGATTATCACTGAAGCACTGTATCATTACAGGAGCCGAGTCATGACATGGACGTGCCTTGTCCCTTCCTTCACACAGCATGGAAAGAAATATGGGCCATTTTTTCTAAAAGCTCTATGAGCTCAGAGTTCTTCAGAGCAGCCAGATTAATGACAGCAGCTGCAGACAGGATGGGGCGGCGAGAAAGGAAGTAGAAAGACAGAATGGAAACAAACAAAAGAAGGACTATTTTTAAATCTTCTTTTCCGCTGCTTAACTTTCACTTGTTTTAATGGCCCTTGCCCACACAATCCTATTTCAGACAGCGTTTCAGGGCACGAAGGCCACAGCCAGACAGAGTGAAGCCGTAACTTCCTAGCAGATCTATGTGGTTCTGTAGGAATGGTTCCCTGTGGAGGCACTGAGACAAAAGAAGCTGGTCATTATATGTTCTCACTCCTACTTTAAATCTTTGTTCTTTGTCACCTGGCAAGGCTCTAGACATGAACGACAAACACAATGACATCACACAACCTTCTTCTGTGATGTGCTCCTCCTACACCCAACAGGAGGAACATACGACCTGCTGGAATTTGAGATGTGACCTGATATCGTACTGCAATCGAAAATAAAATAAAAACAAAGATAAGATAAAATATTACTTTCAGTCATTTTAGTCAATTCAGGAATACTCAGATTACTGAACAGCAAAAGGCATAAGTTATTGTTGCAGACGTAGTTTGACGACTCCATTAATATCAGCTTGCGACTCATTTTAGGAACAAAAGCAGTTCCCAATCTGGTGTGTTGCTTTTAGAAGGTGGGTCCTAAAATGATGATACCTTTACGTAGTTAACCCACTGAAAGAAAAACCATGATACTGCTACTTCTGTGACCACAATATCCGGTTGTTTAGTTCTGTAGACATGACAGGTGAAGGCCACGCAGGACATAGGGATAATAAAACCATGTGTACCACAACTGGTGCAGTTAGCTTAGGAAGAAGGAGGTCGTCCAAATGATAAAAACACAACACAATGGCCACATCCCTCAGAGACAGGTCTTAGACACACGTAATATTTTGGAAATTGTGAGAAACAAAGTGCATGAAAGAAATAATGTTCTTCTTAGTGTATCTTTGCCTCTGTTTTCTACCCGATTGCAATTTCAATAAAATTAATTATGTGAGGAGAGCCAAAAGTCAACAGCTTTCTTTCACTGCGTCATGATTACCAGCATTTTAAAACAATGTGACTCAAAGGGTTTTAAAAAAGGTGAACTAGGACTAGGAAATGTTGTTGTTTACAAGCAAGGCATTCAAATATAAAACCATTTCCCTTGATGTCTGGTATCATAATGTTGCTCAAGTCCAAAGTACGTAAATCACCAGCATGAATCAGAGGAGGAAAATTTCAGTGGACTAGTCCAATCAACAAAGGTCAAATTTTAACCACAAATATTCCAAAATTAAAGTTACTTCCTTTAAAAAGCATCAGTTGGCAGAAGAGCAGCAGGAGACAGAAAAAGCATCAACCCTACCTGTTTCAGAGGCAGAAGCATGAACTCCTCCGTCTTGGACACCTCCACAAAGTGCTGCAGGACATATTTGTGTGCTGACTTGAGCAGATCGCTGCAGGAGTGTGTGTCAGCAAATCCTCGGATGCCCAGGCAGTTGGAGGGGTCCAGCTGGCTGAGGAGAAACTTACAGCAGGCGTCCCGCACCCCGTTGAGCTGCAGCAGGCTGGCTGCTGGGAGTAATGTCTAAGAAGAGAACATTTTCAATGACAACACAGTAAATCTGCAATAAATTTGATCACAATGAGATGTGAAGAATACGGTTGAGATAACTACTCTTAATTGGACCATGTTGTTTAAAAAGTCAGATCTCCTACCTGCACATTTCCTTCTCCAACCACAATCTCTGCAGTGTAGGCGTACTGCACCAGCTGCTCCAGGGCCTGAGGGTCAATGTCATGCAAGGTCACATGGGTCTGCCGACTCTCTGACATCTCATCTGCATGAACACCAACAGCGATAGCTGTAACATTCTGTCTCCAAACCCCGGCTGATGCAACTGCCTCCCTCCATACAAGCACTGCTAACACTGGCAGCTCCCGCAGGCCAGTTGCTAAATGTCAGAATAACTGAATTTGTGGAACATCTTATCAGTTGTTGTGTTCAGACGTTTTTAAAATTCTTGAGTTCAAATACTCTGAACCAACATGGGTGTTCTCGTTGAACGATACGTCAGGAAGCTGTTGGCATGGTCTGGTCTCAGATTAGATTTGAGCCCAACAGCTGAGTCCAAAAGTGCGACAACTTACTGTCTGGACCCCCATTGTACTCTAACAAAGGTCTGTTACTGTCAGGAAATCTAACTCCCAGACCTCATCTGGCCACTGGGGTTCCAGACAGGAAGAGGGACATAAAGGTTAATCATGCTATAAGGTTAAGGAGGCATTTACTGCCCACATGAGTTTTTGTGTCATCAAAACCTGAGCAACAGAAAAACAGGATGTGTGTATGAGTGAATGTGTAGAATGAACGCACTGGTAAACATAGCGTGGAAGTACGGGCTACAGG
Organism: Antennarius maculatus; assembly: GCA_013358685.1. NCBI lineage: Eukaryota > Metazoa > Chordata > Actinopteri > Lophiiformes > Antennariidae > Antennarius > Antennarius maculatus. Next base: position 16,790,481 of record CM023607.1, read on the forward strand.
ATGCCAGCACCACTTTATGCGCCTTGATTTCTTTGTTTGACACATGGAGCACAATGTCACACAGCAAACCCCGCTGCCGCATCCTGTTCATGGACACGAAGGAGTCGTGGTAATGCCTCTTTGAGTTGTGTGAGATGCTGTGGCCATCACGGTTGAGCAGCTGCATGCCCCCCTCCATCATGGTGCCTGATGTGGAGGTTGCGGGCTCTTGCCTCGGCCGCACTCTGGGCAACTGAACCACGTGAGACAGAAACAGTCAGTTAGAACCACTAAGTTGTCATCGGAAGAAAAAATCCAACAGCAAGAGTTTGGTTTATTTGGAAGGACAGGTGTCATGAGCAATCTCTGTACCTATTGTCACTGTACACATCCTGACAGCCATGACAGTAAGCTTACCAGCATGATAGAAATACAATTAGAAAGTTCAGTACGGTGGCTGAATTGGTTATTGCACATTCACAGTCAAGACTGATTAAACTGCATTATGACAGCAGAGAAAATATTTCTTTAGCTTGAATCATGAGAGGGCTCCCTGTTATTGGATTATCTTTATTTATCCAATTGCAATGACAGGAGCTGTGAAAACTCCCATCTCACCCCCAGCTGCAGCCTCGGCAGGCTGGGAGGAGAGAGGGATGTAGCTTGAGTTGGCCTTTTCCTTTGTACTCTCATCCACCCCGCTCTCTGATGGAGAACACACTTTGGGGTCTTGCATAACCATCGTCATGCAGCATCGTAGAAGTTAATGTCTGATGAGTCTTTTGGATGCCCTAGCAGTGAACTACAGGATGGGGTAAATAAGTACCAACACAGGCTCCTAACCCTTCAACAGATTACATGCTAAAATTGATGCTGGTAGCTTATACATGTAGAGGAACATAAAGCAAAGTACACACTCCCACATGGGTGTGTATTGTGAAAGATATCTTTAAATGTGTAAATACATATATATATAAATATTCTAACAATTCAGTGGGTGTGTCCTATAGTTGAATTAATGATAAATTATTCGTTATTTGTCACTTTTCAATCATCCTGTATATTTTGTAAACACAAAAGAGGCTTGTTGGCAATAACTCACCCAAAACAAATTACTGATTGTTATGAAGTTCATTTTGACCTGTCTCTCAGGTCAAGCAGACATTTCAGAAAGTATCAATGCATCACAATAATATTGTTATCAGATGTCACCACGACTCCATGGTCACTGCCTTTAGGTCCCGTCTTTCAAAACATAACTGACCACAAAAACACACCAACAATATTCCTGTATGAGGAAAGAAAATACTATCATGGATAATAGATAATGCTGTAAATTGAGCATGAATACACAGCAGGTTTAAGCAGAAGTAAAACACCGACAAACCTGATGCAGGTCTTAAATCTTGTTTTGCCTGTGACACAGACGATCTGAGGCTCCTTGACAGACATGCACACCATTAGATGCCCAAATGTTTCAGTGTCGTCTCAGAAAGAAAGTTGTTCCTCCTCAGAAATCAGTCGGCTTATGTGATGTGAAGAAACCCCAACCCCCACTCCATCTATTTTGAATAACAGCAGCTATCAGCTGCAGCAGCAGCAGACAGAATGAATGTAATTTATTTACCGGTGTTGGTTTGCGATTGGGTGTCCTTGCACAAAGTGACTTCCTCGATGTGATGGGAAGACAAATCAGCAGCTGTCGCAGTCAGATTCGTTCGACATGGGTACCAATGCCTGGTAATCTGTCCATATTCTGACTCAGGCATACGGTATACGAAGATAACCACTGTTTTGTGCGGTGTGCGGTTGACGTCAATGCAAAAAAACTGCACGAAAGCTGACATATGTCTGCTTAAGGTGGAACTGTCGGACACGAATGTAGCAGCACTGAGCGTGCTATTGCAAAGTGATACCAAGAGATGAAAGAACGGAGGGAAACAAATATTAGACATAAATAAAGTTGGTACTTTAGCAGTACCGTCAAAAGTTTAGGTAGATTTATATTTGTGATTCGACGTTACACATTCGACCTTAAATGCTCTCTTTTGTTCGGTCACAATCCGGAAGTGCAGCCAATAAACACATTTTCGTCAGTGCTGAAGGCGGGGGTCTATGTGGGAGCTCAATGGTTGGTCAGAACCCCAAAATACCTACGTCATTCAATCCTAACAACAAATCAAATAAACAACGAACAAGTCACAAATTCATCTTTTGTTTTCGCAGAGAGAATGCATGTATAAACCTTCTATTATTGTAAACAAGAGATACGACTGTTGACGTCACAAACAATTGTCTGTGTATAGAGAGTAAGTTAGAAAATATTAGTTCTGCCGACAGATGGAGAAGCAAAAGCAGTTCTCACCGCCAGCTTTCGTCGGTGTCGATATGACAGCGATGACTTTTTCTTCCTCGTATGCTTGCCCAGGTTTGTGGCTATGTGGAGCAACGTAAAGGGAAAATTATCCTTCTGTAGGCCCACAACACAACTGTACGTGTCACAAGAATGCCATCCAAATCAATTTAAAGCTCACGTGCGGCTTCAAAACACTTCTTGTTCTTCCACGCAGCTCTGACTGCACTTTTAATTTCGAGGTTGTCGTGATTGACGGTTGATATTTTTATATTAGATTTGTTTCTGTGCACGCATTTATTGATAGAGATGTATGATAAAACAGGCGAAGCTATACTAGCAGTGTCATAGAGAAATAACGATTCTAATTTTATATTTGATAAAATCAATTATAAAACAGTATAGCGCCGGTGAAACATAAAACCAAGTCGCTCGGTTTGCACTGAGGGATTGTGGGTATTGAGGTCGGACAGTCACGTTTCGGATCCAGCATGGCAGGGAAACAGAAAAGGTATGTGGGGAATTTATTTTTTATGTATCATATAATACGAAGTTTAACAGCGAATTGTTTTCGTAAGGTTTTTCAAGTTCGTCTCTGAAATCGATTGATAGCAATTCATGCTATTGACGCTAGCTAGGTGCTGGGAGTACATGGGGGTAGCTAGCTTACATTAGGCACAAATTGTGTGTTAATTATTGTAGTTAATGAAGAATTGAGCATTAATGACTGTCTAAGAACATCTTTGCAGCTGTTTAGCTGTTTGGCAACGTGGTATCTGAACAACGTAAGGCTTCAACGGACGTAGTAAAGTAGACCACAGATCAATCATGCATTCCCACACATTTTGGCCCCATTATTTAACCGTTTTAAATTATGTTTTTTTATTTATCTAAGGAAATTAGAAGATCTCAGTGTGGATGAGTTCCTGCTGTCAGGTGATTTTGAATCTGAAGATGGAGAAGAATCTGAAGAAGAGACTTCCAGACAGAGTGGACCTGGTAAAAAGAAGATAAATCTGAAATCTGCTAAACCTGAGACGTGAGTTCTTTTTTATTGAATAATTGACTTTTGCATATACTACCCTACTTATGATGTGATGGTAACACAAAAATGCAAAACTGCTCAAATACGATGACAAAAAAGTTTATTGTGCTTTTTCTAGTGATCTAAAAAAGAAAGGCAAGGCCTCTGAGCACAAGGAGCAGCTGTCCAGGTTAAAGAATAAAGATCCAGAATTCTTCAAATTTCTGCAGCAAAACGACCAGACACTCCTAAACTTTGATGACACAGATAGTTCAGAGGATGAGGATGAGAAAAAATACCATAGATTGCCATCTTCACTGGAGGTAGGATGGGTATTAACTATGTCATCTAATGCTGAATTTAAAAAAAAAAGTAATCGCTCTGTTATGTTTTTTATGTAGGAGGCCACCTCTAGTGAAGATGATCATGATGAAGAGGATAAAAAGTCTTCAAAGACAGCCAAGAAGGCAGTCGAGTCCATCAAAGTCACAGACAAAATGATTGAAGAATGGAAAGTGGCCATGAAGAAAGAACCCACGCCTCGTCTCTTCAGAGCAGTAACCCAGGCGTTTAAAGCTGCCGTGGCCACAACCAAGGGGGAAACGGATGCTCAGTGCCGATACAAGATTGAGGACAGTTCAGGTATGACATGTAACTTTAAAAATACCTAAACGGCTGCATTTCTTCGTAAAAATTAAATTGATATTTTTATTGTATAAAAAGAATCTGAGTCAAAGCACACGTGAATGAAGCTTTTAATTAGTTATTGACATTATCAGGCTCAGTGAATTGAAAATCATTTATGAATGGTGCCTTAGAGGTTCTTCCAATTTCATCTAAAGACGTATATACAGTAAATACTGACTTCATGTTTTTTGTGTGGTTCTGTGAAAATCAAGTTTCATTTTTACAGAAGAAACTGAACTGCTTTCCTAGTAGTCATTTAATAACAATCAAATCTGGGGATTCCAAAATGACGTTTTCATTGAGTAGAATAATTACTGCAATATATTATCAGCAGTAGTTATACATACAGAAAAAATATTGTATGTTTACTGTATTATTAACCTGTTAAAGGATTATTGAAGATGTAAATAATAACACTTATAGTTAAAAAAGAAAACAGAAGGTGACAATAACACCTGTATAAAAACAGCGGTATAATGTCGTATTGTGACAATCCAACGCTATACATTACATGTGTATGAATTAATACTTCCTCCCCTGTACTGCCTGCAGTGTTCAATGCCCTGGTCCTGTTTTGTATCAGAGATATTTATGTGGCCCTGCAAAAGATGCTTAACCTGAAGACGGATAAAGACACAAAAAAGTATGTAGTGGATTTCTTGTGGGTCTTCCATCTGGTGTAAGTCTTCATGTTGCTGATGATTGACGGTTCACTTGTTAATGTTTCATCTGTGGTGTTACCAGGCTGTTGCTTCCTTCATCCAGTCCAAGGTGGCAGAAGAATCAGGTGGACATCAAGATGTATCTTAGTGGAGTTGTTCAGGTTTGTTCAGGTTTCCTCATTTTAAGCGCTACCTCATGCTTTCTTGTGATGCCAATAAGTAGTTTTTCCACAGTAGTTATTTATTATTCTTCCTAAAACATCCCTGAAGTGACCTCACCTCAAATCTCTTTTGTCTCCATCTGTAGCTGCTGTCTTGTCTGACAGAGGCTACAGTCATCAGCGCTGTCCTTCGTCATGCCAACCAGCTTGTGCCTTATTACCTCTGCCTACCAAAGCAGTGTCGTCACCTTGTTAAGGTACGTCATCATTACCGTGGGATGGAAAGACATGTTTTCCTTGCGTAATCTCTACAAAGTAGCTCATAAATGTAATTTTGTGCTTTTGTCTTGTAGCAACTTCTAAAGCAGTGGAGCACGGGAGAGGAGACGAGTCGTGTTCTGGCCTTCCTGGCTCTCAACAAAATCTGCCGACACAAGCAAGAAAAATATCTTAACTATATTCTCAAGGTGAACTTAACAATATAAGATTATAAGGTTAACGAGGCTATATAAGTAGGGTGCAGCGATCAGCTTTTTAACATTACACCAAGTGATTTGCTTATTATTGGTGTTAATTTGACAATGAGAAGATCTCAGATACTCTTCTCCATTAGTTTTCAGCTGCCTGTCAGACAGTGCTCTGGGTGGTACTGACACACAGACACACACAGAGCCATGACAGACGTCATTGTTCTTTTAATATTTAAACTGTAAACAATCCAAAAAATTGGGAATATATGACTCAGACATTTAAAAAACATCTCAGGGTTTCCTTCCTGTTAGTCAGCTGCAGCAGGAACGTGGTAATTACTGCTTTACATGAAGGATGTGTTTCTTCCTCCACCACCGGCGCTAACCTTTTTAAGTTGTACAAATATTATAGTTACATGATTTTTATATTATTAATGTTCTATTTATAATTAAACCACCTGAAAAGAGGTCAGGAAATATATGTTCCCATGATAATACAAGCTCAGTTTTTCTCCCATAGGTATTCAGAGGGAAGTTGGTTTTACTTATTTACATATTTCTAAAGAGAGATTGTATTGTTCAGAGAGTCTCTTCCCTTTTCCACCAATTGCTTAACAAACAGGAGAAAAGATGTAATAATAACAGTGAAATACCCCATCAGTGAAGATCTCCAACCTTCACGATAAAAAATAATAGATGGGTAATGATAAAATTGATTGGAAGTCTAGAATTTCATTTTGTTAAAATGTTTTTTGAAATTTACACTTCGGTTTTGACAGACTTGCTGTATCTAATTTGTTTCTTTTTCTGAATTCTTTATAGAGCACAACTGTGACTTGTTCTCATGAGCTTTTTTTTTGTGTGTGTTCCTAGCGAATGTACATTTCCTATGTACAAAACTGTAAGTTCACGTCTCCCAACATGCTGCCCATGATCAACTTCATGCAGCGAACGCTAACTGAGATGTACGCCCTGGACACTCAAGCCACGTACCAGCAGGCCTTCATCTACATCCGACAGATGGCCATCCATCTCAGGAACGCCATGACCATGAAGAAAAAGGTTGGTTCTCGGCCGTGTGTGTGTGTGTGTTTGTGACAACTTTTACAAATCACAGTTGGACATATGTGCTCTTGGGTCTTTAAGGATTATTCTTTCCTATTCTTTTCATTTTTCATGCTCTGAACACCAGCCCGATGTTTTTGACCTTTTGCTTTATTGTTTTTCTCCTAAGCAATGATAAAATTAGCACGTAACTGGACAAAGAGTGGCGGAGCCGTCATGTGCAGCTATAATAAAACTGACTGTGCTTGTCTGCAGGAAACATACCAGTCTGTGTATAACTGGCAGTATATCCACTGTCTGTACCTCTGGTGTCGCGTCCTGAGCACCCTGCATCCCAGCGATGTCCTGCAGCCTCTCATCTATCCGCTGTGCCAAATCCTAATCGGCACCATAAAGTGAGTATACGATCATTGATTGTGCAAAACAAGATTTTCAGAGGTAACTCGATTACGCATTAAGTGAATAATTTATGAGCCTCTTAAGTGAAGTAATTATTTGTTCAGGAGTTCTGTATTGTAAAAAAATTTAAAGTTTGTTAAAAGCCATTGTTTGTTTATAGATGTTTATCAGTTTGCAAGGACCAGCTAATGATTGTTTCCACCAACAATCAATAATTGTTATTTTACACTGATGTAATGGTGTACGTCTTGACTATTTTAACCCATAATGGATTATTTCAGGTATTTCATTATATGACATTTTCACCCTGCAGTGTTTCCACAAAAGAGAAAAACGTTGGCATAAAGTATCTGAAACTCATTCCTGTATTTATCAAAGCAGCCTAGACACACAGTCATCATCCCACACACACACACACCTGAAGAAACACGCTGCCATCAGCACTCGCATATTTGTCAATGCAGAAACATGTTGGTCCAAAAAGTTCTGTTAATATCAAAATTAGCATAACTTCAACATAATAAGCTCACTGCAGTAAAAGGTCAGAGCAGAACTGAAACAAACTGATGGAATAAATGATCATGAGGTTTTATCAGTATGTTTGGGGAATAAAACTAAACTAATGAGTGGTGCAGCAGGTACTGGTTTCACTGGTATAACATCTGATGGTTATCTTACCATGCACATTTGCTTATTACTGCTTTAATAAATAAAAATTTCTGGTGCTTTTTACCGGATGTCAGACAGCTGGACAGACGCCACGGACACAAAGAGCAGAGCAAATGTCAAGTCAATTTATTTATATAGCGCCAAATCACAGCACGAGTTATGTCACAGAACTTTGTAAGACGAGTCTTTATCTGCAATGACCAAACGATCCCCCAAGAGCAAGAACATGGTGGTGTGGAAAGAAAATGTCTTCTAATAGGAAGAACCCTCAAACGTATGCAAGAGTGGAGATGTTTTTTTTTAGTTTTTTCACTCATCAATACGAACACCTCTGTGCAGAGGAAGCACGTGTCATTATCAGCCTGTAGACGAAGCAGAGCGTTTACAGTTATGTGAATTTCTTCCACATAGGTTTATGCTTTACAGTTTGGGTAAAAGTGTTTCTGTTTAAAATGTCTTTCATAAAATGCAGCACAAAAAAATCCTTTCCCTCGTTTCCATGTATGTGTCTGTACATTTGTCCAACAACAGGGGGAGACATTCACCACTTTTTATTCCTCTTTCTGAACAGACTGGTTCCCACATCCAAATATTACCCTCTGAGGCTGCACTGCTGCCGGGCGCTCACCCAGCTGTCGAGCAGCACCAACACATTTGTTCCTGTTCTGCCTTTCCTGGTGGAGGTAAGACTTCACCCGCAGTCACCATCAGTCACACAGAATAAATATGGATCCGACGGGATCAATGCAGCCTGTGTGGACGCAGTTTCCAGCAGACTAAAAAGTGTCCCGTCCCCCCCCCCCCCCCGTGAGGCGAAAGAGTTTTTAAGTTGTGCAGAATAAACAACAAGTCAGTGGGTTCTCTGTCAGAAATGGAAACAATGAAAAGGTAGATGTGTTGAAATGTTCCATCCGTGGTTTGCTGTGGAAAAAAACAACAGCGGTGTGTGAAGTTCTGGTCTCAACGGCTACAACTGAAGGCGCTCTGGAGGAAACGAATCGAAGGTGGAGGCCGGCGTGTGTGAAGCGGAGAGACACCTTTGTTATCAGAACAATCAGAGGCCACCAACTGACAGCGTTTCCTCCGGTCAGACAGAAAGCATGTGATTGTACGGTGTTTTGTGTGCTGGGCGTAGTTGTGGTGCGCCGGAGGAGAGCGGCGACAGCGACAGCGACTGGGAGTGGTCAGAGTCTGCCTGTTGTGGTGTTTGTCTGAAAGCGCGTGTGCGTGCAGCAGTTTGACCAAAATGATAAGAACACAGTTGTGGTTTACGCTCCGGTCCTAAAACGCTGTGCAGACCACATCCTCTCTGCCTACAGCCCACTATCCACTGCCCCCCCCCCCCCAAACACACTGTCATCCCCTCACCCCCCCCCAACAGCAAATCGTGTTTATTTGTGACTCACAATATTTCCTGTGTTTTCCTCCCGTACCGTTCCCCCCCCCCCCCGTTAAAGGCAGGCTGAGGAACGCTGCTACTGTTTTAATTAGAGCAGCCCCTCCCTCCTGCGTTTGTGCCTGTGTGTGTTCTCGCATCTCAGGGGTGTGCGTGTGTATGGGGGGGGTATGATTTGGAGCTTCCTGCTTCAGTAGCTGTGTGTGTGTGTGTGTGTGTGTGTGTGTGTGTGTGTGTGTGTGTGTGCGCGCATGCTTTCCCACTTCCCCCTGGCTCCCCCGCAGACCGCCACCACATCCTATGTTTGTACAGACGGCACCGGCCAGGAGCGTTGCTCGGCTTCACTCGCCGAGCACATTAACGACCACACACACAAACGCACAGAAATACACAGAGATGCAGGGGAGTCAGAAATAGCTCGATACGCAAACGCGAGCAAAACTCACACACTCTGGTCTGATACAGAATCTAAAGCTGGACGAAGAATAGCCGTCGTACCGGCGAAAGAATACGTCCACATGCTGAGATGAATTGTCATGGAGACTAATATATGTGTATGATTTTTCTTCCCACGGAAGAAGGCAAATGTTACTGACTGGTTTTGACCTTTTGTTGGCCATAAAAATAAAAAAATAAAAAACGTAATGAAGAACAATAAATGAAAACCACAACAAAGTCTTATCAGTTCATGTTTTTTTTAAAATAAGTGAGGGTTTTGTGATAATTCACAAAAAAATTGACCCCTATAACTTGTCCCCGACGACAATCCCCCCTTTTTATACCTAATAAAGTACCAAGATGGGAGGAAATGACATCAAGTTTCTGGAGGAGTGTGACATCATGGTTTTGGAATGGCCGGCGGTGACTGAGCCCCGGACTGAAATACCACAGGAAGCTGGCGGGTTGGTTGAGTTCACCGTCCTCCAGGCAGCACAGAGTGGGCTGTCGTCCCACAGGAGGGAGTGGGGAGTCTGTTCCAGTCCATGAGGAGGAGGATTACTGCAGTAATCAATGCTTCTGTTGGAAATATTGATCACTGATTGTGTGCAGTGTGTCTGCCATTTGCATCACTTGAGAAATTTTTGACGCTCATGTTGTACTTTCGCTTTTGTATTTTTGTTTTTGCTTCCCATTAAAATTTACATCGTAAAGGAGAGTGTAGGTTATTATTATGAGACGTAAACTATCGAAGCAAATTCACTATAAAATTATTTGTGTGTTTTTAAAGGTCTTGTGTGTGTCTGTTCGCTTGGCCTGAGTTTAACTTTCCTGGTTTAAATCTTTCCTTCATAGATTTTTCAACAAGTGGAATTCAACAAGAAACCAAAGCGAATGAGCAAGAAACCCATCAACTTTGCAGTCATCCTGAAGCTCAGCAACGTCAACCTGATGGAGAAAGCCTACAAGGTGCGCCGTAACCGTGAGCCTCCGCTCGTGTGGGCAGAGAACTGGAAGTTTTATCGAGGGCAATCCAGTTTGTTTCAAGGTTCTCCCACTAAGATGGAGCAGCGCTTGATTGGCTGAGCATCTGAGTTCGTGCCGTTCCCACGTCACTCCCCGACGCAGCGCGTTTGCCCGTCTGTGTGCATAAGGGGATTGGGGGCAGTGCTGAAAGCCCCTCGTCAGGCTTCTAAAACGGGCCCTTGGTCTCCATGCTCTGCTGCAGCCAAGAGGATTGCAGCACGGCCCTCTGGGATTATCTCCTCTCAACACGGCTGTTTTCACCGCTGTCGTCCGGTCAGCTCCCACGAACCCCCCCCCAGCGCCTTAGGTTCACAATCAGACCTGATCCAACGAGCACCGATCAGTTAAGCGCTGAGCGCGTAGTTTACTTTCAAATGTTTAGTGTTCATGAAGAGTGGAAACTAAGGATCTAGTGCTGCTGGTGGAGTGTTCACTCCTGCCAAAAGGGTTTTAAATGACTTTAAGTGTCTCTATATAATACATTACATTAGTTGATGCTAGGTGACAGAAACCTCTTTAAAAATAAAAAATTCTGTAGAGGTTTCCATGGAGATCTGATGAAGTACAGAGGCCTGTTGCAGTTTGTACACAAAGCCGTACCGATGATGTCTGCCAGTCTGATGAAAGACAATAAATTTAATGCAACGTTTTGCCGAAGGTCTATCTTACCATCTCTTCTAGTCAACTGCATTTTAATTCCTTCTTGACACAACAGCAAATTTCCACACACAAAAAAAAACTTATTATTAAATTACAAAAATCCAGGGTACTGGGATCACTTGGAGTTGCTGGAATAGAGACACTCATGCACAACTTTAGTGAAATCTGTCCTGGGACTTCTTCACGGGGGGGTGTCAGCAGCTGCTCAGTGGGAGTCCAAACCTTTGGTTTGTCACTTGAACAAACCCACATTGAGCAAATGAGATAAAATACAGAAAATATTCTCCACAAATGAAAGCATTTCAGAGTAAACATTGAAGTTTGTTTTTGAACCAGTAACCGGCGGAATGTCTAGTATTTCTTTGACAAATATAATTTGATCAGAACATATTGAGGATTTCTTGGACGGGATGTAGTATTCCACTTTGATAGTCTCATATTCATTGAGTTGTTATTACAGTATAAAGACTTACTTTCTGCTCATCCTAGTCTATATTTTCTGTATTTATTGAGCTATTTTTAGGTATTTAGCTATCGAGCTCTAAATTCTGCTCCTATTGGAAAGAAAACAGCCATAACTTATTGCATCAGATAGAGGCGTGGGCAGGGATCTGGAGATCCGAAATAGGCTCACTTGAATTCTCTGTGAGGGAAACACGGCGAATCAGATCGCTGTATTTTGACCTCTTTTCTATTCTTCCATTTAATTTAGTTGCAGAAGATAACCTGAAGGTTTTCTGATCTGTCGGAATCTTTTCAGGACGGGCTGATCGACCAGCTGTACGACCTGATGCTGGAGTACTTCCACACTCAGGCCAGCTCCATTGGTTTCCCAGAACTCGCCCTGCCCACCATCATTCAGGTAACGCAGCCGATCCCAGAGACTCCCGGGTCTGGGAAATGACTTTAACTCCCAGTATTCTCCACAACATTTTACTTTTCTCAGTCCAGCCTAATGAGGAAATAATAACACTTAACATGTTTCACAGAATATAAAACCTGTGTGATTAGATAATTCATGATTTGTTTCTGGATCCTACCAAACTTAATCTGCTGCCCTCAGCTGAACCACAAACCCATCTCTTTCTTCCGTGCATTAATGCGGCGAATGGGTTGATTGGCTGTTTTTTTTATATACATATATCAGGTCTGTCTTATCCTCCCCCTCCATGTCTCTGCAGCTGAAAGCGTTCCTGAAGGAATGCAAAGTGGCCAATTACTGCAAGCCAGTGCGCCAGCTGCTAGAGAAGGTACAGGAGAACAGCAGCCACATCACAGGACGGAGACAGAAGGCCGCCTTCGGAGTGGCCGATGCCACCTCTGTGGTGAGCGTGTGTGAAAGAGACGGGGGGGGGGGTGTAGGACAACGAACGAGTGTCTTGTCCTAATTTCCAGAGTCCTCATTTCACCTCTTCCATATGTTTGTCAGTTGGACACTTGTGTTTTTGTGAATCTTAAACATAATTGCAGGAAGGTACTTTTAGTTGACTTGGAATTATAATGCTGTTAAACAAAACTATCATGAACAGGCAGATGTGCAACGGATTTTAGTGAAACGTGATGGAATGGTTTCCCATGTAGACGGTGATCAACCAGTTGTTTTTTAGAGCGAGTCTGGATGAAGGGGTTGTTTTTGTTTGAAATCCGTTGAAAACCTTTACATGTGTCAAACTCATCTTCACCGAAGGCCACATCAGCAAAACGGCTGTCCTCAAAGGGCCAGATTTCACTTACAAATGTAAATGTAATGTAAAATAAATGTAACTAGTCCTTATGGTAAATAACTGTAAATGGATTACTATATTAAGTTATAAGCATTACAGTTTCATGTGGCATTTCATGTAGCCTCTAGCGGGCCACATGAAATGATGTGATGGGCCACATTTGGCCTGCGGGCCTTGAGTTACACACACCTGACGTACACCAAATCATTATACAGTTGTGTATTTTATTGAATCAGCAAACAGTATCTTTTGCACCAGTTTCAGCTGAAACAGAACTTGTGGACTCTTGTCTGTCTCTTGTGTAACTCTTGTCTCTAACCCTACAGTCAGAGATTCCCCATTATCGCAATTTAAACTCTGTCTGCTTAAAAATGACCTTTGGGTCATTCCTGGCTTTTGAACCAGAGGACCCCCTCCCTTAATGAGCAGCCATTAGTGCGTTTTCCTTGCGTTCTGTTTGCTACCTGTCCACACATGTGCGCGTTTATGGGATTCTGCTGCTGCGCCCGAGAGTCCTGACAGGCAGCGCTGATGAATATTTTAAGAGCGTTTAAGGATGAAATTAAAGAGGTTGGGCGTTTTGTAATTAAACTGATAAGAAAACGTGTGTACACACACACATAGAAGTACATCAGACGAGGCGGCTGCTGTGGCGGCACCGGGTCCTCAGCGGACACCGTCACCATGGGGTCTCCTCCGCAGCGGCGGCAGTGAAGGTGGTGTCATCGGAGGCAAAGGAGAGTGGACAGCCCTGCTGCTGTGGCTCTCGAAAAGGGCATGGCCTCCCGCCAGCAGCCCCCCCCCCACTGACATGTAGCCCAAACTGAGATCAAGCTTAATTAATGACGCCTCCATTCAGGCAGCACTCTGCCTCCTAATCTCTGCCTGGAAACGTCTTGTTTACGTGAGTTGAGAATGAATTAAGGAAAGGCTTTTCCGCATTTTCTTATCTTTATTTTTTGGGAGGTGGGGGTCATATCACCTGTGTGAATAGCTGCATGGCATCCTGGTAAATGTAGTAAGCTTACAGATGCATGAGGCTATTTTCTGTTCATCAATTGGATTTGGTTTAACCGTATTCAACAAAGACCTGAAGTGACTCCTGAAGGCCTTCATGCTTTGTCAGTCTGTTCATCTCTAGGTGTTCTTACTCCCATCACCCTCTTATCCATCACATAAGGATGTTGTAAAACCTGAATCACTTTCATGCTCATCATTGTATATCCATTTAACAAACAGGCGGCTTGGGAGAAGCAGATGCAGCAGGAGGGGACTCCTCTCAGTCGGTTCTACATCCAGTGGAAGAAGCTGAGAGAGAAGGAGATCCAGCTGGAGATCTCTGGAAAAGAGAGGGTAACTGTTTCACCAAGAGTCCCAACAATATTTCACTCATTCCTCTCAGGAATCATCTTTGGCTTTTACTTTATCATTCCATGGGAAAGGCTTTGTTATAAATATTCTTATGCTGTCATGTTCTGTAGCAGCAGTCCTACTGGATGGTGATTATTTTACAGTATTACAACTGGGTTGTTTTGTTTTTGTGTGTGTATTTTTTTTTTGTCTTACAGATGGAGGATCTGGACCTCCCTGAGATCAAACGCAGGAAGATTCAGGAGAAGAAGGAAGAGGACAAGAAAGAGTTCAAGGATCTCTTCCAGTCGGACAGCGATTCAGACGACGATGATGGAATCAAAGTCAAAGGCAAGCTTCCTGTCCCCTGCTCTGCTCATTCACACTCTGAAATCACAATGTTTTGTAACAGCAACTTCAGGATTTTGCTTCAGAGTTGGAAGAAGTACTCAGATTCTCACATTTACCAGAGTACAAGGAACTCATCACGTTTCGGCCTGGGACTCTAAGCCAGGTCGCCCACAGAGCCTAAATTAATCCTCATCAGGCCGAATTTTCTCGTTTAGATTCTTAAATGTTACTATTTTTACTTCTTTTTAATACCATGAAAGAGCTTGTATGTTCACCCGCATGTGTTGATTTGTTTGTTTGTTGGCAGGAGTTTGCAAAAATGATCATCCTGTGGTGGGACATGGGACTGGCCAGCTAACAATTGTTGGATTGTTTGGCTTTGGCAAACACACATCAGTTAACACTGTATACTAAAGAGTGTTAAGTGTTAGTTTTCCTATAGTTAAGCTAAAGGATGACTCCCATTTTTACTGTTTGCAAACCTCATCGGGGTCACCTCTGTGTTAAAATGTGAAATTATCGGAAAGGTGCAGATCTTTTTTTAACATCATTGCTGGCTGTTTAAAGTTGAGTTACACGGTAACACTTTCGTGTAAAATTGAAACTTGTAGTTTTGGCCCGCCATCTCTCGCTCCTCTCAAAACAGCTTCGATGTTTTGAGGTCATAAAAATGCAAACTATTGAAACGGGGTTTGTCTGCTCTAGGGTTTCAGAGCCTGATGTTTGTAAATTGCTGCCTTTAGCTTTTGGTAAACTAGCTAAAACACAACTGTAAGGAAAGCGGTGAAAACGCAGCCCCCTACAGCCCGAACAACATCAAAAACAACAAGAACCAATGCAGTCACAGACTGCAACATCTCACGACACCCCTGAATTCAAAATTTTACCCTGACCTACTTGCATAGGTCAAAGATCAAAGCTAGTGCTGTGACCTACTTTCATAGATCAAAGCAGTAGCTTCTCTTTGTAGCTTTATTTCAGTTAAAATTTGACCTTGACCTAGTTTTCTCAAGGTCATCAGACTGCCAATGCAGTCACAGACTGCCTGAGTAATCTGCTTTTTGTTCCATCTTTCTATCTGCAACGGTTACGAAAATATTTGGTGGGCTAACGGACGAACACACGAACACTGACAATTACAATACATCACCGCTTTGAAACGGGATTTAATTACACATTTTTCTATAGGACAGAATGTTTTGTTTTTGTTTTTTAAAGCTCAATAGAGACCCTCAGAGTAACAACCGCTTTATTGATCACCTAACCTGATCTGCTTTTGTGTTAACACCACCTCTTCACTCATCACACAGCGGAGTTTGAGAGTGGTGATTTTGAAAAGTTTGCACTGCCGGCTATTGGCCTGACACGCGTACGACAGGGTTCTCAACCATTTCTGAACATCGCTCCACATTTTCTTGTGGTGCACCAGCTCAGGTGTGTAAAAGTCGCACAATGGAGCTGTGTGTTGTTCTGTCGCTTTGTGTGAACAAACACCAGGCGTCACGCAGAACGGGCATCTCTCTGGCGCCATCGCTCCCTGCATCCAAAGGGTTAAAAAATCTTATCAGATCTGCTTCTCTGTCAGGAGAGGAGAACCAGCGGCCAGCCTTTCCTTCAACCCGCGTCTCCTCTCAGGGTCGTCCAGAGGTCACAGGCGGCCGGCGTCTTGTTTTTCAGCTCAACGCTCGGACATGTTTCCAGCGGGGGGGGGGGGGGTGTCACAGAGGACGGGGGGAGACGACCGGGGGAGACGACCAGGGGATTGTTTTTCAGACGCGTCTGGGCCTCATTGTTCGAGTCCCCACAAAGTGGCGGCCCGCCATCTCTCGCTCCTCTATCCACCCCTCCCTGGCTTTCATTCCTCTGCTCCGCCCACCCCCTCGCGTGCGTACACACCAACTAAACCCCCGACAGGAAGTACAGGCTTGGATCCCAGCGGGGGTTCATAATTCAAACCAGTCCGGTGGAACAGCCAGAGGTGGCTGCTCTCAACCCCCCCCCTTCTCTTTCTAGCTCTCTCCCTCTCTCTCTCTCGCCCCCAACACCCCCCCCCCGTTTCTCTGCGGTTTCAAACCATCTGCCTGTGCATGTCCTCCCCACACGTGCTCACATCTTAAAGATGGGCCGCGAACACACGCCCACCAGCTTCCAGTCCAGTGTTGAAGAGCCAAAAGCACTTGGGCAGCTCACCAGAGCTCTCTGCGGTCACACACCCAGAAAGACTGCGAGGGGGGGGGGGTCGTTTTAGGTATGTGACGGGGGGGTATAAGGTGTATATGGTGGTAATAATCCTGTGAGGTCATTTGGGGGCAACTTTTAAAGCACTGCAGACGCCTTCCAGCACCACGTGGGCGACAGAGGGCGTCGGTCGTCCTGCTTTCAGGCGGCACCTGATGTTTTAACGAACGTTGTTTATCCGCCTGAGCGCCGGCACTGGAACTCTGTGTGAGGGGAGCACAGGAAGTAGCTCTGTTTCGCTTCTCTCTCCTCAACACCCCCAGACACTCATCACAACTAAACTTCAAAGCTTGTGGACCCCAGATGTCCCTTTTGGCTAAACAATACACACACAGATACACACACACATGCACACAAAGTAGACGACACCACAAACTCAAACTCCTAACTTCTCTTTGCTGCACACACACACACACACACACACACACACACACACACACACACACACACACACACACATGCTGACTCCCTCACCGTCGTCGCTGGAGCTGTGGAACCTGCCTGCTATCTCCATTTGCTATATTTAGGACGTAAGCATAAGATGTCTGAAATTGCCGGTAGTAAAGTTTCACGGGTGCAGCAGCAGCGTCTGTAATCGACTCTCAGTTCCATCTCAGGAGGAAATAGACCGCCTGTGATGCCTGGCCCACATATAGGTGTCTCCACCGTCGTCAGACATCAGTGACGCACCAATGCAAACTTTTGAAATGTGTGTATAAAGACGCGCAACACAAAGTTCAATACGTTTTACCATCTTCTCTGTCTCCCCCCCCCCCCCAGCTAAAAAGGGCAGCCGTGAGTCTGATGATGATGATGATGATGATGACGTCGATGATGATCTTCAGTTGTCTGACATGAGCGGCGATGAGGAGATGGAGGGCGGAGACTCAGGTTTGTGTCTGAACAATGTCCAAAAAGAGGAGTTATTTATTTATATGAACTCATTTAATACACAGAATTAAAATATTGTATGAACTTCAAAGTTAACCACGAAACAGTTCTTTAATTTGAATGCATTATTTAACATGTAACCTCCTACTTCCTGCCACAAGTCATACATTTCAATAAGTTAAAGACAAAGTGCTTCCTGTTTGCTTTCTAGGTGATGAGGAGGAGGAGGAGGAGGAAGAAGATGAAAAAGCCTCAAAGGCTCCTCAGCCGCTGTCGTCCTCTGCTCTGATAAAGCTGGCGGAGGGAGGGGAGGATGTGGTGGAGGACCTGGAGCTGTCAGATGACGACTGAGGCTCACGGATGGAAGCGCCGGAGGTCACATGACCTCCGACTGTACCGACCATCTACGCTTAAGAATTATACAGAACTTTATTCTCTGCCTTTGAATTTTGTACGGCTATACCTGCACAGTAAAAATGTTCCTGACATAAAACAACCTTCAAATTCCTTCATTGTTTCACTAATGAACTAACGTGTGTCGATCCACCGGTTCACCTGTAGCAGGTCATACGTGTCCTCCATGTACACGTGTTAAAACCGTACGGCTGTGTGAGGACAGGAAAGAGCTATTTTGGAGCGAATTATGAGCCCTGAGCTGGGCCGGCCTGGAGGGGGCGGGGGGGGGGTACGGGAGGGGGTGGGTGTTTAGCCCTGCGGCAGGAGCGCCGCGCCAGGCTGGCAGGGTGGCGTCTGATGCCGTGCCAAGATTCCCTGCCCAGGTGGTAGAGCAGCAACACAGGCTGGGCTGTTTCTTTGCCAACTCCTCACCCACCCCCACCTACTTTACCCCCCCTTCCCCTTTTCATTCTTGACTCCACTGAAACAACGTTAGCTAATCTAATGGCAACGCTTGCCTCTCGTCGGTTAATGCAGACGTTCACCAGCAGATGAGATGTTTGACATGGATTTTGACGCCACAATGAAGATTTGAGTTACTGTCACGTTTCTTCTGTTGCTTCCTTTGAATGAATAGAGACTCAGCCTAAAGCAAAGGGGGGGGGGGGGGTCCCTGCAGAGTGCAGACTGCTTCAGTCTAAGCTCTTTGAAGGAGGGAGGTGAGATTGAGTGGAGGCTGTTTCTGGTTCTGGTCCAGTCGATGTGGGTGGATCAGGAGGGTCAGGTTTATCCCCACAGACCCAGTCCTTGGCCTGCGGCTGAACCTCACACTTTGACAGCTGGTGTTGACCTGAACTATGTCCCCCATGGGTCACCCCCCCACATACTGCCTCCTGCATGTTTCTGCACAAGAACCTCAAACACCTGAAGAGGAGAAGGCAAATATACATTAAATGGCAGACACACACACAAGCACCAGAGAAAGCCTTAGAGTTGTTTTTCAGGGTTTATTTCACCTATGTGGTGAATAGAAAAATAGGATGAAGACAAAACTTTTGATGGGAAATCTAAAGACCATTTTTAATTAATTGCTTGCGAAGTTTTTAAAAAAAAAAAAACCATAAATTCAAAACATTTGCATTAAGAGCTTTGTGCCTTTCTTTTCCCTGCAACCAAGAGAAGAAAAAAAACGAATCTTTGGAATCCATTTTCAGGGCTAATTATAATACATATCATAATCTGCTTTATCTACTACATCAAGTCCTATAAATATTTTTTTTCCTTATTTATATGCTGAAGTAGCATTCAAAATGTGAGCGCATGTTAATATTACACTTTTTTAAAAACTGGCGGAACAAAAAAAGTATGAACAAAAGTACCACCGAAGTTCAGCAAGTCACATTTTTCATCAAAGAAAACCTTAGTCGTGCAACTACATTTATGAAAAAGTAAAAGTACCACATATGTAACCTTCAGGATATTTTCATTTTAAGCATGATTCTGTACAATTTTGCATGTTTTTCCTACCTCCCACAGTAGTCAACAACATAAGCACACAATGACAGGAGCATCATCTCATGGAGGCTTCTCCATTTCACCAACGTTTGTAAGCGGCTGTAAGTCAGTTAATGATAGATCTCTACCGTATGTGTGTCACTTCAAATACAGTCCATCACATGAGGCACTAGCCTAGCATTTCCCTGTTTGGTCAATCCTTAAACTGAGATCAGTAATGCAAAAAAAAAAGAAGCAGACATGTTCTGAAACACGGTTCCAATTCCACACATCCAGTCATCTTTGGTATCGGGACAGTGGAATGCATAGTTGCAGTGACGAGACGGAGCTGGTCGGATCTCCTGCCGTTCAGCATGCACTCGGACTCCAGCCTCTACAAAGGCAGCGCCACACTGCTGTTTGGCCTCGGGAAGCAGGCGATGGGGGAGAAAAAGGGAGAGGCATCTCTCTTTAATTCCTGGGTTGTGCAGGGCTTGTGGTGAGTAGAAGAAATGGAGACGAGAAAGAAAGTGAGCAGATCTTCCTGTAGCTGGGAAGGAAGGAAGGAAGGAAGGAAGGAAGGAAGGAAGGAAGGAAGAAAGGAAGAAAGGAAGGGAGGGTTTCCAATAGTGCCTGTCTGTCTCCCCAAAATGTCACATTTGTGGCAGGGCTTTGCTCCTTTTTTGGCCGGCGGTCTGTAACCAGTCGTCTCCTCCCTTCCAACCCAGTTCGTTTGGATCCTACTTGGCTGCAGCCACTGCAGAAAAACTAAGGAGCTGATTGGTTCGTCAGATGCAGTTCGTTTTGTCCAGTTGACCTCAATCCCAGTCCAATATTTTCCCATAAAGTTCAGGTTAAAGTACGTTTTAGGGGCGGGGGGGGGCCCTCTACCCAGTTTGACGCCCTCCTCGCCCTGCCCATCCCTGCCCTACGAAGGGGTCTTAGCCTCGTATCTAGCGTTCCCATTTTCATGCTTGGGGGAGGAGCACCCTGGGGTGGCGCCGCTATACGGCGAGGAGCTGCTGCTGGAGGAAGTGGGTCTATGAGGCAGGGACAGGGAGAGAGGCAGGGGGGTGTCAGACTGCGTGGTCAGGAGGTCCCGATCCCGTTCCGGAGGACGCAGCACAGCAGAAGGCGGAAACGGGAATGCCAGCGGGAATCCGGTCATGTAGAAAAGTCTGCCGACGCGGCGCGCCACCTGAGGAGACGGGAGGACATCACATGACTGTCAGCACAGCCTGTTGAGTCCCGGCTAATGGACTAATGCTGTTTACGGTACTTTAAACAGAGAGAGAGAGAGGAAGAGGCTGCACTCTGCGGGGCTGGCTATTTAAAGGAATCATTAATTCCATACTAACAATTCGTCTCTGAGCCTACGAACGGAAATACACATCCAGACACACTTCATCGCACGCAAACACACACGCAGGTCTGTGGTGCGTGTACCTGTGAGCGGATCTTGAGTGCAGGCCCCAGCTTTAGTCCCATGGTGTTGAGCAGATGCTCCTCAGTGAGCAGCGGTAATGTCTCTCCATCGATGGCCTGCTCCCGAAACACCTGGCAGAGACACAGCCGCTTCAGCCACAGCCCCGACACACAACCCCACACACCCATCCACGCCGACGACCACACACTCCACTCCAAAGTACTACAAAGCCATTTTGAAAAGATAAAAAGCAGCAACTATAGCATATTTTAAATGTTGCCTTTTTTGAGCGTTGTGCCGCGTATCGGTCTCCCGACCGTCTTTGAACACAACATTTACATGCTGAGTGTTTCCTGTCCATACTGACCATGAAGGCATCTATGCGTTGCGTGACTTCATTTAGAGATTAGTTGCAGATTTTACGGTTTCATTCTGTGAAAAAATTATTTCTAAAGTTCAGCTGAAGCTAATAAGAAGGAAATCAGCAGCAAGACTAAAGCGGCGCGACCTCTACCCGCTTGATTCAGCTGACTCAGACGGCTGACGCCAGTTTCAGCCAAACTTAAATCACTTCTGCATAGAAAAAGAATTATGGATTTTTATCCAGCCCATCGTTTACATTGGAGTCACGTTAAGCGAGCATCACAGCCAGGAAGCTCCAACTGAAGGAGGTGCAAATAGTATGAGACTATTGTTGTAAGACTCCTAAAAACATCCAGTTTTTCTCTCTAAAAGAGTGAACATTAAAATATTTACTGTGGAGAGTTTTGTGGTTCCTTTTTTGTCAAATTCTGGACATTTCATTTTGGGAAAACGTATCTCACACAAGCACTTTGATTCACAAGGACTACGTCACACACACACGCACGCACACATGCACGCACACACACACATACACACACACACACACACACAGATGAGGTAGTCGTGACCATTCATTCATCCACACTCATTCACAACCAACATGAAACTGTTGTGCAGGTTTAGAGCTAGTACCTGAACTGAAGCAGACACCGTTTTAAATACAATGGCGGTGCTGCAGCCGGACAGATGTTCACTATTCTACCGTGGTTCTATCAGCCTGCCCTTGGCCTCCGTCCCTTCTCCTCTCTCTCTCTCTCTTCCCTCTCCCTTCCCTTCCTCACCTGTGTGTATTCAGCACATCCGGCCAGGCTGCTTATGAAGCCACACACATCCTCCACACTCCATTTGCTGATGTCTTCCATAGGGTTTGCTGTGGCTGAGTCCTCCCCATCCATGAAAAGACCTCCCATGGAGCCTGAAAGAGCAGCCGTGTGTGAGAACGATGCGTCAATACACAGTGTTCAGACTAAGGATGTGTGGTGCTGGTTCACATTTTGTATCCATACAGAAGGGAAAATGGTTTAAAATCTTTAAAAAAAAAAAAAAGGTTGATGATGAACTTGAAGTTTGGTTGTCATGTTTTCTGTCAGGAAACTGTAGAGGAGCAAATGATGGTGAATTCAAGACGAAACGGGTCAGTCAAACTGGGAAAAAGGTAATCATTCAACCCCCACAATATATTACTTTTAATATATTTTACATAAATACGAATATACTACTAATCAGCTAAACCAAATCTCGTAAGAACAGTTAAAAATGCTCAAAGCAACTGATGATTCCGCTCTTCAAAGCTCAAATATTAGATCGAATGCGGCCACTGCAGTCTCAAACGTATTCAACACCTTATTGACAGTCATCTCCAGCACTGGGCTCAAATGACGCCGCTGGGATTCTAGTCAGGTGACTGTGACGACCACTCTTTGAAGTCTGCTCGGGATCTTTTTGAAATATCCAATGAGGCTTTAGCTTCCTCACAGATGACGAGATGCTTCCTTCCATCTGAACCATCTCACCCCTAGCCTTCAGGTTTCTAACACCTGAGGAGGTAAAGCGGTCCCAGAGCATCACCGGTTCACCCCCACACACCTTCAGCAGACGCCACAAAGGTTGGAATGTATTAGAACAACATTTGACTTTCAAACGTGAGCTCTTAAGAGGGATGCGATCCAGCGGTGAATTATTTTAAGACTCCAGGAATCATTAAATGTAGCACTTTGTGTTGAGCGGGGGGGAGGGGGGTGGCTGAAATCTGTTGTATTGAGTCAATTTAACTGTTCTTGTTTGATCTGGTTAGTGTGTGTGTGTGTGTGTGTGTGTGTGTGTGTGTGTGTGTGTGTGTGTGTGTGTGTGTGTGTGTGTGTGTGTGTGTGTGACAGAGAGAGAGAGAGAGGACACAGCCCCCTCTTCTCTGTTCATGTGACTGTGCTGCTTGCGGTGTGTCTGAGGTCACAGTGAGGTCACAGTGAGGTCACAGTGAGGTCAGGGGTGGGGCCTCTAACAGGGTTGGGTCTCCACTCTGGAGACATGTACACAGAGTGACACTAATGGCCTTCACATGTTCTCTGTTTACGTGTGTATGTGTGTGTGTGTGTGTGTGTGTGTCTCGGCCTCTCACCCGTGTGCAGGTAGGGGTTGGCATAGGGGAAGCCAAAGGGCAGAGCCTGGGTGTGGAGAGTGGGCAGCGGGGGCAGGAAGCCAGGGGGAAGGTGGTATTTGACATCAGCTTTTCCCAGTCCGGGCGTGAAGAGGTGGCGGCTGGGCGACTCGGTACCTGCTGAGCTGCAGGGGGCGCTCAGCCTGCCGGTGCTCTCTCCCGCCTCCTTGGCACTGTCGCACCCCTCCTTGCTGCCTGTCTCTCTCTCCCGGTCCCGGGGTTTACCCCTGGGCTTGGCGCCGGCTCCGGCGCTGGCGCTGCCCTGCCTCTCCTCACACATCTCTGCCTCGCTGTCCGAGTCCTTCATCTCCTCGTCCTGCACCTCCCTCTCCGCCTCTCGTCTTCTGTTGCCTCCCCCAGCATGAAGCTGCGTCTGTGGCCCCCGACGGGACGCCTTCCTGGCCTCAGCGTCTGGCCCGGCAGCGGAGCTCTGCGCCTGCGTGTCTTTGGGGGTCGAAGGCAACCCCATTTGTTGCTGCTGGTGGTTGAGGGCTAGGAGGGGTGTGGCGGCCCCGGGCCGGAGCACCAACATCGCGTTTGATCGGCGAATCAGTTCTTCACGGAGCGGATGGTTCTCAGGGAGTTCATGGAGGCTGCGCAGGGCTGGATGGTCGGGGGGGAGGCCGGGTGGCAGCGCCCCCAGGTGGTCGGAGGCCAAGAGACGCTGCTGCTGCTGCTGCTGTCGCTGGTGGAGGCTCTCCAGCTCCTTCTGTCTCAGCATCTCTGCTGACATCTCCAGCCTGACGACACACAAGTGTTAGAATTTCACAACGTCACCATGACATCATCACTCGTTCATCAGCGCACACACACACACACACACACACACACACACACACACACACACACACACACACACACACACACACACACACACACACACACACACACACACACACCTGGCCAGATTCTGCTTTCGTAACATCTCCTGTTGTCGAGCGAAGATCTCAGCTTGAGCTGGTTGGAGGAAACCATAACCTGTGAGGAAAAAAAACACGAGACCAAACAAACCTATAAGTAAATATTTAAAAAGGTAAAGGATGAGCGAGGATATGCAAATCACTGGAAGAACAGCGACCACAGTCACCAACGGTACTCTGCAGTAAAACAGTTCTGTCACCTCCCATTAAATTAAATGTCTAATTTATTCGTCTGCTTTGGCTCGCTCCTTGACGGGCGTGTGAACATGCTAAGCATGATGTCTGTGTAGGTTCTCGGTAATCCAGGACATGGTTATCCAAAGCTGTTCAAGTCGATCCACTGGACGTTAAGAAAGTTCTTGAAGATGTTTTGTCTCTCATCCAAGAGACTTCTTCAGAACTGAAGAAGAACTTTCTTAACGTCCAGTGGATTGACTTAAACAGCTTTGGAT
This sequence comes from Antennarius maculatus, assembly GCA_013358685.1. Classification (NCBI taxonomy): domain Eukaryota; kingdom Metazoa; phylum Chordata; class Actinopteri; order Lophiiformes; family Antennariidae; genus Antennarius; species Antennarius maculatus. The sequence continues at coordinate 16,815,230 of CM023607.1, forward strand.
ATGCTAAGCATGCTACTTACATGCTACTAGCAACCAGAGCTGATGACTCACCGGGGGCCTGGCAGAGAGCTGAGGGCACGCCCAGGAAAGGAGGCCGCAGATGGGGTCCTAAGGCGATGTGAGGCGTGGTTGGAGGGGACAGCAGGGGGGGAGGGTGGGACAGTTCTCTGTGGACGCAAAGATGGAAAAAAACGACATTCAAAATCAATTTGCTTTTAAATCAAAGCGACGTAAAGTGTGGTGGAGGGGGGGGGGGATTATCACGCGATGTCTGATACCCTTTTTTAAAAAGAATCATTTTGTTTTTCTCTTCTCAGTATGCATCAGCATTCCCTTCATGCGTGCGCTGCATGCTGCAACGCCGATGAATGCTGTGTATTTTTATCAGCGGCGCTCCAGAGGCCCCTGTGTCGCCCCAGTGCCTCATCAGTCTTGTCACGCCGCAACAAGCGCCGCCGGCCATCGCTGTACCCTAGACTGCAGCCTTTCCCTCCCTGCCGCCTCGCGTGCACGCACACGCACGCACACACACACACACATGCACACACACACATAATGAGGGCTGAATGCACAATGCCAGTGTGTCGTGCTCCGACAGCTGGGGCAGCCCCTGCGTCTTGACCAAAGCCACGGGCTGAAGGGCCATCTAATTAACACTCATCCCTCCGCTCTTCTCTGCCTATTTTTACACCCCTCTTTCTGTTACCCCCCACCCCTCTCCCTCTCCCTCGCCCTCTCTAGGCCGCATTGAAATTGGTGAAAAGATGGAGCATCCTGCACCCTCGGCATGTGAAAAGGCCTCTCCATTATTGGCCCCATCTTTTGTCCTCCTCAAGGAGAGAAAGGAGCCTCTCACCTTTCTCCCTCTCTTCCCACCTCTTGTTCTGTTTTACCCATCTCCACTTCTCTCTGATGAAAATCTGTCTTGCTCACTCCTTTTCTATTTCCTCCACTTTATTTCTTTGGCCTGCCTACCCTACCCCCCCCCCCTTCATCATTCTATCTCATCATTTTTCCACTCGCATTGAGTTGCCTCTTTGTATTTCTTTAAGATTCTCACCCACTTCTTTCTTCTCTGTAAGGCTTTTCTCTCCTCCTGTCCCTCTTTTCTGTTTTTCCTCCTCATGGGCACAGGGACATGGTTTATGGGAAGTGGATAAAAGCTGTCAGGAGAGTGATGTGTGTGCACCTTGACCCTCAGAGTGTGTGAGGATCCGGGGCCTGGAGAGGATGATGATGCTGTCTCTCTGCTGTGTCTCAAACCACAACTGATTTCAGAGTGTTTCCTGCACTCTTCCTCGAGCCCCCCACCACACACACACACACACCTTTTCCCTCCCATTCTGTCGTTTCTGTCCTCCCGAGGTGCTGCGATCACACCAAACAGAGCCGAGCCGTGTGTGACTGCCACCGTACAAAAAAAAAAAAAGCATAAATGGGAAAACAAGCTGGGGGAAAACAACAAAATCAAAACCAACAGTGGGATGCATGTAACCACAAATATTGTTTGGCGAAGGCGTTCAAATTAGCTAGCGCCTGCATGTCTCCTGCCTCGCTAAACGGTGAGGGGAAATGGAGAGAGAGGAACTGGAAGGAGGGAGGGCATGCATTAAAGAGCTGTGATGGGCTGGGGGGGGGGGGCGCTGGAGCCAGCATTCAGAGGGTGGTGGTGGTGCAGAGAGGGGGTGAAAACCATTCATCGATCGCCTCCGCCGCTGAAATGTTAATGCTAATCGTATAACCGCTCACTCCGGCGGTGCCTCGCACTCCAGTGGCAGCTCCAATTAATCTTGGGTGAGGGCTGCAGCGCGTGACCCCGGAGCCGCGGGCCGGGGCCCCGCTAGCCGCTGCTTATGTAATTACACCGCCCAGTGTGTAATCACCTGGCCTAATCCCTGGAGGCTAGCAATTAGCCTTGCGATGCACGGTTCCACTAGGCTACGCTAAGGCGCCCACAAAACTCCTATCCGCCTCCATCATGGCTTGCAAATGCCAAACTCTCATCATCGCCACCCCCTACAACCCCCCTTCCCCCATTTGTGATATCCAGTCTCTTTCTTCCCTCTTCCTAGTTCCGCCTATCCACGCCGAGCGTTAGCCCGCAGATGAACAACGCTCAATTAAAGCTGCATGACTGGGGCTGCCAGGCGTCTGCGCCACCATAATTAGGCCTAATCACGGAGAGAGGGAGGGGGGTGGGAGGAAAAAGGGGGGGAAGGGGGGGGGGGAGAGGGAGAGAGAGAGAGGGAGAAAGAGTGCACGTCTGACCCTCCCTTCCTACATCGCTTCTTCATTTTATAGGGGAGGAGTGACAGACATCAGTTGTTTTTTCCTGGGTGCATGTGTGTGTGTGTGTGTGTGTGTGTGTGTGTGTGTGTGTGTGTGTGTGTGTGTGTGTGTGTGTGTGTGTGTGTGTGTGTAGTTTAAGGTCTACCTGTCCATTTTGTTGGCAAACCACTAACATGCACTAAAAAGACAAGGTAAACATACTCACCTAGTTTTTGCATGAGACTAGACGGCAGATAATCACACAACTATTTCTGTGGAGTCTCTCTCTCTCTCCCTCTCTTTCTCTCTCTCTTTCTCTCTCTCTCCCTCTCTCTCTCTTTCTCTCTCTCTCCCTCTCTCTCTCTTTCTCTCTCTCTCTCTCTCCTGGGGAATTTACTGGTGTGTGACGACCTGTCAGAGTGGCGACAGCGGCCCCATCCCGCCGCAGCCCAGGCAGTGTGTGCGCATACGTGCGTCTGTTTTGCTGTGTGTGTGTGTATGTGTGTGTGTGTGTGTGTGTGTGTGTGTGTGTGTGTGTGTGTGTGTGTGACAGGGCTGCCCTTAATGACGGGAGCGTGGGGGGATTAGGAGCGCCGCGCGGCCGCCCTCGGCTCCGTCTCCGCAGGAACACATTTACACAGGAAGCTCATTAAAATGGATGAGGCTCCCTCCACGCTCGCTCTCTCTCACCCTCCAGCTCGCTCTCCCTCCCTCCCCCTTATCTCACACCCTCAATCTCCTCCTCTCTCCCTATTTTGGTTCATATCTCTCTCACTCCGTCACTTCGTCCTCCTGCCATCTCTGCTCTTCCTCTCTCTTCATCCCCATTTTAAGCCCCATGTTTCCCACTTCCTCTCTTTCTCGCTCTCTCTTTGCTTTTCTCCATTCCTCCCTTATTTGGCTTGCAGATGCTTGGTGAGCTTAGTGCCATTTAAGGCCAGACAAATGGAGCGCCAGGCTCTAAGCCCATCGAGCGGCCCTAATGATTTGTTTTTAACAATGGGCCCTAATGGGCCCCAGATAATCAATGATGAGAGGTCGATGGAAAGGTGAGCCATGGAGAGTTGGATGGGGCGGGGGGGGGGCTTCCTCACTTCCTCACATCTTCAGCCCATTTTTTTTTTTTTGTTTTTTTTTAACAATCTAGTTATCTAGATTTTAATTTTCCCTTTACTTCACACTCATTCCAGGCTCAGATCTCTTGTTAATTTCTCTCCTCTCTCTCTCGATAGGGGTGGGCTCCACAGTCTGGGCTCTCACATACAGTACACTGCACGGCCAAAAGTATGTGGACAATACACCACATTATTGAGCAGCTCTTTTCGAACATATGGCCAATAATATGTTGCTATAACAGGCCCTACCCTTCTGTGAAGGATTTAAGGATCCCGTTTGCTCCCTTTCAGTGTTAATTAATCTGATTCAGATGCTGGGCGATAAGGCCTGGTGCAGTTAGTCTGCTATGTAGAAGGTCAGAGCTCCAAGCAGGCCAGACAGCTAAGAAATATATTTAAGTTCTATTTTCTAGACTGTGTATCATCATATTAAAAACACAGAGAAGTTTCACAGGCAGTATTATTGCTAAAATGTTTTCTTCTAGTAAGTATTAAATAGGACAAACAGTCAGAAATACATAGCTGTTGTTTTTGTTAAAGGAAAGGAAAAAAAAACCCACACAAAATAAAACAAATCAGTAAAAACAGAAATATAATGCTGAAAATTCCCAAAATATCAAAAGATACATAAAGAATGAGCTGAAATTCAGTGTATCCATGAAAACAGAAACATAACAACAAGGAAAAGTCCCTGAATGGCAAAAGGCAGCAGTTCAATACTCCATTGTTGTTTGTGGAGAGTTTGTGCAGAAACATGACAGTTTTTTGAGTTGTGGTCTGAAACCTAAACGTGACAGCTAACGAACAGGATCCGTTTCTGCTTCTCACTTCTGGTGTGGCAAAAAAAAAAAAAAAACATTGCAGCCCCGACGAACAGTATGCATTCACTTTTATTTTTAGCCCAAAAATGAATGTGCAAATGAGTGTGCACAGGTGTACAGTAACATCACACAGGGTTTGCATCATTCTGTGTCATCCACCTTTCTTCTCTCGCTCTAACAATGGCACAAGTGATGAAAGGGACATTTCAATGTGTTGCCCTTTTCATCCTTTAAAAACACAACAACACACACACACACTGAGAGAGAAATGGTTAAAAAGGAGGCAGTGGAGGTAACTGGGGACAGAGTGAGGTAGGGGTGGATGACGGAAGGAAGGGCGAGGCCTAGTTAACTCTCCCCGGTCCTGTGTGGCTAATTACTTTGTGCTGTTGGAGAGCAGCCGCGGCTCAGTGACTGCATTCACACCGCACTGCCGGCCTCTCTCTCATGCACACACACACACACACACACACACACACACACACACACACACACACACACACACACACACACACACACACACACACACACACACACACTCAAATTATCAGACATATTCACACAAACAAACACAAATTCAATCCACACAGATGAGCACGCATGCAGACTTTCAGCATGAAATATGGAACAAACACACACCGACAATCAGCGCGCCTGCAACACACACACACACACACACACACACACACACACACACACACACACACACAAACACACACGATATATACACCCCCACAGCCTCCCAGAGCTGCACCACATAGCGCCTAGCTGCTCTGCTTCCTGCTTATTGCCCACCCCTACCCCTCACCAACCCCTTCTCTGTCTCTCTCACACACACACACACGCATGCACGCACACACGCACGCACACACACACACACACACACACACACACACACACACACACACACAGAGACACAGACACACACACCCCCTCCTGCTGCTGCACCGCCGGCCCATTATCGATCCCCCGCCTCTCTCCGCGCCACATAAATAATCGACAAGCAATTACCCGCCCACTCCCGCTGCCCCCAGCTTTGTTTGGGAGGCGCAGGGGCCAGCGCTGGGGGGGAGGGAGGGAGGAAGAGCCGGGAATGCAGGCGTGCAGCTCCACAGCGGTAGCCAAGAGGTTATTGGATCCTTCGTTTGGCCATGTATGTGGAGACGCACATATGTTCACACACGCCGTCGCACAGACGCGCACCGCGGCACTAAAACGCCACCAATGAGCTCACGTGTTGCTGAGGAAGTCAGGAATGGGTGGAAGAATTAAAGGAGTGAGTCACGGCGCGGCGACGCCACCGAGTCACGGCATGGCGACGCCATCTGGCAGGTGATGAAATCGACGTTCAACTCTTCTCTCATTGTGACTTTTACATTCACATGGTGCTCAAATAAATCTACTGAGGCTTCTTATGTATGTATGTGTGTGTGCATGTGTCTGTGTGCGTGTGTGTGGGGGGGGGTGTTTGGGTGTTGGGCTTAACTACTGATGAATAATGTTCCTACCAAACGCAGGGCGGTGTTGTCATTCCAGCAGCGCGCTACAGCGCGTCTGACCCGATGAAGACGTTTGGGTCAGGAGCGGATCTACTTTTTGCGGCAGCGTCTTACCTGTCGGGGTAATGCGCGTCGCGGTGCTGCGGTAAACCCTGCTTGCGTCTCTGGCTGGACGAAGAAGAGGAGCTTCCCGCAGTCGGCAGGTGAGCCTCTAAGCCGGCCGGATTTCTCACCGCCGCGGCCAACGCCTCCTGGCGAGCACGCAGGATGTCTGCATGAGGGACGAGAAGAGAGAGTCGACATGACAGCGATAATGGGGGATTAATAATTGAGGCGAAGACGAAGGAAAATGCAGACTCAGAGGGGAGACGAAAGAGAGGAAGCACAGCAACAAATGGAGTGTTTTATATTTAGCATAGTTTAATTCAAAGAAATTAATAAAAATGAGCTTTGTAGGAAAAGTTGAAGCAGGAACTTAAACTATAAATGTGACGATTAAAAGTTTTTAGGGTAAAATAGTAAAAGGGAGGCATACTTTAAAAAAAGTTGCTTGCTGTGTGTATCTACAACCAATCAAGAACTCCACTCAGCACATCCCTCATTAACTCACACACACTGACTACAGTTTTTTCTGCACTACAAGACACACGGGACTATAAGGCGTATCTGATTATAAGGCGCACCTTCAATGAATGGCATATTTTAAATCTGTTTTCACATATAAGGCGCACTGGATTATAAGGCGCAGCGTCAGTTTTTGAGAAAATTAAAGGTTTTTAGGTGCGCCTTATAATGCGGAAACTACTGTAATCTTTATGTTGTATTCCATATGGAAACACCGAGACGCATACAAAGGCACAACATGGATAAACACGGATATTTTGAAAAAAAAAAAAGCTGCAGGTGTGAAGAATTAAGAGGTGGAAGAGGAAAAATGAAAAGGCGGGAAACACGGGGCAGAAGGAGGCGTGTGATGAAGAGGAAGAAATAGTAACCGGTGTGTTTTTGTACAACAAGCAAAAAGCGACTTCACACGTTGTGGGCAGAGCTGTTTTTACCCTTCCCAACCTCCGCCGTCACGACTTCTCCCTCTATCTCCGCCTGCTATCTCTGCACCTTCCACCCGCCGCCATCGCCTCATTCCGTCTCGCTGTTCCCTCATCTCGCCTCACCCCCTCTCGCTCTCTTTCTCTCCCCCTCCGTATCCCCGGTTGTCTCCCGCCCTTTGCCAGAGCGGCCTCATCATTATCAGCCAGACCAGGCCACACCAGGAGACATGGCTTCTAATGAGAGAAAAATCCATCCTGCTCTCCCCCTCCCTCCCTCCCTCTCTGTCCTCCCTCCCTCCGCCTCAATCTATCTATCCTCTCTCACCCCTCTGCCACCTCCCCCGCCCCATCCCCTCTTTTTTAATTAGACAGATCCCGCGGGAGCTGGGGGCCATTTCCGCCGCCAGTATGGGTGTGACGTGTGTTTGTGTGTGTGTGTGATTTAGGCGCTTGCATGTGTGTCCCTGACTCTGTGTGTGTGTGTGTGTGTCTGTGTGTGCACGCGCTAAAGCAGTTAAGCGGGCGCCTCGGTGGGGGGGGTGAAGCGACAGATATTAATGCGGCCTAGCTCCGGTGTATCGATCTGTTTGCTGCGCCAGGCCGCAGGGGACTCGACTGGCGGCAGACAAGGGTGTGTGCGGGTAGGGGGGAGGGTGGGGGAGAGATAAGCAAGGGATCAGGAGTAACCGGAGCCCCGCGGTACACACAGAATCTGTCAGGCACTTGCATACAGGGTGCCGGGGTGACGGGGCAGGGGGAGGTTTGAACTTTGTGAGTTTCCTGTGGTCATACTTGATAATTATTGTGAGTGACTGGGTGAAAAAAAACTCCCATAATTTAGGATTACACTCCCCAAGTTGGGGACCTGAATGTAATAGATTACATAAAGGGTGAATCCTGATTTTAACGCAGCCTAAACCTGGAACCAGCCACAGATGCTAATTGTAGGCTGTGGACCTGTAAAAACACCGGGACCCATTCTTCCCATAATGCAACTCGGTTCCATCATTCATTAGAACTCCACTGAGAGCATTTTCCAGGTCCACTTAAGACTTTTTAACTCTTTCCACTCACTGATTAATACACAGATTAGTAAAATGACTACGAACAGAAAAAGATGAAGACAGAAATGATGAGTCAGGCCTCACCACCAACACACTGACCCACACACACACACCAAACGGTGTGTACTTTTGTGTCACACTTTAAATGTAAATTTCCCTGATTGGGTGTATTTTCTCCTTTATTTTTTATTTTGTTTCAATGACTTCATTTAAGTCAAATATATTATTTTTAAATCTGGGAAAATTACTTCAAAAATATATTATCTGAACCCTGAATGGAGCTAGAGGCCTGGATTTCATCATATACATCCTTTAAACCAAGACCAGCGGTATAAAACTGAAAATTCAAATTTATTTTTATGATTTCTTTGTTGTTTTTTTCTATTTCCACTCCTATTCCATTCTGTTTCTATCCAGTCCACGCTCGCAAAACTTCACTCCATCGCTAGGTCCATATTTTGCTCTTTATCTTTTACCTCCGTTCTCTTTTATTCTCTTTTATGTGAACTCTGAAGTGTAGGTTCACCTGGGGCTCTACCATTGTGTGTGTGTGTGTGTGTGTGTGTGTGTGTGTGTGTGTGTGTGTGTGTGTGTGTGTGTGTGTGTGTGTGTGTGTGTGTGTGTGTGTGTGTGTGTGTGTGTGTGTGTGTGTGTGTGTGTGTGTGTGTGTGTAGTAGGTAGAGACTCAGACTTATTTTTCTATCACTCGTGGTGTTTCAGCTGCTGGAACACAGGGGACAGTCCCTCCAACTGCAACGCGAGTCCTAATTGAGGACACACAAACATCCATGTTGCCCCTTTGCATGAGTTATTTTGGGAGGTCCCAGTTTAACACTCAGACCCATCCCACTTATCTCGTTTTTGTGCTATTCCATTTTTTTCTCTTTGCCATCATTTCTGGAGTTGGGCCAAAATCCCTTTGGGTAAGCCGGGTTTTTCTCGGCTAGAGAATGCAGAGTGCTGCACTGATACAGCTTGGCCGGCCTCGTGATGGATTTGGTGGACTGGCAGGTACACAAAAGCAGACATCCATCTGCTAAAGCCCCACGTACAGCAGAAAATTAAGTATTTTCAGGAAAAGATATTCAGCCAGTAGCGTAGGCTCAGCCTGCAGTAAATACGCGACGACGAGTTTGTCACACTGAACTTCTCGTATGGAGCTGGAGTTTTCAGGGTGTTTAGGATACTGATGATGATGATGATGATGATGATGATGATGGTGAAGATGATGATGAAGTCATCCTGTCTTCAGCTTCATGTTTCAAAACAAACTAAAGGAAACGAGACAAAACAGAAGCGCAGCCCTCCCGTCCCATCCCCACCGTCACTTTCATCTGAATTTCCCTTTCTCTCTCCCTCGCTCTCCTTTCATCACATGAAGGGGGAAGGAAAGCCCCCCTGGCCATTTCTCCACCCCAGCCAACCACCCCCCCAATTTCAGCCCCCTCGCCTTCCCTACTCTTTTGCCCATCAGGTCCAGAGAGAACCTCTCAAACAGCACCTTGCATCTACGCATTCAGACACACACACACACACACACACACACACACACACACACACACACACACACACACACACACACACACACACACACAGGCAGACAAGACTTCCTCTTCACCACACACACACACACACACACACACAGACACACACACATACACACACGCTTTAATTTTCTGTGCCCTACACTTCAAACACATGAAAGGATGCTCTGCGGGGACCAAGGCTAAAGGGAAAGATGGTGGAGGTGGGGGTGAGGAAAAGGGGGAGGGGAGGGAGGAGGAAGGTGTATAAAAGCGGCGCCTGTGATGGAGATGTATTGGAGAGAGGTTGGCGGTGGTGGGCAGGTGGGTGGTTGGGGGGGGGGTCACAAGGGCCCAGGGCCCGATGTCAAGGGGCTCTTGCTCAAGTGATTCACACCAACCCCTCCAGAGACAAAAGTAAAGCAGCCATCCCCTCTTTCTCATACGAGTGTTTGTCTCCTAACAAGCTCCAACTGCAGGTGGGGAATCAGAGGATGCACATAAAATAAGTTTTGTAAACTTGTAAATAGTCGGTGCGATAGATGGAGGAAGCTGCCAGGTGTGGAGGAAAAGGAATATTAGCCACAACAAAAGCTTGGCTATCAGGGAACGCTGGCAAAGCCTGTGGCTCATCATCCGCTTAGAGGAGTGAGGCTCACAAACACAAGAGTGGATGTGAACACACACACGGCTGCAGGGAAATCTTACCATGAAGTTGTGTTTTTCAATGGTCGTCGTATTTAAGAGTATGACCTGAGCGTCATTAATAACTATATAGTTCTATTTTTGTTTTATTCTTACTCCAAGCAATGTTATTTACTCTCTTTCCCTTGCATCTATTCCTTCCTCATTTCCGATTTCCTCTAGTTTGTTTTTTAACTCTAACTTTTGGTTCCTCTTTATGTCCTTGTCTTCTTCTTTTGCACATAAAAAGCTTTTTAAGTGCTGCTTGGAAGAAGAATGTATGCGTGGAGAGTAAAGGATAGTGTGGAAACTATCAAACAATTTGGAATGTAGGAGTGAAGTAGGAGTGTGTCTGTAATGTGCCAAAGCATCTGCCTCATACCAGCGAGGCTTCTGGGAAAGGAAGCCAGCAATCAGACTGCACCCTGGGCCATAAAGCTCCCACAACACCGTGTGTCTTGCTCCTAACTCTTCCAAGACACAGGGAAAAGGCAATTACAGTGTTTATAGGTTTCGCCCCCTAGATTTGCAGCCTGCAATTAAAAATCATTACTAATCAAATAAAAATAAAAGTAGCTGAAGCTACAATTCAACGGCGGCATCGATTGGATTTATGCTACGGCGAAAGAGCTAATAAAGACTTAACGTTACGTTCCTTGCAAAATTGTGAAAAAAAAGGTTAACATTTAAAGGCTGGCACAGTGAAATTAATTTAAAGCCCCCTTATAAAACACAAATGAGGCGACTTTTCTCATTTTCATTTTCTTAAACTCAAACCAGTAAATTTTATGTGTCTGTAAAAACAGAAAAACTAGGACACACTGGTAGTTTCCAGGGAGTGGGAGATTTAGAGGATTGGCAGGCAGCCAATGAGAGCTCCCGGATCAATTGTGGCGTTGATGCATTCGACGGTTCGTGAGTGTTTTTAACAACGGAGAGCCATGGTGGTCAGAAACCACCCTGAATGACATTCTGACACTGGGTGGCCAAACACCGCAAATAGAAACGTCAGCCGTCTCCAAGGCTGAGGTTTTACAACGGCAACAGTGTGGCACACTTTAACACGGTGCCCCGAACGCCGCGCTACACCCGGGTTACAAAGCAGCACCGCATCTCAGTGGATTAGTGACAGGTGATGGAAGACTTCGGATTTTTGTTTCTTTTTCGAAGCTGGAGAAGAGCCTCCAAAAGAAAGATTGAAGTAAAAATCTCAAGTTTCTTCAAACTTATTTTGAAGTGGCTTCAACATAAAGAATCACCTGAAGGGAAAGAATTGACAGAACTTTCACGAGTCAAGGCTAAGAGTAAGAAACACTATTCTGAATGTAAAATCAACTGTACGTTGACGTACATTCAGTGTAAAATTATACATTTGAGTGTGTAACAAGTACAGTATTTTCCGCACTATAAGGCGCACTGGACTATAAGGCGCCCCTTCAATGAATGGCCTATTTTTAAAAAAAAATCATATAAGGTGCACCGGATTATAAAGCGCATTTGATCATAAGGCGCCCCTTCAATGAATGGCCTATTTTAAAACTCTTTTCACCCATAATGCTAGAATAAAAACTACAGTAGTGGCTGTGGTCGCATTATGTACCAACTAGATTGAGCTGCGTTAAAGAGATTGCATTCAAGCCTATTTCAAAACGTTTTTTTCATATATAAGGCGCACTGGATTATAAGGCGCACTGTAGGGTTTTGAGAAAATTAGACTTAGGTGCGCCTTATAGTGCGGAAAATGCTGTATTTAAAAGCCAATATGATGACAAATGATTGACACACACACACACACACACACACACACACACTGACCATGGGCGGGCAGACCCATGCTGCTGGCCAGCTGATAGAGCCGTTGCTGCTGCTCCTCATAGGACCCCTGCTCACTGAGTGCTGACATCACGCGTCTGTAGTGCTCCTCGGGGCTCATGTGGTCGTGGCTGCCGCCTGCCTCCACCACGGGACTCTGGGAGTTCTCTGAAGAGAGGAAGGAGACGATTACACCAATGCTCGTCAATACCCGACTCACGAGGGAATAAAATACCAGCACCAAACTGAGCTCCACTAATAAATTAGGATCGCTATTAATTTAAAGTCATAAACTAAGCTTTCCACCGTGTAATCAAATCTCTACCTTGTATTTTTAAACACATTCGTCTTCATGTCAGTCATGATTGGAAGGAATTTGCCTCAAGCACGTGGTCACAGCACATTTACCAGGCAGCTTCAAGTGGAAGAGAGAAAACATGTGTAGTTCCATTCCCCAAATCATGCTTTGGTCCAATGCTTCTGAACCAAAGGCTCTCAATGCTTCTCAGCCACTAATTTGAGTGTTGTTTTTTTAAATCTGTTTAGAGTCTTTACTAAACATGAGCATATTCAGGGTGACTACAGGTTCACTAGTTTGGAGGGTAGGGCAATGACCTCTGTCACTTCCTGTGATTTACGGTGTTGAGATTAAGAAGAATAAGAATTATACATTATTGTCTCATTTTAGACGTAAAAGACCTTCTTTATGTTGTTATAAATGATGAAACGCTTTACAACTTGGGCTACCAGACTACCAGAAGTAAATTTACACATATGAATATTTTGGATGATTAATCAACAATGATGAAACAAAGAAAACGTCCAGCCTGTTCCACAGTGTATGTGTGTGTGTGTGTGTGTGTGTGTGTGTGTGTGTGTGTGTGTGTGTGTGTGTGTGTGTGTGTGTGTGTGTGTGTATGCGTTGTGTTGCTTTACCATGTTTAAGATGTTGTGAAGATGATGTGATGTGTGATAGCTACCTAGCTGTCAGTCCTCATAGTTAATCTCTCTCTCTGACCTCCCGCCTCCCTCCCTCTGTCAATAGTAACATGATCTAAGGTAAGGGTGGGGGTGGGGGGGGTACAGGGGCAGGTGGTTAGGGAGTTAGAAGAAGGAGAAAGAAAGGGAGGAGGAGGAGGGATAAGGAGAAGAAAGCAGGGGTTATTTTTACCACCCTAATTCTTATTGAAACCTGAGCCTGGCCCCAGGCAGGCGAGCAGGAGTGGTGCTGAGGAGCGGAGGTGGGGGGGGGGGGGTGGCGGAAGTGAGCACGCAAGCATCTCTGTCTCCACCACCAAGCTCCAGCTAATCCAGCCAAGGTCCTCAAGTGTGTGTGTGTGTGTGTGTGTGTGTCTGTGTTGTTTTTTTTTTTTATGTGCGCGCAATGAATCTGTGCGTGTCTAAAGTTTTCTGGCTCTCTAAACACAGTGGGGGGGTGCCGACTTTGCACAGAGAAAGAAAAACAGACATCATTTATACAGCGGCGTCCAATATCTCCAACTCCATCCACACACACTACTGACGCTCTCTCTCTCCTTCTCTCCACCTGCATTAGTCATTAAGGGAGTGTGTGTCGCCAAACTTTGACACACACAGATGTAACACACATGAGGAAAGACATGCAGGTGCAGAGTCCTGGTCTGGGTGTGACCACAGGATCACCCGCTTCCTGACATGTCTTAAATGCACTTTTATGAGCAGCAGGTTGTTCGCACACAAACAGCAGTGACATGGAAAGTCTTTTTTATTGTTCTGCTTAATGTAAATAAACAGAAAAGGACAAAAATACTCAAGATGTATGCAAGGGTTGTTCTACGAACCATAAACCAAAGCATGCAGCCAAAATAACAACATAAGCCCCATTTGCTTTAAGAGGGAGCCAAAGCAGAGAACACACACATACACACTTACAGATACACACACACACACACACACACACAGCCATGCATCTTTCAGAAGCTGGGATGTATAACGGCCAGAAATCGGTGTAGAGGGGGAAGCTTCAGGCGGGGCTGCTGTCTGTCAAAGGTCACTCAGAGGTCAAAGGTCATTACCAGACCGATGCTGTGGCCCACAATCTGACACCCACATGCACTTTAGCAAATGCAGTAACCCATCTATTTTATACACAGAATTCAAACATGGTTTCAGTAGATACTGTAGGTACACAGATGAAACTTTCCATACACTGCGTTAAACTGAGTATTTTATTCTTCACCGTTTACAGATAGGAATGAAAGGTCAGAGTGGCGCCAGAGATAGGTTTAACGCAAACACCACACGCTTCTACCGACTTGACTGACAATTCTTTCTGTTCTTTCAAAACAAGTGAAGAAAAAAAACAAAAAAACCCAACAAGATTGCATCCGACTCCACAGTTGTGTTTTTGGTTGTTGTGGAAACTGTTGACTCTTCCCTGACTTCTTGTGTTGTTTAACATCACTGCCAACGTAAAGGATGGGTGGAAGCACGTGGGTGTTGACGGACACGCTGTGTGAGACAGACGTTTATTTTTGTGCATAACAGATTTACAAATCAGCTAAAATGCTCCTGGGTGTGTGTGTGTGTGTGTGTGTGTGTGTGTGTGTGTGTGTGTGTGTGTGTGTGTGTGTGTGTGTGTGTGTGTGCAGATTTTTCAGGTGTCTCCTGAGAGGAGACTGGATGTGATGTGAGCTGCCCTTGGTTTTTGCCTGCTGTATAATGTATCAGTCAGGAAGTCGTCCTCCGGCGCCCGGTGGGACGGGCCCTGTGGCCGTTCTGGCTCCACGCCAGGCACCTAGTTTCAGAGGACGGTGACTGGATTTTAAAGCCTCAAGGGCGGCATTGTCTTGTCATGCGGCTCGTTAAGCTCCCATATTTATGTTGTGCTGATGCAATATAGAAAGCAGATGAACAGGCAGCCATGAAGAGTCTATTAGGAATCTGCTTCAAGATCCATACGGACTATTATTGATGCATCCGGCTAATCTAGGGATTGTACATGGAAAGAGAAGCTGATGGAGACCCTTTCGAAGAGGCGTGACTTTGAAGACAACAGATTAACACGCCGTAAACAGCCATTTACCTTCGCCGTTGGATCGTCAGTGATCTCATCCGCTGCTGGGAGAGGAAGGTAATTTCAGACCTCATTCCGGATCCACACAATGGAGACATTTTTGGTTTATTTTCTTCTTTTTTGGGGGATCTGACACTAACTCATTTTTAAATCTTCCAAAAGAGAGGAACAGTCCTGCCTGCAGCAGGCTGTGTGGGGTCTGCATGTACTCCTATCATCACACCAGCGCTGACGACCGACATCTAAAACAACTCCACCTCACCTCTTTTCATTAAGTGCAGCTTCCATCCTCTTAGCAAACACAAACACGCTGTGCAGCCTTACCTTTGGGGGAAACGCTACGTGACTTCTTGCTGTCAGAGGGACACTCGCTGCTGCTGTTGGGAGAGAAGCTTCTCCTCTTGCCTAGAAGGTCATCTGTAAACACAAACATAAAGGAGTGAGATACGACTGAAGTTATGGCTTTGATATTGACGCTCTGCTACACATCTATCTGCGTACATGGCGGCCGCTTTGGAAAGTCAGTGCTTGGAGACAGAGGACGTAAAAACCAAAAACCAAAAAGAAAGAAAAGTGATAGGCAGAGGAAAAGAGAGGAAACGGAGCGAGTGAAGCGAGCCACAGGTGTCTGGAGATGTGCCTGTTCTGACAGAAGAGAGAAGGGGCCTGCGCCGCCACAGATGACAGATCGTGTGTGTGTGTGTGTGTGTGTGTGTGTGTGTGTGTGTGTGTGTGTGTGTGTGTGTGTGTGTGTGTGTGTGTGTGTGTGTGTGTGTGTGTGTCTGTGTGTGTGTGTGTGTGTGTGAAAGAGACGGAGGGAGGACAGCCCCCGTCTCTATGCGTCTCCTCATACGTCTCTTTCCAAGCGTCTGTCCTCAGCTGCTATCGCCGTTCTCTCTCTTCCTCTTCCTCCTGTTTTTCCAGATGTTGGCACACAGACTCGTCTGACTGAACCAGAGCCGCTCCGCTCCTTCAGAAATTCCTCTCAGCCTAAATTATGTCTGTATCATGCATTTATTTTTAGTTTTTTACACCTCTTCGGCAGCCATTTGCCTCGCTTGTTGCTGTTCTGTTCTCATAAACAACACTGCTGATCTTCCTATTTCATTCCTCCATCTGCTTCCTTCTGCTTCCCCTCTCCTCTAGGCGCGTTAAAACCTCCGCCCATTAACATCCTCCCTACCTCCTCCTCCTCTTCCTCTCTGTTATCCTCATTCTTCCTCCCCTGCCACCAAAGATGAGCATCTAGTGTACAATTACAGCACCCCCTACTGACTCCTCCTCCTCCTCCTCTCTTCTTACCACCCCCCCCCCACCTCACACCCCACATCACCTCCTACCCCCTTCAAACACACCTCGAATCAATACAGGCCTAATCAGAGCAGGAGGGAATGCAGAGCACACCTCACGCAGCGCCGGCAGGAAGGAAAAAGCTGTTCATCACGGCTCTATCTCTCTCTTTCCTTTTCATTCTATTTCTATCTCTGATTTTTGTCTCGCTCCGTCTCGTCGTCCTCCACGCAGACAGCTAAGCTAAAGCAGCAACGGCTTCTCCTCTTCCTCTCTTCTCGCTGCATATTTTTAGGGATGGGGAAGCATTTTTTTTGCTTGATTATTCCCCCCACCCCCCCACTCACTTTTTCACCAAAGAAATTTCTCATCATCTGCATCTGCAAGTAAATAGTAAACAGCGTGAAGGAGTGATGAACAAGAAGAAACGCACAACTTTAAAAAGCAAATAGCGTTTTGTACTCTCATGTGTTTATTCCTAATATTATCGCCTTAGCAGCAGGCCAACAGTCATCAAGAGATGAGTGAAGCTGGAGTCTGACCTTTAACCCTCAACCTATCACCAAAAACTTACGTTCTTTCTTCTTTCTAACCAGGCACAGACAGGCAGGGAGGCGGGGGGGGGTAGACAGAGAGAGGTTTAGCCGGGGCTCAGAGGATTTTGTTGGGCTCCTGAAGGAGTGCTAGTTTTTGATGTTGGCTCAGGCCTAGAGGAGATCCCCATCCCATCCTAAAGGGACGGCATGGGGGCGCTAATGGACCTATTCTTGCATACACATGCAAATACTTATTGTCTTTTTACTATTTATAATTTTTGTGTTGCTTCTTTATCTTTCATCCTGCTTTTCTTCTTTTCCCAACATTTTCAGTAGATTTCTTTCAGCTATCCTTCAGCTAGTTTTTTAGTCTCCGTCTATTCTGTTGGTGGAATATTAACAAGGAGAGAGAGAGAGAAAGAAGCCCCATTAGTTAAACCCCTGCGTCTACCAAACACACACACACACACACACACACTCACACACAGAACCTCTCATGATCAAACACACACACTTGAGTCGTCTCTAGAGCCGACCTCACTCAAGACACTGTGTCTCCTGAGCGAGTGCCCGAGGGCCGCTGATTTGAGGCCGGAAAGCTTTTAAAGCCAATTAAATGGGGCTTCTTAGAGCACAGACGCTCCTTTTTAATGCCCACCTCTGAGCTCTGGGTAACAACTATGCCAACGCTTTTACTCCCACTTACATCTCCCGGAGCCAAGCTTGATACCCCGGGCATTTCCCTATCACTTGCTTATTAATATCACTGAAGAATTAGCGGTTACGCAGTCAAGAGTTTTATAAATCTCAAAGGCTGCGATTTCAACCATCAAAAGAGTGCAGCAATCCAGTGAAATCATATTAGCTGCTATGAGCTAGGCTAGGCTAACTTCTCTTTCCTAAGAAGTCGACCCAAACACACAATATCCCATCCTATGCTGAAGCTCCCGCCTGCTAGTTAACCTCTTTCTTATCTGTTGTTCCTCCCACTGAGAGCAAAGAAGGAGGAAAACCAAAGGACAGGTTGAGAAGGAGGAAACAGCAGGAAGTAAACCAGATCTCTTTCATGTGACACCGCCGGGGTAAACCATCAGGCAGGGGAGCGCTCCTCTTTCTTTCCTACGCTCTGATTTCCTCTCCACCCTCAAACTTTGGTCCTCATCTTCCTCCCTCTCCATCCTACGAAGCGTGGTGACAGCTCAGACAGCCAGACTCCTTAATTCCTCTCTTACTCTGTTAATCTGTCATCTTTATCAGGCTGAGGGGGGGGGGAGGGGGGGGTTTTGTGGGGATGGGGGGTGACAGGCGGGGATGTGGGGTGGGCCGCTAGCCACAGCCCTCGATCAATCTCCACATTACAGCTGACAGAATGGTGCTAATAACTTATTGATCCCCCCCTCCATGTGCCGGGGCCTCCGCCGGCCCTGAAAGCCCTGTCATTGATTAGCTTACAGCCGACGCAGCTGGGAAAGGGCGGGGAGGCGGGGGGTGGGGCAGTGTGTGTGTGTGGGGGGGGGGGTGATGGAGATCACATGTACACACACAGCAACGTTCCTCCTATGCTAGTCTTGTTCTTTTTAAGGGAAATTGATGTAGGTGGAGTAAGATATTAATTAGCGATTACGAAAGATAATTTACTGTAGAGTTTGATTCTAAAAACTCAGTCAAACAAAATTAAATTTCCAAGTATGGACAAAAAAAAATCAACATTCAAATGTATTAAAATGGGTTTTCTGGCCTGGATGCCTCATCATGAAATATTTGTACTGCTTTATTAGTCGAATTCTACTGGACCTGTCTTCTTACCTGGCAGCTATTCACACTAGAGTATGAATATTCATTAAATTAAACTCATTAAAACAAGTAACATTGAAGTTTATTAATTTTTCACAATCACTCAAGTTAATTTTTTCAAACTTTCAATTCTGAATAGCAATAATGCAAAAAAACCTTTGAATTTAAAATGAGACAATTCTGAAAGTACTATATTACTCTAAGCAGCACCAAATCCCCAAAACATGAAGGGATGACATACCGTCCATCCTTGGTGAGCCTACAGATGCAAATATTGTGTTGGATTTATGCTATGGAGAAAATGATCAACCTCTTTATATTGAAACCTCTAAAAATTAATTTGTAGAGTAATTAAATTTTAAAAAGGCAGAACTACTCATCATGGTTAATTTATGCGTAAAGTTTGGCGACACTAGAATTTATTCAAGATATAGTCTGGACAGAAAAACATTCTCGACATAGACGTTCTGTCTACAACTGGAATGAAATCAAATTAAATGTACAGACCGGTTGACACTGACCTTTGTGAAATAAATGGAAGAAAACATGAATGAGTGTTTGGCATTAAAGATGGAGCAGACATAAAAAAAAAAAAAAAAACAGGAATTGTTTGGTTTCCCTTCAGTATTCTGGCAGAAAGAAAAAATATTAATTTCCATTATTTGTTTAAATGTTTTATGTTTTCAGCGAATATAATCTTGGGGCAGAAACATTATAATGACTTTATAAACAACAACCCTGAGACGCCATTACTGCACGGCAACAGAATTACATCCTTATTAAGCGACGGGGCGTATTCAAATATTTACAGCTCCCTTTTTGCATCTGTGTGACAGAATTCAAGCCTGCTTGCTTTTGTTTAGAACGTCCTTTCTATGCTAATCATGTAATAACTAGCTGGTAATACTTTAAAAGCAATCCTCATCAGTTGGGGGGGGGGGACGGGGGGAGGAGGGGGGGCAGGACTTGCACAAACACGTTGGCTGAGCTGCAGATTCACACGCAAGCAAACACCTAAAACCAAGCATTTAAACCGCACATGGAAAGGTGCACGATCTCACCCACACACAAGAATGTGTTCAAGCCCCAAACCACCGCTACAACCCCCAACACACACACCGACAGGCTCTAACTGCCTGTGGGAGTCTGAACGCAGGGAACAGGAGGAGGGAGGGAGGGAGAGAGAGAGGGAGAGAGAGAGAGAGAGAGTGAGGGAGGGAGGGAGCGGTGGTCCAAAAACACCTTATCTGCCTGTTTGAGTCTCCGGTCTGACCGCAGACCCACGGTTTACAGTCTCCACAGGCAGCCAGACTCTCAGCGTCGGCGCCCGTGTCCCCCCCTCCCTCTTTCCCCCCTTCCTCCTGCCCCCCCTTCCTCCTGCCCCCCCCCTTCCTCCTTCCTCCACCCTCCTCCCTCCCATCCACCTCTAACTGAGCCTCCGAATAGCCGACGGCTGGGGAGCAAAAGAGCGAATGACGGAGGGAGGGACGGCAGGCGGGAGAGGCGGAGGGAGGGAGATGGAGGGAGGGGGGGAGAGACGGAGAGGCGGTGGGGGGAGAGACGGAGAGGCGGAGGGGGGGGGGGAGGGAGGGACGGACGGAGCGGGAAGAAAAGGAGGGAGGCAGCCCTCCTGTCTGTCCCTCAGATTTAATTAACAGCCCACTCCGGCGCGGAGACGACCGGGCAAGCCTGCTTCCCTTTCCCTCACACACACACACATACTTACGCACGCACGCACACACACACACACACACACACACACACACACACACACACAGAGCTTTACGCCGCCATAGCTGCCGCCTGCCCTCCCCTGATACACCACCGCACTCATTCATCTCTCCTTCCTCCGTCTCTCGCTTTCCAAATGTTTCTTCCATGGCTGCAGTTCTTTTCCTTCTCTTCTTTTCTTTTTTCCCTTAATTTCTCTCCTGTCTTTCATCCATACGTCACTGATGGACTAATAACACTTCTGGAGGAGGCTGTGAAGTCAGAGTGGACAGACAGTAGAGAGTAAACACACTCACAGACAGCGGCTGCATCACCGTCTCATCCATCTCACAGTTAAATAATCAAGCACTCCGGCGCTTCGTACACCCACCTATGTTATTTTGACGCAAATTTGAACCTGTGTTCGTTTTGCGTGGGCACGTACCTCCATAACTATATGTCATTTGTGTGTAATTGTGTGTTTGTGAACGTGTGAGCGTCTAATTTCACTGGCAGACAGATTTAGAGCCGGTGGCTGAT